>CM021101.1:600000112-600395052 GCA_007115665.2 Sequoiadendron giganteum
TTGAGATAGAGAGAAGGAGAGAAGAGGAGGTAGGGACAAAGATATATGAGGGTTGAGGATCCAATGTATATGGTACATGGTTGAGAATTGAGGGTATAGGGTTGAGGACCTATAGTGTTGATGGTTTAGGGTATTGGGTTGAGGGTATTGGGTTGAGAGTACTGGGTTGAGGGATTAGTGTTGAGGGTACATATGGTTGAAGGATTAGGGTTGAGGGTCCAATGTATAAGGTAGAGGGTATAGGGGTTGAGAGTTTATGTTTTAATGGTTGAGGATTGAGGGATTAAGGGTTGATGTATTAGGGGAGAGAGTTTAATTCAGTTTAAGGGTTTAAGGGTTGAGGGATTAGGGTTGAGGGTAGAGGGTATTGAGGTAGAGGGTATATGGTTGAGGGTAGAGGGTAGAGGGTAGAGGGTTTAAGGTTTTAGGGTTTAAGGGTTGAGGGTTGAGGGTAGAGGTTTTAGGGTATAGGGTTGAAGGATTAGGGTTGAGGGTCCATTGTATAGGGTAGAGGGTATAGGGGTTTATGGATTAGGTTTTAAGGGTAGAGGTTAGAGGTTAGAGGGTAGAGGGTAGAGGGTTTAATTGTTGAGGGATTAAGGGTTGAGGGTTGAGGGATTAGGGTAGAGAGTTTACTTGGGTTTAAGGGTTTAAGGGTTGAGGGATTAGGGTTGATGGTAAAGGGTATTGGGTAGAGGGTAGAGGGTAGAGGGTTTAAGGGTTGAGGGTTGAGGATTTAGGGTTTAGGGTTGAGTGTTTAAGGGTTTAAGGGTTGAGGGTTTAGGGTTGAGAGATTAGGATGGAGAGGGAGGGATGGAGGGATAGATGGAGGGAGAAGTTAGATAGAGAGAAGGAGAGAAGAGGAGGGAGGGATAGAGATATATGAGGGTTGAGGATCCAATGTATAGGGTAGAGGGTTGAGAATTGAGGGTATAGGGTTAATGGATTAGGGTTGAGGGTAGAGGGTATTGGGGTTGAGGGTATATGGTTGAGGGTAGAGGGTAGAGGTGAGAGGGTTTAAGGGTTTAAGGGTTGAGGGTTGAGGGTTTAAGGTTGAGGGTAGAGGGTTGAGGGTATAGGGTTGAGGGTCCATTAAATAGGGTAGAGGGTATATGGGTTGAGGGATTAGGGTTTAAGGGTTGAGGGTTTAAGGGTTTAGCGATTACGGGTTGAGGTTTGAAGAATTAGGGTAGAGAGTTTACCTAGGTTTAAGGGTTGAGGGATTATGGTATAGGGTAGAGGGTAGAAGGTAGAGGGTTTAAGGATTGAGGGTTGAGGGTTAAGGGTTGAGGGTTGAGGGTTGAGGGTTGAGGGTTGAGGGTTGAGGGTTTAGGGTTTAGGTTTGAGTGTTTAAGGGTTTAAGGGTTGAGGGTTTATGGTTGTGGGATTAGGGTAGAGAGGGATGGATGGATGGAGGGAGAGATGGAGGGAGAAGTGAGATAGAGAGAAGGAGAGAAGAGGAGGTTGGGACATAGATATATGAGGCCTTAGGATCAAATGTATAGGGTAGAGAGTTGAGAATTGAGGGTAGAGGGTTGGGAATTGAGGGTATAGGGTTGAGGGTAGAGGGTATTGGGGTCTAGGGTATATGGTAGAGGGTATACGGTAGAGGGTAGAGGGTAGAAAATTTGATGGTTTAGGGTTTAAGGTTAAGGGTAGAGGGTTTACGATATAGGGTTGAGGGTCCATTGTATAGGGTAAAGGGCATAGGGGTTGAGGGATTGGGTTTTAGGGTAGAGGGTAAGTGTCCCAACAAGTGTAAGTCATCTCCATCTAAAATAGCTTAAGTGTCCCAACAAGCCTTAATCTTAGATTCAACAACATTTCTAGTTTCTGCAAGTTTCCAGGTGCACACCCCTTTCATCTCCATCCTTCTATTTTACCTTATTGTACATTTCTTAGGTCATTTACATATCACAATGTGTTTTCCAACATAGTTGCACTTTCTAGGTTTTCTAGCAATTCCTTTAAAGTGGGGGCATACATCACCACTCACATTTCATTTTGTGATTTTTGTTTTCTTGCAATTCCCTCTCTTAGAAACATTACATACAATGTTGTTCAGGATGACACATTTGCATTTTTCCTCTTTTGCATAAAAGATTCAAGTCCTTGCCTCTCTTGGATACAAGATGAGTCCATTTGCACTTTTCCTCTCTTGGCAACATTACACATGATGTTCCCTAGGATGAGACCTCACATGAAAAAAATAAAAATCCCTTTGAAATTGCTTACATCATTTCACAAATGTCATTCTCTTTGTGGCACCTTATCAAAGTTATCAAGAGGTATAACTTTGGTATGGTTAAGCGGGAAGCCCCAACTACGGCACAAATTTCCCCATAGCCACCTATATGTGTGTGATTACATACCAACCATGTTTATGTTTCTCACCTTTTGGGACAACTCACCCCACAGACGACCCAATGTTATGTGGCCCCAAAGTGAGTACATATTTCCTTATTCTCTTCATACTAATCCTCGTCATTGCATGATCATGTATCTCATCTTGTTGCAATGCATTCACCCTTGAATGTGTCTTCTTGAGCTGACGTCAAGTTGACTTAGAATCTCAAATCCTGGGGGCTTGACCACCTCCTTCTTCTTTTTCATTCTTCACCATATCCATTGGGCTACTTTAGTGTGAGTTTGAAGCAAGTTCATCCTCTCACTAAAGTGGGGGCTAAATGTGTCACCAAAAAGTGTAGCCTTTGACACTTTTCACTCATTTGAACTCTTGCCTAATGATTTTGGACCTTTTTCAACCTCTTTTTACCCGTTTCCAAGCCTTGTGCCAAAGTGTTGTAAGGTGTTGTAGAACATTTTAACACTTTCCTAGGCTTGTCATCACAAAATCAACCCTTTCTTATGGCATAATTACCCCTTAATGCACATACATGCCTTATTTCAATGTGTTTTGTGAGACAATTCTGACAAACAATAATAATCATACTTTAATCCCCCACAACCAATGAAAAATGCCCAGGTGGAATAGGTCGCCTCCTTGGGCGACCTAGTCCCATGTGGCTTAAAAATTAAAATTTAACCTAAAATTCTTTCAGGATTTTGTCTCTAAAACCCTAAGGTCAGCTTGTGAGGTGTTATTTTGGGGATTGGTGCATAACTTCTATAAATAAGGGTTTTTCCCCTCATTTTGCACTTCTTCCATCACATTTTTCTCCTATTTCATTATTCACTTTTCACTTCTCTCTCACTCTTCTCAAGCAAGCTAGGGTTCGAGTATTCTAAGTCACCAAGACATCTCTCTCAAGAGAAATTCAAGGGCTGATTGCTGCAACAACTCAAGATCATTCATCATGGAAAGGTAATCTCCAGTGTTTCATGCTTCTTTACATTGCTATCTTCATTTGGTTTAATTAATCAAATGGGGCTTGACCAAGGCAAGCCCCATACCCTAACATCCAACATTTCTTTCTCTCTTTGTACGATTTGAAAGATTGTCAAAGAGTAGGTTTAGAAGTGTTTAAGGTTGAGGGATTAGGGTTGAGGGTAGAGAGTATTGGGTTGAGGGTAGAGGGTAGAGGGTTTAGGGTTTAGGGGTTGAGGGTTTATGTTTGAGTGTTTAAGGGTTTAAGGGTTGATGGTTTAGGGTAGAGAGGGAGGGATGGATAGAGGGAGAGATGGAGGGAGAAGTGAGATAGAGAGAAGGAAAAAAGATGGAGGGACAAAGATATATGAGGGTTGAGGATCCAATGTATAGGGTAGAGGGTTGAGAATTGAAGGTGTAGGGTTGAGGGTATAGGGTATTGGGGTTGAGGGTATGGTGGAACATGAAAAATCCATGGCCATTGTGTTGAAATTTTGAGTCTTCTGGGTGCTAGGGTTTGTCTTTCATGCATTAGGGTTCTATCTCAGGGATTAAAATCCCTCAAGCCTTCATTTTTTTCTTAAACCCTCTTTAAACCCTAGGTCTATTCTATTTCATTGTTGGCCTTTTTGCGCTTGCTTAGGCTTGACCTGTTAAGTCATGACTTTATGTCATCATTTCTCATTTACCTAGCATGAACCCCGTTTAATTTTTGGCTCCTTTCCTAAGTTGAGTGAATTGATTTTTGACTTAAATCTTAAGTCCTTGGTCTTGAGGGTCTCATCCTGTTGACCTAGTCAGGTCCCCTTTTTATGACTAACCTTTTTGCATGTACAAAATTGCTGATCGTTGGATCAAAGGGTTTAATCCTAGCCACTCCCTGTGCACCTCACTTAAATAAAAATATGTTTTCCAAAAAATCATGGGGTCATCAGGCTTCTGCCATGTGGCATATGTGTAATGTGGGACCCAGTCTCCACTTACATGCCCGACATTAAGAGTTTTTGATTGAAAGTGGAGATGTGTTGCTGAGGTTTGATCTCAACCATTCCCCACGCACCCCGCACGAATAAAATAATGTTTTCTAAAATCTAGCGGGGTTAGCGGGATGTTGACACGTGTCTCAGGTGGGACCATGGTGTGGTAGTAAGTGATGTAGTGGATGTCGAGTTGTCCCCAGGTGGCACTACCCAATTGGTGCGATTGGATGACTAACATCATTTTCGTGAGTCATGTGATGATGTTTATGGTGATGATCGAATGACCCAGATTTAAAGTGAAAAAATTTGATGTTGAGTTTTAACGGTTTTGACTACAAATGATAACTGTTGGATCTTGGTGTGGTTGGGATTGATTAATGACCACTTTTTAAAGTCTGATTTCTCCAATGATTAGCTTTGTTTGTTTGCAAGTAATGAATATGCAATAATGGCACAACCACAACCAACTACCAAGATTGATCCAAGACAAATTATAAATCAAATTCTCCCTTCTCCCAAGAAAAATTTATTGCTAAGCAATGCCATTGATGTCCTGATGTGTTACAAATAATGAAATCGATGTTAGGGTATGTTCTTCTTGACTGTGGTCATGGATTTCTTGAGAGCACCATGCTTACATTCATAAACATCTTTTCTGGAGTGAGCTCGAGGTGTTAGGAGCATTCAAGTTTTTTAGTTGCATCATTTTGGGGGGAAATTCTCAATAGACTGTGGCTTACCCTGGGTGTTCTGGTCTGAAACCTAGTTTGGTTAGGGTTAGCAATTTCAAATTTGAATCTGAGTTATGCCTGCACTATAAAGGAAAATCTTGTACATCTTGTTGAAATTCCATCCTCTACGAACTTTTTCAAGTCTTTGTCTTAGTTTGTATAGTGATTTTTGCACTTAGGAAGGATATGTTGTAGCTTTTTCTCTGTAATAACAATAGATGACTTGAATGTTCATTTCATTTTACACTTTATGTTTGTATCAGTCCTATCATTCTCTCTAGTTTTGTACTCACTATCTTTGAATCGATATAATCAAGGTTTGTATTTATTCTCATATCATATTTGTTGACCATGAATGTATGATTTGTTAGTTTATGTTCAAGGAGTAGAGTAATCTCTTTCAAGTCATATGTTAAGGTAGTGATGATGCAATAGGTATTTCAAAGAAGTTTGATAGTTCTATTATTTTATTGGTTTCTTGTTGTAAGGCAACAAGTTTATAAGAAGCCAAGGTGGGTCTATTGTAGGAGTGTTACTTTATTTTTTGACTCTGTGTGGACAAGGCATTGGTCAACCTATGTTCATAATCATAATTCTGAGGTGGATCCAATTTCAATTCATAAGAACCTTTTAATTTCATGTATTTTCTTTTATGTTTATTTCCATACTACCATAAGATATTGAAGACAAGAGGGAGTTGTGTAGACGATTTAGCCCATTGAAGGCCTTCCAATATTGTAGTATGATGATCTATCTTAGTGTATAGGGATACCCACCTTGGTCTTGCAGAGCCTAAAGTGTAGAGGAGAGGCTTCCGAATTAGTCAGCTCTTGTTCATTGGCCACTAACCTAGGGTATTTGAGCATAAGGAGTAGATACCCTTTAGGAGATGCTAGACCATCAACTAGAAACACCAATAGATTGGTGAATCCTCTAGGGAGAATTTGATAAGATCTAGTAGAAGACCACCTAGCCTTGATAGAGTCATCAAAGTTTCAAATTTTATGAAAAAATGAATTAGTAAGAAGAAATACAATTCCCATTAAGTTAGGTGGTGAATCTGTACTCTAAAGACTAGTTGAAAAGAAGAAGCTACAATCATGCACGACAACAGATCAATCCACAATCCTGACACTTTAAGGATAAAAAAAGGAGGAGACACAAGAAGTAGAGAAGCG
Organism: Sequoiadendron giganteum; assembly: GCA_007115665.2. Taxonomy (NCBI): domain Eukaryota; kingdom Viridiplantae; phylum Streptophyta; class Pinopsida; order Cupressales; family Cupressaceae; genus Sequoiadendron; species Sequoiadendron giganteum. The sequence continues at coordinate 600,006,330 of CM021101.1, forward strand.
TGGAGAAACAAGAATCAGAACCAAAAGAATAAGAATCCAAGTAAGTCTGATCCTACTTGTGATAAAAAAAATGGTTATATCTTGCACAGTGAAGATAGTTTTGATTTCTCTCAAGAAGCATATGCTTTGTTAAATGAAGAAGAAGGATTAACTACCCCACTAATAAGACCTACAAACTTTTAGAGAAGATACAAGTAAACAATAAATACAAATTGAGATGGGATTGACCCTTCTCAAGAACTTTTAGATTAGAATCCACCCCTTGGAAATTTTGTAAACAACAATTGTAGGGTGAGCCAACTACTAGGAAAAGTTGCACATTTTATTTTGAAACCATTCAACCCCCATAATTCTACTAAAGTCCCTACTCAAGCCCATACCTCAAATTATATAGTACAAACCGAGGAAGAAGTTCTAAATGAAACCAGGGACTTTTTTTTAAAAATAGAGAGATGGAAACAAGAAAAGGCTAGAGAAGAAATGATAAAGAGAAGGGATGAAGCAAGGAAGGAGCTTGATGATTTGGGAGCTGTGAATTTTTTTTCTTGTACTCTTATACCTACACCTCAAACTCAATCTAGAACTAGTAGTCAAATAATTATGTCTCTAAGTACTTTCCAAGTGAGTACATGGACTAATCCTCGACCAAACACTACTTCACAAAATGTGACTAGTGTTGCCTATATAAGAAATACTACATCCGGAGGTGAAGGCTCTTCTAACTCCCAAAGTAATCCAGGAATGAGTTCTATTCCCATGAGTTCTAGTGTTTCAATGGGCCCTCAGATAAATTTGACACAAGGTCAATATTTTCAACCAAATACAAATATTGGAAGTGTGTCCTAGCCATTATCTATGGGACAAAATATAGGGGTTGGAAATTATGTACCAGGCACTCAAGGACAATTTTAGGGTGGTCCTCACGTGTAGGGGTGTATTCCACCTTATGTGGGAAACCAATATGTTTACACACCACATCAACCATGTATACAAAAAAATATTCCTCTCGACGAGGGATGTTATCAGCACTTTGGAGGAGGTAATGCTCCTGGAAGAAGACCGTTGTGGATGGATACATATAGACAACTTGATTTTGGGGGAATCCCTAGATTCCTGAATCAATTTCCTAATGAAGTAAGGCTATGTCTCTCTATGTTTTCCAGAATTGATTACATGAGAGGTGAGGAACACTTATGTGTTTTCATGAAATTATTAGGAGATTTCAAAGTGGAGAACGAATATGTGATTATGAAGCTATTCATGCAATCTTTAACTGTTGATGCAAGAAATTGGTATAGGAGCCTTCCAGAGGCTAGTGTTGGATCTTGGGAAGAATTCCAAAGGGTTTTTCGAGAGTAGTATGGTGAAAAATAGGCCCAATATTTATGTTGAATGAATTCAATAACATTGCTAAGGGTCAAAATGAAATGAAATCAACATTTACTATTAGATTCCAAAAGACTATTTCTAGACTCCCAACACATTTAAGACCAAATGAAGATGTTTTCTTGGTTACATATCTCAATGCCTTTGTTTCTAAAATGGGTTACCATCTCAGAGATAAGAATCCTCAAACCTTAAGAGATGCATACAAGCTTGCAATCCATATTGAAAGCAACATAAGAGCTTCAGGTAAAATATGAAGGAGAGAAGATGTAAAACTTCTTAGGAACCCTAAGGGACACCTAAATGAAAAGATTGATGATGGAGGAAAAATGGATAAAATGATGACTGCCATTGAGGAGTTGACCTACAAGGTAAAAATAAGTGAAAAAGGTTTATCTCATAATAAACCAACTTATTAAGGACAATAAATAAGGCCTAAGATTTTAGATCAGCCATATAATACCAATTGGCATGATGGTAGGCCTATTCAAAACAATCAGAGAAATGTGTAGAACATATATACTCCTGGTCCTTTGAAAAGAAGTAATGAAAATTTTATGGATGATACTCCTTGGTGTGACCCTTTTCAATTGCCACATTCTTCTTTGCAATGTAGGGTTGCTCAGTCCTTGGAGGATAACTGTGAATATATAATGATTGTGATGATTCATAAAGGGAAGATTATGGTGCCAACATATTGTTCAGATTGGATACAAAGGCTGATGAGGAAGAATGCTGAGATGAGAGTATTCTCGATAATGAAAATGATGATACTGCTAGGGTAAACAATTTAGAATCAAGAGAAAATGTGAGGTTACAAAGGCCTTCAAATGAAGATATTAGGTTGTTAACTGAAAATACTATTGCAAAGGCCACAGTTTCTTACAATCTGAGGAACATGATAGTCAAAAAAGACCAAGGTAACCTAGGCAACCTCTTCATAAAAGAGGGAGATGGTAATGCAAAAGGGAAAAATTCTATAAAGAATAGGAACATCAAGGGGAAGGAGGTTAAGGATCCTAAAAATTAAGATGAGCCTTCCCCTGATAGAAATAGATTTGAGAAAGAAAAGAATGATCAAGGGAACAAAGGAATTATTATGGTTCAGAAAAATTGATCTGAATCTAAGAAAACAAAGGATAAAGAAAATGATGTATCAAGATTTGATGTTCCAAAATACAATTTTGTTGGCTTGAATCAGATCTTGTCATAAATCAAAGTAACAATACCTTTGTTAGAAATGATGAGAATAGAGGAACATAAGGAAAGGGCATTGGATCTTATTATTGGTACATTTGTTGTTAATGATAAGAAAGAGATGGATGTCCCTGGTGAAAGGGAAAAATAAGAGGTGAAGGATGTTGAGCCTAAAAGAATTCATATTGAGTTTCTTGAAGTATTCATAGGCACTACTTAAATGCTAATCCTAGTTGTATTGACCATTTTTATGTGACCTTGCAAGTGAATGACAAGTTGATCATAAATTGCATGATAGATTCTGGTGCTTCCACCAATATCATGCCTTTGGAAATCATGAAGTAACTTGGTTTGTAGGCCAAGAATACATATGGTAATTTTTTTTCTATGGATTCAAGGGAGGTCCCTATGGTTGGAGTTGTGAATGAGGTTCCTTTCAAGTTGGATTCTTTCCCTAAGAAGAATTATGCTATGAGTGTAGTTTTTGATATTCTTGCTCAGTATGGAATGCTCCTATCAAGGGGGTGGGAAACAACATTTGGGAGAAGCATGAAGTTGGACCTTTCTTATGCCACCATACCTATGAATGGTAGGTATTTCATGCTAGTCGAGGAAAAGAGAGCTCAACATATAATTGAGGATGTTTATCCACATGAGGATGTGCATTTCGTTGACATAGATATGGAGAAATTTAAGGTTGTTGATGCAGAACCAGTGAAGGTCAAGGATGCACAAGTTATTGAAGAGATAAATAAAGAGGTTTAGTCAGATGGTCTTTGGGCCATGAATTTTGATGGAGCTTTCTCAAAAGAAGGATATAGAGTAGGGGTGATTCTCATGTCACTAGGAGGTAAGTCTTACGGATACTCATTTTCACTCAAATTTGAATATACAAATAATGTTGTTGAGTATGAGGCTTTACTCCTTGGAGTTAAAGTTGTTGTCAAGCATGGAATTAAAATGCTCAGAGTCCTAGGTGATTTTGAATTAGTTGTTTCCCAAATAAGTGAAAAATATGAGTCTAAAAACAAAAGGTTAAATAAATATAGGAATTTTGTTTGGGATTACATTGAAATGTTTTATGCGTTTTCCATTGAATGGGTAGAAAGGGAAAATAATGTGGTAGCGGACTTCTTTGATAATGTTTCCCTCAGAACAAATGATATTACCTACTCTAGTATATCGAAGGTTGAGACTCAGATAAGGCCTTCTATTCCAGATAATATTCAAAGTTGGCAGATATTCAATGATGATAAGGACTTGTTGAAGTTCTTGCATTGTGTAGATGAGTATCACAATTATAAAATTGATTTCTAGAATTTTATGGAGAAAGTGGATGGAAAGGATACCATTATTGGTAAAGAGGTTATTCAGCTCAAGACCAACAAAATCCCAAAAGGATTGGTAGCCCTAGAGAGAGTATTTGATAACTTAGACAAATGCAATGTGAAGCAAAATTCTACACAAGATAAGGACCTTGAGGAAATCAATTTGGGGACAAAAAGTGCACCGAAAAAGGTGTATATTGGTAAGAGGCTCAACCCTAGGGTTAGATGTATGTTGATCACTTTGCTAAGAAAACATGAACATTTATTTGCATGGTCATATGATGACTTAAAGGATTATAAAGAATATTTATTCCAATATGAGATTCCTTTGAAGCTAGATGCCAAACCTTTTAGGCAGAAGCAAAGGCCTATAAATCCTACATTGGCACATAAGATGCAGTAGGAATTCATGAAGCTCAGAGATGGTGGAATTATAAAACCTATCAGGCATTCCACTTGGGCATCAAATTTGGTACCAATAAGGAAAAAGAATGGAGATATAAGATTATGTGTTGACTTCTAAAACTTGAATATGTCTCCATTGAAGGATAACTATCCCTTGCCTAACATGGAGGCGATGCTACATAAGGTTATTGGTTGTGATATTTTATCTATGATGGATGGATTTTCTGGCTATAATTAGGTAAAGGTAAAAGATTCTGAGCAATATAAGATTGCCTTTACTACACCATGGGGAACATACATTTTTGTTAGAATTCCTGTTGGCCTAAAAAATGCTGGAGCTACATTTCAAAGGGCCATGGATGTTTCCTTTCCATATTTAATAGATGTTTTCATGGATATATATTAGGATGAGCTTACAACATATTACAAGAAGCAGCAACACTGCATGCACCTAGAAAAGATATTCATAAGAGCTTTGGAATATGGTATTTCATGGAACCCTAATAAATGTATGTTTGGGGTTATAGAAGGAAAAATGTTGGGGCATATAGCTTCAAAGGATGGGATAAGAATTGATCTAGAAAGAGCTGCAACAATTGATAAAATCCCAATTCCTAAGTCAGTGAAGGGGATCCAGTCATTCTTCAGACATATTAATTTTGTTAGAAGATTTATTACAAAATTTACTGAAACTACAAGACCCATCTCTAAAATGTTGAGAAAGAAAGAAAAATTTGAATGGGGTGATAAGCCTATTAAAGCCTTCAATGATATCAAGAGGGCCATCAAAGAGGCACCGGTGCTGAAATCACCTAATTTTACTAAACCTTTTCAATTGTTTTATTTTGCATCATTCCACACAATTATTATTGTCCTATTACAAAAAATGATGAAGGGTATGAACAAACCATTGCTTTCTTTAGAAAATCACTTCAGTTAGTAGAATTGAAGTATGATATTATGGAAAAGAGAAGGCGGTGAAGAATTTTAGACCCTATTCAGTGGGTGCTAAAATAGTGGCTTATGTACCTAGTGCTGCAGTTAAAGATATATTTACTCAGAAGGAAGTCACAGGAAGAAGGTGTAGATGGATAAATAAAATTTAGGAATTTAATATTGACATTCAGATCACTACACTAGTTAGAGGAAAGGGTTTAGAAAAGTCAATGGCTGAACCAAACCTAGAAGTCAATCAGATAAATCAACTCAGTGAAGAGGTTAACACAAAGGAGTGCACAGTCTAGGAGTGCATTTGGTATAAAAATATTTTGAATTATCTAAGATATATGTCTTGCTCTAATTATATGAGTGATAATCAGAAAAGGGCCCTAAAGCTAAAAACAATTAAATATGTTATGATTGAGGATTGCTTATATTGGAGGGATAGGGTTGGGGTTATGCTGAGGTGTGTTGATGAAAAATAGGTAGAGAAGGTCCTTGAAGAGATACATGGTGGAGTTAGTGGAGGCTACTAGATGACCAAAGTAACTACCCATAAGATCCTAAAATATGGGTATTGGTGGCCATCTCTCTTTTCTGATACACATAAAATGGTGAGGAAGTGTGATGCTTACCAAGGGTTTTCTGGTAAGTTGAATTTTTTGGTGCTTTTCCCCTTAGAACACAAAATATTGAGGCTCCTTTTCAACAGTGGGGCATAGATTTTATTGGTGAGTTTAATGAGAAATCTAGTGGTGGTCATAGTTGGATACTGGTTGCCATAGACTACTTCATCAAGTGGGTGGAGGTGATTCCTACAAGGAGGGAAACTAGTAAAGTTTTCATTAATTTCATTATGGATAATATATTAAATTTGGTACCCCTGCAAATTTAATTATGGACAATGCTATGTGTTTTAGATCTGAAGAATTCATTGATTTTTGTAGAAGTTATGGAATTTCCATGTCATACTCTTCCCCTTATCACCCACAAGGAAATGGACAAGCCGAGTCCAATAACAAAAGCCTCATGAAGATCATGAAGAAAGTCATGGAGAAAAATAAAAAGGCCTGGGATTCAAAGTTAAAACTAGCTCTATGGGCTGATAAGATTACCATAAAGAAGGCCACAATAAGATCTCCTTATGAATTAGTATATGGATTGGATGCAAGAATACCAATGTATAACTTATTACCAGTCTATAAATTCATCCAAGAATATGAAGAGGATATTGATGATACAATGAGTAATAGGATCAATCAACTAATAGAATTGGATGAATCCAAAAGAGCAACACAAGATGTTAATTTGAAGAAACAGTTGTAGGTCAAATACCTTTTTGACAAGAAGGCTACAAAGATAAATTTTGATGCAGGAGATTTTGTATTGATTTGGAATGCAAGAAGTCGAGACAAGGGAAAACATGGTAAATTTGAGGCCCTTTCGATTGGCCGTTATGTTGTTTGGGGTAATCATGGTGAAGATTCCTATTGTTTGCAAAATTTGAATGGTAAAATGTTGGAATTTCCAATGCATGGACAATTCCTCAAACCCTACTTTTCGTAAGTAGGACATATCCATGTACATTTGTATTGTAGTTCCCTATTTTGTCACTGTTGTTTTGAGTTTTAGTGGTCCTCTCTCCCAAAAATAATTGAATTCTCACTCTTCTTTGTCAAGCAAACATCCCCAACTAGAGCCATTGGCGGAACTTACAAAATCCATGGCCATTTTGTTAAAATTTTGAGTCTTTTGGGTGCTAGGGTTTGTCTTTCATGTGTTAGGGTTATGTCTTAGGGCTTCAAAACCCTCAAGCCTTCATTGTTTTCTTAAACCCTCTTTAAACCCTAGCTCTATTCTATTTCATCATTGGCCTTTTTGTTCCTGCTTAGGATTGACCTATTAAGTCACGACTTTATGTCATCATTTCTCATTTTCCTAGCACGACCCCCGTTTAATTTTTGGCCAATTTCCTAAGTTGAGCAAATTAATTTTTGACTTAAGTCTTAAGTCCTTGGAACCGAGGGTCTCATCTCGTCGACCTAGTCAGGTCTCCTTTTTATGACTAATCTTTTTGTGTGTGAAAAATTGTTGATCGTTGGATTGGAGGGTTTAATCCTAATCACTCCTTGCACATCCCGCTCAAATAAAAAAATATTTTCCAAAAATTCATGGGGTCAACGGGCTTCTGCCATGTGGCATATGTGTAGTGTGGGACCCGATCTCCACTTACATGCTCGACATTAAGTGTTTTTGATCGACGATGAAGATGTGTTGCTGAGGTTTGATCTCAGCCATTCCTCACACACCTTGTGCTATTAAAATAATGTTTTCCAAAATCTAGTAGGGTTAGCGGGATGTTGACATGTGTCTCATGCGGGACCATGGTGTGGTAGTGAGTAATATAGTGGGTGTCGAGGTGTCACCAGGTGGCACTTCCTGATTGGTGCGACTGGATGACTCACATCATTGTTGTGAGTTATGCGATGATGTTTATGGTGATGATCGAATGCCCCAGATTTAAAGTAGAGAAATATGATGGCTGGGTTTTAAAGTTTTTGATTGTGAACGATAACCATTGGATCTTGGTGTGATAGGGATTGATCAACAACCACTTTTTAAAGTTTGATTTCCCCAACAGTTAGCTACATTTGTTCATGAGGAATGAATATGCAATAATGGTGCAACCACAACCAGCTACCGAGATCGATCCAAGACAAATTACAGATCAAATTCTTGTTTCTCCCAAGTAGAATTTATTGTTGAGCAGTGCCATTGATGTCCTGATGTGTTGCAAAGAATAAAATCAATGTCATGTTATGTTCTTCTTGACTGTGGTCATGGATTTCCTAGGGGTGCCATGCTTACATTCATAAATGAATCTGCTTGAGTGAGCTTGAGGTGTCAAGAGCATTCAAGTCTGGTAGTTGTCATTTTGAGGTAAAATTCTTGGTGGACTGCGGCTTAACCTGGGTGTTTTGGTCTAAAACCTAGTTTAGTTAGGGTTAGCAATTTCAAATTTGAATCTGAGTTATGCCTGCACTATAAAGGAAAATTTTGTACTTTTTGTTGAGGTTCTATCCTCTCTAAAATTTTGTAAGTCTTTGTCTTAGTTTTATAGTGATTTCTGCACTTAAGAAGGATATGTTGTAAATTTTTCTCTATAATAACAATAGATGACCTGAATGTTCATTGCATTTCACACTTTATGTTTGTATCAGTCCTATCATTCTCTCTGGTTTTGTACTCACTATTTTTGATTCAATATAATCAAGGGTTGTATTTATTCTCATATCACATTTACTGAACATGAATGTATGATTTGTTAGTTTATGTTCAAGGAGTAGAGTAATTTATTTCAAGTCATATGTTAAGGTAGTGATGATGCAATATCAATTTCAAAGAAGTTTCATAGTTTTATTCTTTCGTTGGTTTCTTGTTGTAAGGCAAGAAGTTTATAAGAAGCCAAGGTGGGTCTATTGTAGGAGTGTTACTTCATTTTTGGACTTTGTGTGGAAAAGGCATTGGTCAGCCTATGTCTGTAAGCATAAGTATGAGGTGGATCCAATTTCAATTCATAAGAACCTTTTAATTTCATGTATTTTCTTTTATGTTTATTTCCATACTACCATAAGATATTGAAGACAAGGGAGAGTTGTGTAGATGATTTATCCCATTTAAGGCCTTCCACCATTTTAGTATGATGTCATGCTTTAGTGTATAGGGATACCCACCTTGGTCTTGCAGAGCCTAAAGTGCAGAGGAGAGGCTTGCCAATCAGTCACCTCCTATTCATTAGCCACTAACCTAGGGTCTCTGAGCATAAGGAGTAGCTACCCTTTAGGAGATGCTAGACCATCAGATGAAAACACCAATAAGGTATATGGTTGAGGGTAGAGGGTAGAGGGTAGAGGGTAGAGGGTAGAGGGTAGAGGGTAGAGGGTAGAGGGTAGAGGGTTTAAGGATTGAGGGTTGAGGGTAGAGGGTTGAGGGTATAGGGTTGAGGGATTATGTTTGAGGGTCCATTGTATAGGGTAGAGGGTATAGGGGTTGAGGGATTAGGGTTTAAGGGTTGAGGGTAGAGGTTAGAGGGTTGAGGGTTGTGGGTTGAGGGTTGAGGGTTGAGGGTTGAGGGTTGAGGGTTGAGGGTTGAGGTTTTAAGGGTTGAGGGTAGATGGTGGAGGGTTTAATGGTTTAGGGTTTAAGGTTTGAGGGTTTAAGGTTTAGGGTTTAGGTTTGAGCATTTAAGGGCTTAAGGGTTGAGTGATTAGGGTAGAGAGGGAGGGATGGATAAAGGGATAAATGGATGGATAAGTGAGATAGAGAGAAGGAGAGAAGAGGAGGGAGAGAGGGATAGAGATATATGAGGGTTGAGGATCCAATGTATAGGGTAGAGAGTTGAGAATTGAGGGTATAGGGTTGAAGGATTAGGGTTGAGGGTAGAGGGTATTGGGGTTGGGGGTATATGGTTGAGGGTAGAGGGTAGAGGGTTTAAGGGTTGAGGGTTGAGGGTTTAAGGTTGAGGGTAGAGGGTTGAGGGTATAGGGTTGAGGGATTAGGGTTGAGGGTCCATTGGATAGGGTAGAGGGTATATGGGTTGAGGGATTAGGGTTTAAGGGTAGAGGGTAGAGGGTAGAGAGTTTAAGGGTTGAGGGTTTAGGGATTAAGGTAGAGATTTTACTTGAGTTTAAAGGCTTAAGGGTTGAGGGATTAGGGTTGATGAGTAAGGGTTGAGGGTTGAGGGTTGATGGTTGATGGTTTAGGGTTTAGGGTTGAGTGTTTAAGGGTTTAATTCTTGAGGGTTTAGGGTTGAGGGATTAGGGTAGAGATGGAGGGATGGATGGAGGGAGATATGGAGGGATAAGTGAGATAGAGAGAAGGAGAGAAGAGGAGGGAGGGATAGATATATATGAGGGTTGAGGATCCAATGTATAGGGTAGATGGTTGAGAATTAAGGGTATAGGGTCCATTATATTGGGTAGAGGGTATAGGGGTTGAGGGATTAGGGATGAAGGGTTGAGGGTTTAAGGTTTGAGTGATTAAGGGCTGAGGGTTGAGGAATTAGGGTAGAGATTTTACTTGGGTTTAAGGGTTTAAGGGTATTGGGTTGAGGGTAGAGGGTAGAGGGTTTAAGAGTTGATGGTTTAGGGTTTAGGGATGAGTGTTTAAGGGTGTAAGGGTTTAGGGTTATAAGGTAGAGGGCATAGGGATTGAGTGTTTAGGGTTTAAGGGTTGAGGGTTGAGGGATTAAGGGTTGAGGGTTGAAAATTGAGGGTTGAGGGTTTAATGGATAGGATAGAGGGTAGAGGGTTTAAGGGTTGAGGGTTGAGGGTTGAGGGTTGAGGGTTGAGGGTTGAGGGTTGAGGGATTAGGGTTGAGGGTAGAGGGTATTGGGTTGAGGGATTAGTGTTTAGGGTAGAGGGAGAGAGAGAGAGAGAGAGAGAGAGAGAGAGAGAGAGAGAGAGAGAGAGATGGTTTAAAGGTGGTTTAGGTTTTAGGGGAGAGGGGAGAGAGATAGATGGAGTGAGTGAGAGAGAGACCTAAGAGAGAGAGAGAGAGAGTTTAGGGTTAAGATTAGAAGGTTTTGAAAATGAAGGTAAAACTATACTAAAAATGTAGCTTAAAATTTATAAATCCTATGTAACTATAGATTCAATTTTAGTATTCTTTGTCACAATCTCTTGTGTATGATTAATCTTGAATTAGATCAATTTTAATGTTGTAGAAAGTAGACAAAAGATTGATAGAAGAAATATAAGAAAAAATAGAAAGGACATAGCATGTACATGGAGAAACCCTTTCGGGAAAAAACTCCACCATAATTTGATCTTGCTTGTATTATTTAACCTTTGAAAAGATTAAAATAACACTGATTCGATTCTCCTTGATATGCTCCCTTGTTCTTCAACAAATATTCTTCACAACCTGCAATATTTTCTCACACAACTCTCTCATACACTTGCTGCAATAATAGACAATTATCTTTCTTACAAACTCATAAGAGTTATAAAATATATAATCACAAAGCCTCTTGAGAAAATCCATGCCTAGGGTTGCCAAGTTGAGTTCTCATATGCATGCATAATTCAAACATGAGTCTCCCTCAAAGTTGGCACCCAAAACTAAATTGTTAACCTCGTAGTTGTCAAAAATATCTTCTGCAAGCTCATCCTCAAAGTAGGCATCCAAACTGGGTCCCACTCAACTGAGCATTATAAATATCTTTTCCATACAATAGTTGTAACTCAAAGATGCCAACTTGGGTGCCCAAGGTGAGCCCAAGTTAATCTTTGTTAATTGAAACATATCTATCACCGATTCATGCAAAACAATGTGCATGCATGATCCTCCATCTGTTAACTGAATGTATCCACCTTTTATCTATTTATGCAACTCAAGTCAATTGAAATGCAACTCAAGGTAACTAACATGCAACTCAAGGTAACTGCATGTAATTAAAGTTAACTAGCATGCAACTCAAATTAACTAACATGCAACTAAAGATAACTAAAACATAACTGAATTGAATTGAACTTAAATCCCTAACTTATAGGAACCCAACATGCATAAATCAAAATCCATATTTTGTAGGAACCTAAGATGCATTTATGAAGTGTACTCAATTCACCAACCAGTTAACTGAACCAAGACGTGTCTCATCTCCCATGTAGGCGCCCATGTGCTCCTATTTTTTAAGAGCTCTCACAAGGTGTCCCCACATGCTCCTATCATTTAGAAATAACTATAAATGTCACATTAAATGTTTATTTCATTCCAAATTAATCTCTTCCTAATCCTAATTTTGTGTAACACATTCCAACGACTTAGGAGATACATGAAATATGATTAGAATGCACTTAAATGGCATCCTATTCCCAATAGAGGGGAGAGAGATAGAGGGAGTGAGTGAGACCCCATTTTAAGGATTTAGGGTTAAGGATAAATCATCAGGAGTTCCCATTTCTTGGACCCATTTTTTCAAACAAACCACTACATTCCCAATTTCACTGAATTGGAAAGCTAGTGGGCCCATTGGCTTGCCAAATCAGTGAAACTGACAACCTAATTTGGACTATTTTAAAAAATGGGTACAAGAAATGGGGTCTCCCAATAATTTAAATAACTGGGAGACCCTTTTTCTTGGACCCATTTTTTCAAACAGGCCACTACATTGCCAATTTCACCAAATCGACAAGCTAGTGGGCCCACTAGCTTGCCAATTCGATGAAATTGGTAAACTAACTTGGCCTGTTTGAAAAAATGGGTCCAATAAATAGGGAGAGAGTGATTTGGAGAGAGAGAGAGGGAGGGAGTGGTAGAGAGATGGAGGGTAGAGGTATAGGGCTTAAGGGTTAAGGGTAGAGGGTAGAGGGTAAAGGGTAGAGGGGAGAGAGATAGAGGGTAGAGGGTTTAAGGCTTAAGGGTAGAGGGTAGAGGGGAGAGAGATAGGAGTGAGTGAGTGAGAGAGAGAATTGAGAGAGGGAGAGTGGGTAGGAGAGAGAGACTTTAGAGAGAGAGAGAGAGGGAGGGAGTGGGAGAGAGATAGAGGGTAGAGGGTAGAGGGTTTAAGGGTTTAATGGTTTAAGGGTGGAGGATAGAGAGAAAGAGAGAAAAGAAACCTATAAAAAATCAACTTTCTCATAATGCAAGTGTATTTTGAATTAGTAAAGATATGGCCATTATGCAAGCATGCTATAGCGTGAGCACGTTATAGCACGAGCCCATAATAACACAAGCACGTTATAGCATGAGCACTTTATAGTGCGAGAACATTATAGCGCGAGCACATTATAACACAAGCACATTATAGCACGGAAATATTAAAGCATGAGAACATTAAAGCGCGAGCACGTTAAAGCATGAGAAAGTTAAAGCATGAGCACATTATAGCATGAATACATTATAATGTGAGCATGTTATAATGCGAGCATGCTATATCACAATCACGTTATAACGTGAGCAAGTTATAACGCGAGCACGTTATAACACAAGCATGTTATAGCACGAGCACGTTATAATGTGAGCACGTTATAATGCAAGCACATTATAATGTGAGCATGTTATAAAATGAGCATGTTATAATGCGAGCACGTTATAATATGAGCACATTATAAAGCGAGCACATTATAATGCGAGCACGTTATAATGCGAGCATATTATAATACGAGCACATTATAATGCGAGCACGTTATAATGCGAGCATATTATAATACGAGCACATTATAATGTGAGCACATTATAACTCGAGCACATTATAATGTGAGCACGTTATAACTCGAGCACATTATAATGTGAGCACGTTATAACTCGAGCACATTATAATGCGAGCATGCTATAACATGAGAAAGTTATAATACAAGCATGTTATAATGCGAGCATGTTTTTTCTTTCTCTAAAAATGGTAAAAAACTCAATATACCCATGATCTCAAGGCCCACATTTTGCATATTGTCTTGGTTTTGCACGTGTTTTGACAAAAAATATATTTTTGATGATTTTGTGAAGTTTGCATGTATGTTTTCACATTCCACCACCTTTTTCATGACCTTTCCACCACCTTTGCATGAAATAGCAGATTTTTCACGTTGAAAGGCATATAATATCAATTCAAGTCTGAATTCCATTAAAGAGTGATATACAATTGAAGTTTGGAGGGGAAGAAGCTTTTGAAAAAGTCAAATTGTTGAGGATTTTGAAGAAAGAAGAAGCAAAGACTACATAATTGGGTAGAACTACTCCATTTAAAACTTTAGTTTTTTAGGTATGTGAAGTCTTTACAGATTTTCTTTCATTCTATTTTGGATTGCTTTGATTTTTGTTATTTTTCATATTCCATGTTGATCATTGTTTGTTTGTCATTATAACCTTATCTTTTCAATTCACATTTTAACTTACACAATTCTTTACACTTGCCAATTACATTTTTAAACCACATCTCTTTGAGGCATTTTATTAAACAATTGACTTACCTTGTGTATGCTTCCAAATTTTGTATACACATATATATGACATAATTTATAAGTAAGTAAAATAATACATCATTTCTCAATCCTTTACTGTGGATGTGCATACCACTCTCCAAAGATTTCATTTTGGTATAGGCACGAGGGATGTTGGAAAATGTAGTTGAATTTGGTTTTACACCTACAAATTGCCTATGCTTGAAATTTTCTAAATCCTTTTCAATAAATCTATTTTGTGCATATCCTACAATCATTCTAGTCCATGAGGACATATCTCATTGAGATATTTTGTCAAATAGTTATACCAAGTAGTTGATTGCCTTGTATATGCTATCAATTTTTCCATACATGTCTACCAAATCATTTTATCAAACAACATAGACAAGGGAATCGATTGTTTGAAGAAATGCCTGAAAGAAATGGGGTCTCATGGTGATGTGAATTTTATCAAATAGCTTATTGCATTGTCTATGCTACCAAATTTTCCATACATATCTCTACAAAATTGGAATATACTCCTCCCACATTGATAGATCTTTGAATCTATTTTGGTTTTCATCTCTATTTCTAAATTTACCTCATCACTAAACTTACCTCACCACTTATGTTATGATATATTTTAAATGTTTTCTTGATTAGTCTACCTACGAGGGACTCTAACCCTTCTCTCCACTATTTCAAGACCCTTTATTCAAGGCTAAGTTAGCAACATGGGGAAAGGTGCAATCTATCTTGCAATCATGGCATGCCACAAGACAATGTGCTAGGGTTGACAAGGTAGGGGTAGCATGAAAAAATGCCTCATAGAAATGGGGAATCATTGTGATCTACATCACTGTGAGTCCCCATTTCTATGATGCATTTGTTCACGCTGCCCCTACCTTGTCAACCCTATCGAATTGGAAAGCTAGTGAACTCACTAGCTTTCCAATTCTCACATGATTTTTTGGATGGAATACCTTAAAGAAATGTGGTAATGTGGCATTCCATGATTTCAAGATAGGCTCAAAATGGAAGCATGGATAAGGCATGTGAATTTTTTGACAATAATGGTTTTCGTAGAAATGTATACAAAATGTGGTAGCATTGACAAGCTAGTGAGCTCACTAGCTTGCCAATGTGGTAGGGTTGACAAGGTAGGGGCAGCGTGAAAAAATGCCTCATAGAAATGGGAAAATGCCTCCTAGAGTTCACATTTCTATGAGGAATGTACATCACCATGAGTCCCCATTTCTATGAGGCATAAGTTTCCCCTACCTTGTCAACCCTATCACATTGGCAGGCTAGTGAGGTCACTAGCTTGCCAATGCGGTAGGGTTGACAAGGTAGGGGCAACATGAAAATATGCCTCATAAAAATGGGGTCTCATGGTGATGGCACCGTGAGACCCCATTTTTATGAGGCATATTTTCATGTTGCCCCTACCTTGTCAACCCTACCGCATTGGCAAGCTAGTGACCTCACTAGCTAGCCAATGCTCACATGATTTTTTGGATGGAATTCCTTAAAGAAATGTGGTAATGTAGCATGCAATGATTGCAAGATAGGCTCAAAATGGAAGCATGGACAAGGCATGTGAATTTTTTGACAATAATGTTTTCGTATAAATGTATGCAAAATGTGGTAGAATTGACAAGCTAGTGAGCTCACTAGCTTGTCAATGCGGTAGGGTTGAAAAGGTAGGGGCAGTGTATATAAATGTATGTAAGTATTTTGTATGAAGCCTTGAATGACATATATTTCATTTAATTGTATGGATTCATTTTCTAGGAACTAATATTTGTCTCATTACCATGCTATAGGTAAAATTATCCATCATGCTGAGGAAATGAAGAAGGAATAAAGCAACAGACAAAAAGTATGAAACTAATAAAGAAAAAAATACAGAATGGATGAGGTAATATCGTTAAAAAAAGAAATTGGATATGATTGATGAAAATAAGCCAATTTAAGAGGAACCTCAACCATAAAAAGAGAAAAGGAATTGGTAGCACAAAGAGCACGAATGTGAAAGCATCATGGTAAATAGATTCAAATACCATAGTTGGTGAGACACCCTCTACTGCAAGTGAATTCGAAGGGACACCATTAAGCACAAGTAAATATGGAGGGGCACCATCTACCACAAGTGAATATGGAGGGACACCATCTACCACAAGTGAACATGGAAGGAAACCATCTACCACAAGTGAATATGAAGGGACACCATTCACCACATCTCAAGTTGAGAGTAAATCATCACTCGGATTTGACATAGATAGTACACCATCATCTCCATGTCAACCTCAAGGTATGTCATATATTCCACCATTGATTGAAGGTATGTGATCTAGCACACCTCACTTAAATATTGATGAAATTCATAATGTTGAGATGTATGTACCTAGGAGAACACCACCTATAATTTTGCATAGAAAGAAAAATGTATTTGATTAATATTTATGAGGATATTTTGTAGCACATGGAAGGTAAGATTTCATCACACACTTGTAGAAGATATGCTGATAAGATTTGGAAATTATTCTTTGAAAGGATAAATGAGACCGCAAGATGTCAACTATTTTTTGAAATGATGTGATGTATAAATTATAGAAACAACATGAAGATTCTTGGGTTGAGAACATCAAATGCTTCAAGTGAAAACACTATTGTGAAGAATCTAATGGATGCTTATGAAGTGTGGGTAAGACCTCATGCTAAAAGCATATTAACTTCACCCGACGTGTCATTACATCAACTTTGGTAAGTAGTCAAACAAGGAGATCTCATCTCATTAGAAAGATGAGTGGCGAAAAAGAATTGAGGGCACTGATTCAAATGAATTATGTGAATTCTAAGGGATACTCCCACAAAAAGATAAACCATTTGTTGAAGCATTGAGAACTCTAATTTAATACTACTAGAAGAATAACACAAGGCCATCTCCGAATCAAAGGGATTTGGTAAGAAGGAGAATCGGTAGTCAAAACCATGAGCCACATGTAAAGCATTTTTTGGATATGACTGAAACCCAATTTTTTGGTAAATTTCAATAGGATTATCCTCAAATTTGTCAAAGATATTTTTAAATGTTTAAACCTTTTTATGTCAAGATAAATCATAGACACTACTTGTTGTTGTAGACTACATATTGAATTCTCTAACCATTATTATGTTTATCATTCTATATGTGTAGATTTGCATACAAATGATGTTTTGCAGGATTGTGGCATACATGCCTCACCAAAATATTCAAGAGAGTTCTTATCAAAAAAATTATGTGAAATAGAGGATGACCATATATTCTATAGGAAACAATGCTTGGATGGTTCATGTTAGTGTTGCGGTGGCTTGCAATGTATGCTAGTATGTCAGCATATGGAAAGCACACATGAGGTGGGAAAGAAACTAGTAGAGTTCAGGAAGTATAAAAAAATGGCATACATTACAAAAGATGGTAATCAAGCAAAAGGGTGTGATTTGGTTATCCAGAAGATTCCAATGTATTAGTTTATGTCCATGTTTTGTGACAATATAGTGTATGAGTATGCAGGAGATACCCACAGAGCTCGATGGTTGGAAACACAATTCAAGTTATGTAAGGAAACCTTTCTAGTTGGAAGCATAGTTTCAGTGGTCTAATTTGTAGAGAACTACACTCTACAACCACAACATGAGGTGCAGTCACAATATGAAAAATCCACATAGGTTTTGATATTTGTGCACATAGCATTCTTTCATTCAAGTGATAGTATAGAGGGCCAAAGGAAGGTATTGAGGAAGTATCACTTTTATATTAGTGATGATCACACACATTCTCTAGAGTTCATACAAGGTTGCTTCCAGTTGTTCTACATGGATTTGGATTAGATGGGCATAACATACGGTCAACATATAATATGGTCAGATAATTGTTCAACATAGTTCAAGAACTCACACAAGTTCTACTGGTTGAACAAGATGCATGCCATTACAAGTGTTCAACACATGTGGAACCTTTGTGAGGTCGGGCATGGAAAGGGTGAGCATGATGGTGTAGGAGCATGTGTGAAAAGAGAATTAGCACGAGAAGAGTTAAAGTATAAAGAAAATACAAAGTTGACAAATGCAAAATCAATCATCGAGTGGTGTAATGCTTCGATGGGTCTAGGTAATGAAGGTACATCTTTATTTCATAAATGTTTTTGGTTGATGGATGATACTAACATTGCAACATATGAGGATTGTTATACATTGACAGGATCGAGTGAGCTACACTCTTTCCTTAGCTCAAATTTAGGTTCATGGAGTATCCATACATGGAAGATGGCATGCTTTTGTTCTTCATGTACAATGAAAGCCTAGGATGATTGCGAGTCAAAGGAGTGGGTTGAGAAATGGTCATTAAGTTATCTTATCCCACTTCAAACATATCGCCCTCCGATGGCATTGGAACTAACACATATGGAATCATCGGTTGACTTTGACAACATATTAGATCTAATTCAACTAGGTAATATATCTACTTGTATGGTTTTTGAAATTCCTATTGTTATCTTACTTTTTAGGGTATTTGTAATGTTCACTAATTTCATCTAATTTTCTGCACATATCAATGCAGGGCATGTTTATGTAGTTATTGCAGATGAAGACAATGAAGAGGGAACAAATTATTACTTGTGTTGTTGTGTTGAGGTCAAAAAGAAACTGGAGTCCCCAGTTATAAATGGAGAAAACATCAAATACCCTACAAGCTCAGTTGTTACTGGAATGTGGCTTAGAAGGTACCCACATAAGAGTGTTAAATTTTGGTTGTTTCAGGACTTTGACATGCATCAAAATATTCTTCATTATTCAAACCTTGTCATGGCATCCAATGTTCATTTGACCAAATATGAGAGTATACATTTAAACAAGACCTTGTGGAAGGTGTGTGAGTCTGACCATGAGGCAAAACTTAACACAATAAATAATAGAGCAAACCCGGATGGTTCGTTGGATTAATTTGTAAGTATGCACATTAGTTCTTATTAATTTTTACTTGTATGCACATTAATTTGTATGATGCCAATGCTATGATGCCAATGTTATCATATAATGTTTATATCATGTATGTAAGTGATTGATGAAGTTATTAGACTTGCAAATGTAGCACACTTTATGTTTAGAGCTATGGAAAAGGATACAAAGTTCAATGGTATTTTTTTTTCTCAAAAATATGTAAAAAACTATAGGATATTCTCTATAGATTACTAAACTAAGTGGAAGATTAAATTGTGTTGTTTTTATAATAGGTTACAAGTTTCCAAAAGGTTGGAAAGTAATAGTTTGGTTACGTTCTATTCATGTTCTATTCATGAGAGGTTTTTGTGTGCAATAGGTATCTTGTAACTCCCAATGAAAATGTATGGCTAGGAGTGATTAAGTTGAGAAACTGACATGCCTATCCTCAATGGAAGCATCAATATTTAAGCCTTTTTGTTCCTGACTTGGAACAAAATGGCATGGATTTGTTGTCTATAAGTTCCTTCCATCTATTTTCATTTCATTTCCATTTTGGATGCTCTTTCTTTTTCTTCTTTTACTTTGCCTATTTGTAAGTAAACTACTAAAAATTGATTGGTTTCTCCTTGCAGAAAATGATAATTTATGAGCCATCCAAGAGAATCTCAGCCAAAAAATAAATGCAACATCCTTATTTTGATGATCTTGACAAATCTCAATTTTGATTTTAAGCCGAGGTTTTTGAAAATGCCTAATTTTCATAGAAACTATTCTAATATGTTCAAATAGAGCATTGGTTAGTGGGGTACATGGTTCTTTGAACATGGAAGGAGCCTATATTTGAATTTTAATATTCCCATACTTGGGATTTATCTTTTATGAATTCTTTGAACCCATAATCCTTACTTCGAGGACCCATATTACCGCTTGATAGTTTTGAGAAAGCATTGTGCCTACAAGTACAAGGACTTGGGTTTAGAATGGTGTATGAAGAATATTAGACAATTGTAGCACAAACATAAGAATTAGGACTGCCAAATAAATCTCATTTTATTATAAACATCATATTATTAATATAGTGAGTTTAATAACCATTGATGGTTACCAATCATTCTTTTTCTTCTTTTATTGTCTCCCTATTATAACTAGCACCAATTGACTAACTTGTTATAAAAACTTCATTTATTAAAAAAAATCAACCTAACGATTATATATCAATATCAATATAGCATACCATCTATTCAAATAAACATTTGTAATGATATTTACTCAAATTTTCAAATTTATTTCTGCCCTCAAACATTTGTAATTCATGCAGCATAATCCCTTAACGGTCCAAATTGCAAAAGGGCAACAATATTTGACACTTGTTACCTAGAGACCGTGTGAGTTATGAGCATTCCATCTAAGGAATCGAGATCACATAGGAAAACTATACAATTACCTCTCTCATTTTTTGTTATCTCGGAGTCATTTTCCCGTGGTGACCAATTTTCATTTGATGGAAAAAGTGTCAGATGCGAGCGATGTAAAGTTGCAAAGTGTTGCAATTGCAAAGTAGTGCAACTTTAATTCTGCTACTCATATGACCAAATGAACTATTTCAATGCATCCAAATGGGTATGTTTATGTTAATGGTCCTCTTTCACACCCAAATATGCTGAATTACTCCGAGCTACGTTCAACCGACTCGATCCCTTAAGGGTCCAAAGTGCAAAATGGTTGCAATATTTGACGGGCTATTACTCGGAAACCATGATGCTTAAGAAATATTCATTTGAGCCTATGGTATTGAATTGGGCCCCTCTACAATAACCTATCTCAGTTTTTGTTATCTCAGAGTCATTTTCCTGTGGTGTCCATTTTTCACTTGATGGAAAAAGTGTCAAATGCAAGCACTGTAAAGTTGCAAAGTGGTGCAACTTTCATTTTTCAACTTGTGTGACCAAATGAACTGATCCAAAGCCTCTAGATAGGTATGTTTACATTAATAATGGTCCTCTTTCACACCCAAATACATCGAATCACTCGGAACTACATTCAACCAACTCGATTCCTTAAGAGTCCAACATGCAAAAGGGAAGCAATCTTTGACAGGCTATTACTTGGAAATCGTGATGCTTACGAACTCTCCATCTATGCCTATGAGATTGTATTAGGCCCCTCTACAATAAAATCTCTTATTTTATTTTTATTTTGGATTTGTTTTCCCATGGTGTGCAGTTTTCACTTGATGGAAAAAGTGTCAAATGCAAGCAATGTAAAGTTACAAAGTGGTGCAACTTTCATTCTGCAACTCATGTGACCAAATGAATTATTCCAATGCATCTAAATGGGTATGTTTACACTAGGCATGGTCCTCTTTTGAACCCAACCATGTTGAATCACTCTAAGCCACGTTCAACTGGCTCGATCCCTTAAGGGTCCAAAGTGCAAAATGATTGCAATCTTTGACGGGATATTACTCGAAAACTATGATGCTTACGAACTCTTCGTCAAAGCCTACGGTATTTTATTGGGCTCCTCTACAATAACCTCTCTTGTTTTTTTTTTTTTATCTTGGAGTCATTTTTCTGTGGTTTCCAATTTTCACTTGATGGAAAAAGTGTCAAATGCAAGCAGTGTAAAGTTGCAAAGTGGTGCAATGTTCATTCTACAACTCGTGTGATGAAACAAACTATTCCAACACATCTAGATGAGTAAATTTATGCTAGGAATGGTCGTTTTTTTCACCCAAACACATCGAATCACTCTGATCTACATTCAACCAGCTTGATCCCTTAAGAGTCCAAAGTGCAAAAGAGAAACAATCTTTGGCAGGCTATTACTTGGAAATCGTGATGCTTACAACCTCTCCATCTTATCCAACATGATTGCATTGGGCCCCTCTACAATAACCTCTCTTGATTTTTTTATTTTAGAGTTTTTTCCCATGGTGTCCAATTTTCACTTGATGGAAAAGTGTCAAATGCAAGTAGTGTAAAGTTGCAAAGTGGTGCAACTTTCGTTTTGCAACTCATGTGACCAAAAAAACTATTCCAAAGTATATGGATAGATACGTTTATGCTAGGAATGGTCCTCTTTCACACCCAAACACATCGAATCACTCCGAGCTACGTTCAACTGACTCGATCCCTTATGGTGGCATGCAAAACAATCGAAAAGAGAAACATTCACATGTCAGTTGAGAAGTTTGAGTTTTTCGCACCAAGAGCATATGATCATCCACAAGAATAGAAAGTGCAAGATATTTTTTAATTATCCTCCTTGCCCTTAGGAAATAAATTTCTCAAGGATCTTAAATAAGCCTTCTTACCAAATTTGAAAAATCATGATAAGCCCATGGTTAACAATTTCGTAGTCATCAAAGTGGGTACTAATTCTATATTATATAGATCATATTTATTCTTTATCTTTAAGATCTTCTAAGGTTGGAAATGGTTTCACCAAGCTATAAAGGGTGAAGTGTTATTTATTTAGTTATACCTATGTGGGTTCATTTTCCTGATCTCTCATTGCAATTTTGGGTGGATTATTGCTTTCAAAGTATTGGGAATACTTTGGTTAGATTTATATCCATTGATCTGATGGACATATAAATATATCAAAGGGGTTTCTTGAAAATTTTTGGTTGACAGTTGGGGAGCGAGCATGGAAACAAGCCATTGATTATGAAAATATTAGTGTAGAATATTCTACCTAAAATATTCCTTTAGATAATTTTGCTAGTTAGATTTTTATGATAATGATTGTTTACTTGTGCAATCTTGCATGGAGTTGCATGCCTATTTTCTAGTTGGAAGTTTTCATTCTAGAAGGCTCATCTCTTGATATATATTTATAGTTAATCTTTTCTTTTCAATTTTTGCAATTTTGTAATTTGTAACTCTACTAGTATTCATAGAAATATTGAAGTTGTTTAGCATCAATCAATAAATATTCAAGAAAAACCATGAAGGAAAACAATGATCAATGCTAGGGCTAACCAATTAATAAGTATATAGGAGAATATAAGTCAAGAATACATGTGAATAAGGGAAGAACAAGTACCCAAATACACATAAACCTTGAAGTATACACACGAATACATAATATACATAAATTAATACAAATTATATGCATGAATACAAGGTATACACATGAAAACACATAAGTCATAAAGTATACATTGGAATACATGTAAGTCACAAAGTATACATGTAAGTTGTATACACTTGAATACACGTAACTCATATCTATTGAACTATGGATTTATAATGCGAATATGGACACCATCGATAAAAAATATTTGTATTAACCAAATAACCATATAGGCATACATCAATATATATCAATATAAGTAGCTTACGATAATGCCATATAGGCATACAATGTCAAATATATCCAATACAAAATATGTACAAAAATGCCATATAGGCATACACCAAAGGGCTATGGAATCAAAATTCATTGCTCTCCATGTTCTAGAAACAAATTATTGCCCTTTGTTGGTCGGCCAAATGGCAGTAAGTTTGTCACTTGTTTACTCTAAGGTTGAGGAGTGCTCTTGCTCATCCTCCTAAGGTTTAGTTTTTGATCAAGCCTTATCTATTACAATAACAAGTAAATACATTAATATATAGAAATCACAGTATAAAAAATGATATATTTAACAAAATAATCACTTACCATCTCTAGATGACCACTCTCCTCAAGGGAAATATTTACATGCCCATTCTATGGCATATCGAAGCCCTATAGAAACCATCTAAAGATAAATTAAACTACGAATCAATAATGGTTTTATTTTTCACTAACTAACAACTATAACAACGAATGCAAATTGGAATTTAGTAATCTGCCACATACCTCCGTGAGAGGAATTGAGGAGTCTATAGTAGATGAAAAACCAAGCTCCATTACCTTATAAACATTTGGAGGTGTATCCACTTCCAACATCCGAAAATAAAACAAAAAATTATTCAATCATGAAAACTTCAATAGTGATGCACATCATGGCTTATAATGTATGAGATAATGAATAGAATTTTGAGTACTTATTAAACCATATATTTTTGACTATCATTCTTACTATATTCCCTATCCATAGCTTCTTTGAAAACAACTATTTTAGGCTTATATTCATAGCAGCAAGGTGGTGAACCATTTGATAAAATGCTTTGGTAGACATGTACAAAAACTATGGTAACATAGAAAAGGTAGTGAACTATTTGAAAAAATTCCTTAAAGAAATGCGGTCTCATGGTGATGGAATGCCATTACAAAAAACTGTGTCATGGCATTCCATCACCATGAGACCACATTTATTTAAGCATTTTTTCAAACAGTTCATTGCCTTCTCTATGGTATTATGTTGAGATGGGGTGGATGGTATAGTGTGGTCTTGGTTATGAGATGAAGGGCGATCATGACATGAAGAGGTATGGGTGGGGATATGAACAAGTGGAATTAAAAAATGTAAAAGGTTCCATGGATTGGTAAATTGAGGATGATGATGATATTGCTTACTATGATGCTTTGCTATATTTTTTCCAAGCATCCATAGTTTGTTGGAAAGCACCTATTTTAGGCTTTTAGCCATAGCAACAAGGAAGTGAGTAGTTTGATAAAATTATTTGGTAGACATGTATGGAAAATGTGGTAGTATAGAAAATACAATGAGCTATTTGAAAAAATACCTCAAAGAAATGTCGTCTCATGGTGATGCAATGGCATTCCATCACCATGAGATCACATTTCTTTGAGGTATTTTTCAAACTACTCACTTCCTTGTCTATGCTATTGCTTACTATTATTCTTTGATATATTTTTTCCAAGCATCCATAGTTTGTTGGAAAGCACTTTTTTAAGGATTTTATCCATAGCAACAAGGAAGTTCAAGTATTTTGATAAAATTCTTTCGTAGACATGTATGGAAAATGTGGCAACATAGAAAAGGTGGTGAGCTGTTTGAGAAATACCTCAAAGAAATGTGGTCTCATGGTGATGGAATGGAATTCCATCACCATGAGACCACATTTCTTCAAGGATTTTTTTCAAACTACTCACTGCCTTGTCTATGTTATTGCTTTCTATTATGCTTTAATAGATGTTTTCCAAGCATTCATAGTTTGTTGGAAAGCACCTAATTTAGGCTTTTAGCCATATCAGCAAGGAAGTGAGTAGATTGATTAAATGCTTTGGTAGACGTGTATGGAAAATGTGGTAGGATAGAAAAGGCGGTGAGCTATTTGAAAAAATGCCTCAAGGAAATGTGGTCTCATGGTGATAGAATGGAATTACATCACCATGAGACCACATTTCTTCGAGGCATTTTTTCAAACTACTCATTGCCTTGTCTATGCTATTGATTACTATTATGCTTCGATAGATTTTTCCAAGAATCCATAGTTTGTTGGAAAACACCTTTTTTAGGCTTTTATCCATAGAAACAAAGAAATGAACTATTTGATAAAATTCTTTGGTAGACATGTATGGAAAATGTGGTAGCATAGAAAAGGAAGTGATCTATTTGAAAAGTGCCTCTAAGAAAAGTGGTCTCATGGTGATGGAATGGCATTCCATTCACCATGAGACCACATTTCTTTGAGGAATTTTTTCAAACTACTCACTATCTTGTCTATGCTATTGCTTACTATTATTCTTTGATATGTTTTTTCCAAGAACCCATAGTTTGTTGGAAAACACATTTTTTTAGGCTTTTAGCCACAGCAACAAGGAAGTGAACTGTTTGATAAAATGCTTTGGTTGACATGTATGGAAAATTTGGTAGCATAGAAAAGGTAGTGAGATGTTTGAAAAAATGCCTCAAAGAAATTGGGTCTCATGGTGATGCACATCACCATGAGACCACATTTCTTTGAGGCATTTTTTCAAACAACTCATTTCCTTGTCTATGCTATTGCTTACTATTATTCTTTCATATATTTATTCCAAGAATCCATAGCATAGACAAGGTAGTGAACTGTTTGAAAAGATGCCTCAATAAAAAGTGGTCTCATGGAATGCCATTACAAGAAAATGCAATTGGCAACTGCTCCTAGTTATTACTTATGCTATGTGAAGTAATTGCATCACTGGTTATGTTGAATTTCTAAACAACTATATTGTAGTTGAAATTTTGTCATCTATCAACATATACTTATTAGTTATGGAATGTGAAGTAATGCTATGAGTTTGAAAGATGTGAAATGCAATGTAATAAATGATATGAATACAAACTACACAAATCTATTAGGTACAATTTATTAGTTAAACTCTTTATTCTATTACCTGCATGAAGGTTTGTCTAACTCCACTAGCACTGGGAGGTGTTCCCATGAAACCTCCAATATTAGCCTATTCAACATCCAAAATCATATATTAGAATACCATTCATATAAAAATTCTATTAACATGTAATAAATTTATAATTATTTACTAGTTACATACCTCAATGGTAGATGCAATGGAGTAATAAGTAGGTGTAGGGATGATGTATCCAGTATCAACACTGTGACCTTGAAATTTTATTACAATCATAAAAATAAATTAGTTAATATTGAATTTCAAAAATGAAATTTAATAAATTAAATTCAATGAACATGCTAACATATACCTGAGTATCGATGCCATAAGCCTCATTCAAAATGTCAGTTTCCCTTGCCATCTCTGTAGATGTAGATATATTCTATGTAGGAGCCTCCTGAGTGTTAGTGAGCTCATATATACAAGTCACCCCACAAACTTGACACAAATGGGGTGGAAGCCTACCAATCGAAGACTCCCTTGGGTGGTGTTGTACTATAGGACTGGCATGTTGGATGACACTCTGGGTCAAAGAGATGATAGCCTATAAAGTGTCTACCTTGGCACTCTCCTTTACGATAGAAGGGATAATGATGTGCTCATGAGTCAACCTAGTGAGAGGTTGTCTCACTTGTTGCCTAGGATCCTATCATGCACCGGGTCTATCTTGAGACAACCCCCCTCCTCTCCCTTGGAAGTCCCTCATATCAAAATAATTTGATATTTTGTCCTAGATGAACTCACAGTAGAGTTTTCTCAGGAAATATTATGGGACTTCGCATTTGTTGCATGGTGGGTAATAAAAAACCATGTACCACCTATCCCCAAAAAAGTTCCTAATCCCTTGGTGGTGGCACCAATGGATAGGAAACCTCTTTCCATTGAGGTCAATATTTTGATTTGTGCACGGGTCAATGAATAATGAGCACAAATTAGATTTTGTAATTTTTTCATCTTTTACATCTTTATATGATAATTTATCTGCATAAAAATTCCTAGCTACCTACCTCCTATCTTGCCAACCACTTAATTATTTTTTGATTGTATATACATGTTTTAACATTTCTTTAAGTGAATTTTCAAGTGTTCTTTCCATGGTTGAACCTAAAGGATCGTTCAACCTCGTGATTAACTCCTCAATCTATTTTTTATTGTTTTCAATTACCCCCATTAAATTTTGTGGAGTGCCGAGAGGATGTTGAGGGATTTGTGGAGGAGATTGTTTTTGTGGTTGTTGACGATTTTGTTCATGTTGTTGTTCTAGTTGTTGAGGATTTTTAGGAGGATTTTTATGATCATTATCATTTCCTAAAAATTAAACAAATGAATATAAAAAACAACCTAAAACTAACAAATTCACAAAAAAATGACAACAAAAACAAACAATCCTTACTTATTCCACTTCCTGGTCGATGTGGCAGCATCCTGGTGACAAACTTGCAATAAATTGATGAAGAAAATGCAAAAAATGCTCCCTCCAAAATTTGAGCGCACAAGAAGAAGGGTTTTTGGCCACCAGCTGCTAAAATAATAGTGAGAGTAAAAATGAATTCGATTTTCTTTTTATTTTCTTTTAATAACCTATAAGTTGCTCACGTTATAACGCGAGCGTATAATAGGCTCATTCACACCAAGCCATAACATGAGAACATTATAACGCACTCGTGTTATAGCCTATGAAAAGTTTTTTAAAATTGTGGCCACAATTTGGCCCCCCATATTTTTACACCCATCTTATTCAAAAGAATTTCTTTTGGTTTGGGGTTGAAGAGAAGAAGAGATTACACCTAGTTTCTTGGGATGATGTTTATAGGCCTAAAAAGGCAGGAAGCCTTGGCATTTGTAAAATTAGAGAATTCAACATGGCTTTACTTACTAAGAAAATGCAAAATATTATCTCTAGTAATAGTGAATGGGCCCATATTGTTACTAGAAAATATATTAGAGGAGTGGATTGTAAGGGACCTTCTTTCTAGTGGCTTCTCTCCCCCTTCTGGTTTTGGTCTTTGGAAATTTATGGTTAAGGCTAGAAAAATTGTTCCTAAAGGATTGTAGTGGTAGTTGGGGAATGGTAAAATAATTCTTTTCTAGGATGACTGTTGGTTTGGGAATGGGCTGCTCAAAGATGAGCCTTGGGCTCTTCCTTTTATGGATCTTTGTATTCACAGGTTTGACATATTTGTTTCTGATTATATGGATAGTGCTTCGTGGAAGAGGATGTATGAGGTGGATCCTATTTTGGAAGACCTCTATAAAGCCTTATCTTTTGTTCATATTCCCTCTTTTGCCCCAGTTGAAAAGCTTGTCTGGAAGTTCTTTTATAATGGAAAATTCTCTATTTCTTTGGTATTTTCCCTTCAAGTCTCTTTTATTGGCCCTATTCCCTTTTGGGATTCTCTTTGGTTTCCCAAGCTGATTCCAAAGGTGAATTTATTTTTTTGGTTACTCTACCAAAACAAGGTCTTGACCATAGATAATCTTATGAAAAGAGGTTTTATGTTACCTAATATATATTTTCTATGTGAAGAATTTGGAGAGGACTCGTATCATCTTTTGATTGGTTGTAGGTATTGAGGGAGGTTTGGGCTCATGTGCTTTCTCTTTGGAATCTTTGCTGGGTTTTTCCTTCCTTGATTGGGGACTTGTGGTCTCTATGGGTGGGCCCTTCTTGAAATCTTGCTTTTCTGTTTCTTTGGTCCCTTTATGTTCCTCACCTTGCTTGGGGAATTTGGTTGGAATGAAATAACAAATTTTTTAGGAACTCTACCCTTCCCTTTATCCGATTGTATTTTAAGATCTCTACAACTATCAAAGAGAATATTTTGTCTGAGGTTTCCTTTCAAAATGACCCTAAGTTGGTGATGATTCCTAGTGATGTTGTTGTTGCACATAATTGGAATTTTCCTTGTGACATATCTCTTCCTTTGAGAAAAGGTAAAGCTTCACAAAATGATGTTGTTTAGAAGGACCCTCCTGTTGGTTGGGTGAAAGTCAATTTTGATGGCGCTGCTAAAGGTAATTCGGGTCTTGCTAGTTGTGGGGGAGTTTTAATAGATTCTAATGGTAGGTTTTTTTCCATGGTGGTGCTTCCTTTGGGAATCCAGACAAACCACTTTGCGGAAGCTTCAACTGTCTATCATGGGTTGAAGGTTGCTCAGTCTAAAGGATTCAGGAAGGTTTGGTTAAAGGGGGATTCTCTAAATATTATCAATAACTTGGAGAATTCCAGACCCCCTTTGTGGACAGTTCAATCTCTCATTTTAGATGCAGTGGAAATATTGAACTTCTTTGATGAATGCTACATTTACCATATCTTTAGAGAGGGAAATGGTCTAGCTGAAATTTTTGCTAACATTGGCATTAGCGAACATAGGATATGGGAAGGGGATGATCCTCTTCCCATCGAAGCCCTTTTTTGTATAAATAATGATTTATAAAACTACTAAGGAGGGGGTTTGTTTCATCATCAAATTTTTTCACATGAGCCTATTCGCGTGGCATGCTACTTATTGGTGTGATTTCGACTTAGATTTGGCTTTGTATTTTGTTGATTTGACTATCTTCCATAAGGGGAGGCCTTCAAGATTAATTATTACCTCCTGCCACCTTACCTCTTCCACACATATTGTGGGTTGCTCTAAGGATTTATTCTTGAGTCTTCTTCTAATTCTTTGTAAGTTTCTTAAGCTTTTTGGGTTTGTGGTGACTATGGTCATGGGTGGTGACTAAAATAGAGTCGAACCTTTCTCCTGTGACACTTCAAAGACCAACACAAAATTTTGGGAATGGTTGCAGTCGGGAGAGGTTATGCCATATATTAAGAGACTCCATGGGCATGATCCTAAGGTGACTAATACTTTTGTTTAGGTTGGTATAACAGGGTTTAAAAGTTTGGTGGGACTGAATTTGACATAACTGAAGGCCTAATTGCTAGAATTATGGGTCTTTCTATCGAGGGTAGGAAAGTTTACAGAGACAAGGAGTCAAATGCTGCATTAGAAATTTTATTCAAGGAAGATGAAATGAAAATATTGGAGAAGGTTAAATTTGGGGGTTACTATCATATCACAATTAAGGTGATTTTGGGAAACGTTGCTGAATAAATCATGAGGTACATAACACTTGATGAGATTTTTTTTTTTATCTCATTATCATTTTGTTCTTCTCAACCATTTTATGCATAAGAAAAAGGTCTCCTTTCCTTTTTATTTGTGGCTTCCATGGAATGTGGTATTAGAGATCATAGGTGCAATCCTAAAAAACCCTCTTCTTCATGTAGGCCTTATCTTCCTTATTTATGAGTATGCTAAGTCCTACACTATTCCTGATCAACCTAAGAAGGTTACTAAGGGTAGGTAGAAGAAGCCTGAATTGGAGTATGAGACTGGGTCTAATGTTGATGAAGATTATGAGCCTAGCTTAGAAGCCTCTATGGAAGTGTATTTGGAGCCTCATGATCCTTTAAAGAGTGGTAAGAAATGAAAAGGGCCTACAACCCATATCTCTACGATTTATGATATGGGTACTAAAGAGGTGGTTGTTGGTAAGCCCCTGGGAGGAAAAACTATAAAGGATGATTCCTCTACCTGAAGAAAGGGAAGAAAATTGTTGTTGGGGATAAGATTGGGAAGTCCCCATTGTATGGTTCAAAGAGGAAGATGGGTTTAAAGGGTGAGAGTACCTAGAAGAAGGCCAAGAGGAATGAAAACCCCTGACCTTGAGGAGTTTGTGAGTATTGGTGTCGAATTGCCTCTAAATGATTTTGGTCAGGAATATATGGTTTTGCAAGAACAAGGTTTGAAGGTGAAGGATAAAGGGAGGAGTGTTGCTGAAGAAATTGAAAGCTCCCTTCACAAGATTAAGATGTCGATTTCTTTCCAAAAAGGGAAGGTTGTTATTGAAAGTGAAAATTTGAGTAGGGATTCCCATGAGGATGGGGTAGATGTTAGGGATGTCTTTAATTACAATAGGGAGGAATTACCTAATGTGTTGGGGTTGGTGAAAGAGGGATCGATAACTCTATTCAGGTATTTTAAGTGGGATTTCAACAAATTGAAGCTCACTAAAGTGAAGGTCTGTGGGGTGGTTAGTAAAGCTGAGGAGTCTTCTAATCCTTCAGAGCATTCTTTGTAGGTTCAAATCAATCAGCTTTTTGATGTGTTGAAAATTGTTACTGATGAGATGTTGAAGCTGAAACAAGTTTTTGAAATGAGGATTGTGGCTCTTGAAGAGAAATTGGAACGGGCTTATCTAAGGGTATGACTATCCTCAAAGAGAAGGCAAGGCCATGGATGGAGGAAGTGTCGGGTGGAAAGTATGTTGTTGGTAATGTAGCTGGCCTTCCTAGTGTTTTGATTAAAGAGGTAAGTGATAAGGGTCCTTGTACTAGGACTTGTAATAAAACTAAGATAAATGTTGGGATTCTTGCCAAGGAGATCACTGAGGTGATGGAAGTGCATCAGAAGGTTATCAACAATGATATGGAGGCGGCTGATAGTTTAAAGAGGTTGTAGTTGTTGTTTTTGGTCCTCTTTTCTAGTAGTTGTTTTTCTTTTGATTTGCTTCTTGTTGGCTACTTGTTGATTTTCATGTTTTTCTTTTGAAGAAGCATTCTTTTTTGTGAAGGGTTTTGGGGCTCCTTCAAAACCTGTTTTACCTCTAATAAAAAACCTAGCCTAAGGAAGCTACAATACCACCTAAAAAATGTTAATAAGAAAAAGAAAGAATAGGGAACTCTACCCAAATAGGGACCCACAAAACTCCCTCTATAGAGATTAAAAAATCATGAGTCTAGGAGGTGAAGAATAATATAAAGATATGGATATATGAAGGGCCATGCTTGATGATGGATTTTTGTTGAATGAACAAGACAATTGAGAGGGGAATGAATTATTTGTATAAAATTAAACCTTCAAAACCCTCAATAGTAATTAGATCCACATGCATTGATTAAACCCTTATTCTATTAATGTGATTAAACATGAAATGTAGATAACAAAAATTGAAATAGCAACACCATACACAAGATAACACCAAATTTACATGAAAAACCCAATGAGGAAAAAATTGCGGTGAGGATTAGCTCACAATATAAGTAATTACAAAATCGGTGCAAGGGATCACTCAAAAATATGACACACTTTCCAAAAAGGCTCATAGCCAGGGCTCAGTACCACTAAAAAAATAAAAGAAGATAGAAGAAGAATGTTACATAGAGAAAAATTTCTTAGTGCAACAAGGAATCCAACACAAATGCTCCAACAATCTCGTAGTCTTTCTTGAATGATTTTAGATGCCTTCATCTCACTACCTTCAGGAACCCTATCACTTGAAACTCACACTACTCTAGTCAAATTCACATCACACACATCACTTACATTGATCTCAAATCTATCTTGCTTCTACCTTCTTTCATACTTTCAACTCACAACAACACCACACTTATTTATAACAACCTCAACCTGAAAAACCTTCTCCAATGTCATAAACTAGATTTTATACATACAAATTCAAAATAGGTCGGCACCTAAACATTCTTCTAGTGGATAGGAATGAAGGTGACCTACATAAATCCTTAATTAGGACCCAAATAGATCCCAACACACCTCAACATGCTTTTACAAGCCTCACATGTAGTGCTAACACAAGGTCGACCAATACCTATGTCAAACACCATAATCATTAAGTACATTCTTCCTTAAATCAATCTAAAACTTTTAGATGATAGAATTCACTTGTACACAATCTAGAATAACCTATGAAATACTTGAGATTCATCAAATACTTCATCCAAGCTCACATCATATAAATACTTCAACTCAGAACAATTGGTAAACCTTATTCACATACTGGCTTGAATGAAACTCACTTTGTGCTGCACCAAATCAAGTAAGCTCTTGAATAAAAAGAGATACAAGAAATATAAGAAAATTCCCAAATCTACACAACCTGAATCAAAACAACAGAGAAACAGAGAGAAAATACATTTCTCCTAGGCCACATAAAACATCATTGAAAAATTGGTTCAGACTGGTGAAAATATCTCTCTGTATAATGATTCAAAAATCTAAATTTTGAATATAACAACCTCTGACAACCATGCACAATATATTAGATCCACAAAGACATAGGATCAATACAAAAGAAATGTGGAGCACAATACTAGAGAAGACTATGAATACTTGCACAACACAATTTACTTTGTTAATCAAATTTTCTCAAAAGCACTTGGAAACCAAGTACCAAAGACATCATCTTAACTCATTACTTCATTCCAAATCATCTTTAGATACTTCAACAAAAATATGGCTCCATGTTATCACAACACTTCCTCAATATCTCAACTATACATGCACAACCTGCAACAACCTGTTTTCCTCTTTTTCACAATTTTCTCAATATCCTCGACAACTTCATCATACAACAACTTCCTTAACACACAATTGAAATCAATGAAAACACCAGTCAATAGAATTCTCATTGAAATCAATGAAAAAACCTTCATACTTGCAACAATCTCCCCCTTTGTCATTTATGGCAACATAAGATGTTAAAAACCATCAAAGATAACATACACACTCTCCTCTCTTTTTTCCAGATTAGATAGCCTACAAAACATTCCTGCACTCACTCCCCCTAAGTAGATAAAAAATATCACATGACACTTTCTCTCCCCCTTTGAGATCAATGACAAAGGATAATTTTTTTGCATTATTATCCCCCTTTGACACTAAACCAAAATACCTACTCTGAATACTCCCCCCTTAGGAGTACACCCAAATGATTCAACAACTCAAATACAACACATGATACTACCTACTCCCCCTGAGATGTAGCCACCAAAATCAGTCCACACAAGAGATAGATCCATAGATCCACTGGACTGATGCATCTCTATATGTATCTAGTTCAAACAAGGAGGTGTAATAACCCCCAACTTCTCTCGAAGATACTCAAAACAATCCTTAGGAAGAGCTTTAGTAAATATATCAACAATGTGATCCTTTGTAGGTACATACTCAAGTTTCACCTCATTCTCCATAACCTTTTCTCTCAAAAAGTGATACCTAATAGATATATGCTTTGTCCTTGAGTGCATCACTAGATTCTTTGAAATGTTAATTACACTTGTAATATCAAAAAATATAGAAATAGGCTCATCATATACAACTCTGATATCCTTCAATGTCAGCCTCATCCACAAAACTTGTCTACAACATGCTGCTGTTGCAATTTACTCAACCTTTGTAGTAGATAAAGAAATTGTATCCTATTTCTTACTCAACCATGAGACCAATCTACATCCAAGAAAGAATGTACCACCACTAGTACTTTTGTTTTCATCAACATAACCATCCCAATCTGCATCTATATAAGCACTTAGGGTGAAATCAATATCCTTAGGATACCACTAGCCATAATCTAAAGTGACTCTTAAATATTTGAATATCCTCTTCATTTTTGCAACATGTGTTTCTTTAGATTCTTCTTGAAATCTAGCCGCAAGACAAATTGCATGCATGATATCTGATCTAGTACCAGTTAGATATAGCAATTCACCAATCATACATCTATATTTTCTCTAATTAGCCTTAGGTGAAACATCATCTTTTCTCAATTTACAACCAATCACCATATGAGTGCATACTATTTTGGAGTCATCCATTCCAAACTTCTTCAACATCTCTTTGGCATAGACTATGAAATGAAAATCCTTTTATCTGTTTGATTGATTTGCAACCCAAGGAAGAAATTCATCTCCCCAAACATTGACATTTGAAATTATTTTTGCATCTCTTCATAAAATTTCTTACACATATCTTCATTTCCTCCAAATATAATATCATCCACATATACAACTACAATCAAGATTTTGTCTTCCTCAAATTTGAAGTAAATATTACTATCTGTGGTGCCTTTATCGAATCCTTGTTGTAACAAATATTTATCCAATCTTGCATACCAAGCTCTAGAAGCTTTCTTCAATCCATATAGTTCCTTCTTCAATTTACATACCATATCCGATTGATTTAAAAAATGAAATCCTTTTGGTTGTTCCATGTAAACTTCTTCTTCCAATTCACCTTTCAGAGAAGCAGAATTCATAGCCATTTGATAAACTTTAAAGTCCTTATGTGCTGCAAATGCAAAAAAAATTATGATAGCTTCCATCCTAACCATAAGAGAAAATGTCTCCTCAAATTCTATTCCTTCCACTTGTGAATAAACCTTATACACAAGTCTTTCCTTGTTTCTTACTACTTCTCCATTCCCATTCAACTTGTTTCTAAATACCCACTTAGTTCTAACTATATTCTTGTTTACTGATCTAGGAACCAATTCCCAAGTCTAATTATTCTCTATCTACATAAGTTCTTCTTCCATTTCCTTCATCCATTGTTCATCCTTGCATGCTTCACTCACTTTTTAAGGTTCAACTTTAGAAATTAAACACAGATTTACCTCAACTTCAGCAACTTTGCTTCTTGTCAATACACCTTTCCTTTTGTCTCCAATGATCCATCCTTCAAAATGATTCTTTTGCACATAATTATGGGTATTAGGGGTCTTCTCCAGAGCTTCTTCCTCTTCATTTTGCACTTCTTCTTCATCAAAATTTTCTTCTTCTATTTTGCAATCAGGTTCATCTATCACATATCCATCCACTACAATTAAATTATGCAAATTTTCATCAAACTTAACATTTAAAAATTCAACAATCTTTCTTTGCCTTTTGTTGTAGCATTTTAAAGCTTTGATTTTAATATAATATCTAAGGAAGATACCTTCATAGAACCTTGCATTAAACTTTCCTAAACTTTCTTCTTCTCTTTTTATATAACATTTGCTTCCAAATACTCTAAAGTACTTCACACTAGGAATCCTTCCATACCATAGCTCATAGGGAGTCTTTGTGTTGTTAGATTTAGCTTGAACTCTATTAAGTATGTAAAAAATAGTATGAATAACTTCTCTCTAGTATACTTCCAGTAGATTTTCCTCTTTCATCATAGTCCTAGCAGCCTCTTGAACAGTTCGGTTCTTCCTTTCAACAACTCCATTCTGCTGAGGAGTTCTAGGGGTAGATAAATGCCTCTTAATTTCATGAGCTTCACAAAAAATGTTAAACTAATTGGAGGTAAATTCACCACCTCTGTCATACCTCAATCATTTTATTTTCAGATCCATTTCATTCTCAACCATAGCTTTAAATACCTTTAATTTATCTAATGCATCAAATTTTTCTCTAAAAAAGTAACCCATGTCATTCTAGAATAATAATCAATTAGATGTGTAAAATACTTGTCACCTTGTAGACTTCTCACTCCTATAGGACCATAAAGATATATATGTACTAATTCCAATAGTCTGGTAGAAGATTATTCCTTTCCCTTGAAACTACTCCCTTTTTGTTTTCCAAATTGACAACTCTCACAAACAACATTGATAGGATTTGTGATTCTTGGTAGGTCTCTTACTACATGAATTGAACTAATTCTTGCCAAATTATCAAAATTCATGTGACACATCCTCTAATGCCATACCAACTGTCACTAATCTGAGACATAAAGCAATGTTCATCAACACCCTTAAGCTAATAAATGCTCCCATTTGTTCTCTTACTAGTAGCAATCAAAGTTTCAAACCCTTTTCTGATCTCACATGTTTCATACTTAAACACAAAATTATATCCCTTGCTACACATCTTTCCAATATTCAAAAGGTTATGCCTTAAACCCTTAAAATAGTAAACATTATCAGTGTTATGCTTTCCATCAAAACTGATTGAACCTATTCCACAAATCTTAGCTCCTGAATCATCTCCAAATTTAACTAGTCCTCCATATTTTTCAAGTTTAACAAACTTACTCTTGTATCCAGTCATATGATTAGAGCACCCATTGTCAACAACCCAATAATTCTTATCTTCTTTAACATGAAAAGAAGATCCCAAAGTAACTTCAACTTTCTCCTTTTTCTCTGGATCGCCTTCCTTCACACAAATTTTAGAGTTAGCAGAACTAGATTTTTCTCTAATAGCTAAAAACAAGCATTCATTGTCATCAAAGTCTCCATAGTCAGATTCATCATCAAATATTCTAGCATATTTTCTCACATAGTAAGCTTTCTTGATCATTTTTCCTTTATTTTCCTTGTTCTTATTGTTTATAGCTCTTCTTGGACATCTTGAAGCATAATGACCTATTTCACGACAACTAAAAAATTTGAAAGGTAGTTTACCTTTATACTTACTGGTGCCCTTCTTCATTCTTCTTAAAAAGTTAGCTTCCACATCATCATGATCTTCCTTATTTGAATCTTAAACCATTTCTGATGCTCCAGCCTTGAAAGCAATCTCTACAGTTATACCCTTTTTCAAGCCTTTTTTTCTCATTTCAAAAGAAGTTAGTGTACAAATCATCTGATCTCTAGAATAAGTATCAAGATTTGCAATTTCCTCAATAGTAGATACCTTTTCACTATAAGAATCAAGAAGAGATCTAAGAACTTTATTTACCACTTTAAATTCTTTAACTTGTGCACCAAGACCTCTCATTGTGCTCACCATCGCACCAACTCTCTGCATGTATATTTTGATTGTTTCATCTTCGGACATATTTAGGGTCTCAAATTGTGCCTTCAAATTCTGTAGCTTTGCTTGTTTCACTTTTTCATCTCCTTCATAAATTCTCTCTAGCTTATCCCAAACCTCTTTACCAGTCTTCAAACTCATAACTTTTACTAATTCAGTATTTGAAAAACTATTCACAATAAAAATATTTCCTTAGCATTGATCTCATGCACCTTGATCTATGTACTTGTACTCAGACCATTTGAAGGTGGAGTATATGTAGTCTTATAAGCCTTTTAAACCTCAAATCCTTGAGATGTCAAATATCCTTCCATCTTTATCTTCCAAAATGCATAATCTATGCCATTGAATCTAGGGCATTCCAAAGTAACCTTTCTCACCATCTTGGATCTACCTTAAGCAGTTAACCTCTTCTCCAAGGAACTGAGATCTGATACCAACTGTTGAATGAATAGGACAACTGAGAGGGGGGTGAATCAGTTTTAGAAAATTAAACCTTCAAAACTCTCAACTGTAATCAAATCCACATGCATTCATTAAATCATTGTCCTGTTATTGTGATTACACATGAAATGTAGATAAAAAAAACTAAAATAGCAACATCATGCACAAGATAACATCATATTTACATGGACAACCTAATGAGGGAAAAACCACAATGAGGATTATATCACAATATAAGTAATTGCAAAACTGGTACAAGGGCTCAATGCTAGAATAGGACACACTTTCCAGAAAAGGCTCACAGCCAGGGCTCACTACCACAGAAAGAAATACAAGAATATAGAAGAAGAATGTTACATAGAGAAAACTTTCTTAATGCAATAAGGAATCCACCACAATTCTCCAACAATCTTATAGTATTTCTTGAATGATTTCAGATGCCTTCATCTCATTGCTTTCAAGAACCCTAAAACTTGAAATCACACTGCTCTGCTCAAATTGACATCACACAAATCACTTGCATTGATCTCTCAGCTATATTGCTTCTCCCTTATTTCATACTTTCAACTCACAAGAACACCACACTTATTTATATCAATCTCAACCTCAAAAACCTTCTCCAATGTCGACAACTAACCGTTATACATACAAATTCAAAATAGGTCGACACCTAAGCATTCCCATAGTGGATAGGAATGAAGCTGACCTACATAAATCCTTAATTAGGAACCAAATATATCACAACACACCTCAACATGCTTTTAAAAGCCTCACATGTAGTGCTAACATAAGGTCAACCAATACCCATGTTAAACACCATAATCATTAAGTACATTCTTCCTTAAATCAATCTGAAACATCTAGATGATAGAATTCACTTGAACACAAAATAGAATAATCAATGAACTATTTGAGATTCATCAAATACTTCAACTTAGAACAACTATTAAACCTTATTCACATACTAAAAAATGAAACTCACTGTATACTACACCAAAATAAGTAAGATCTTGAATAAAAAAAGATACAAACATTATAAGAAACTTCCCAAATCCACACAAATTTAATCAAAATAATGGAGAAACTTAGTCAAATACATTTATCCTAGGGCACATAAAACATCATTGAAAAATTGGTTCACACATTGGTGAAAATATCTCACTCTGTACAATGATTTAGAAACCCAAATTCTGAATTTAGCAACCTCTGACAACCATGAACAACATATCAAATCTGCATAGGAATAGGATCAATATAGAAGAAACATGGAGCACAATACCGAAACACACTATGAACACTTGCACAACATAATTTACTCTGTTTATAAGGTTTTCTCAAAATCATTTGGAAACCAAGTACTAGAGACATCATCTCAACTCATTACTTCATTCCAACTCATCTTCAGATACTGCAACAAAAAGATAGCTCCACGCACTCACAACACTTCCTCAATATCTCAACTATACATGCACAACCTACAACAACCTGTTTTCCTCTTTTTCACAATTTTCTCAATATCCTTGACAACTTCATCATGCAACAACTTCCTTAACACACAGTTGACATCAATGACAACACAAGTTAGTAGACTTATTGTTGACATCAATGACATCACCTTCATACTTGCAACACTTTTTTGTGATTGGCCTTTGCAAACCAAAAAATAAAAAACCTCTTAAGGAGGTTTTGGATTACAAAAAGTTAGACTAATGAGAGATCAAAGAATTCTTAAAACATTCTTTAAGAATAATTTTAAAGGGGATTATCCAAAAGAAAATAACTAAAGTAAAAAATTTCAAGCCATTTGTAGGCATTATCAAATTTTGGAATTGAAAAAAAAAATTCTAATAGAGTTGTAGACAACATAATTTTTGAAACACTTCCATAATAAAATTCGAAGGATGCTTTGGGGGATTGATTATCTTGCATGTTTAAATCAATGAAACTAACAACAATTTGCTACAATTTTGGATTTTGAAGCCACTTAAAGGTTGACCTCACTTGAACTGAGAGATAAAAATTCTTTCACTAAATGGAAAGGCTAGATTACGTCCTATCGAGGAGAGTAAATATTGTGAAAGGAAATAGACACCAAATTAGGCTATGTTTAACAATGTTCATTAAATTTTAAATATTTAAAAGTATGATTGGGATAATTTTAACACCTAGGCGACTTTAACAAATTAGTTCCCCTTGCTCATAGAAACTGGGATAAAGGATAAATTTTAGTTTATACATATGTGTACTCATGTTGTAATCCATTTAATATAATGGAAAACCTTTGGGAATCTTTAATAGATTGATTCCATCTACTTGTGGCAACTTAACCAAAGATAAATTCCAATATAGATATTTATTTATTTATTATATTCTAACCCACTTAATATAATGATAAAAATATTGATATCTATGTAATCCAATTATTCCGATTTAAAAGAATCATTGGAACTTAATTGTTCATATATGTATATATAATGTTTAAATACATGTTTTCATTGTGATTGTGTGATTTAATATTTTTCAAATTTATGGTCAAGATTTTTAAAAAGGATTTTCATTAAGAATTGTATGGTTCAAATGCTTATCCTTTTTTAATTATTTAATCATTTAGTACACGAAACTCCCTATAAGGATTCATTTTTATAGGTAGTAAAGTACTTTAATGGACATAAATTAGTGTAGATTGAAAATAGAGTTTTATAATAACAATAATAATTTTTTAACAATTTCAATTCAAGTTTTAGATAAATAGAAAACCATAGACATTGAGATTGTATATATTTATTTTAATATAAAGAAAAATGAGACTAAGGAGAGAACAAGATTTGTAAATTTTAAAGGTTAAATTAGAAAAAAAAATCATGGAAGGAGTTTATAGAGTGTCAAAATAAGGTTTTAATCACATAAAATCATGTATGACCTTGCATGTTTGTGTCCTATACAACATATTGGTGTCTTTTGATGCACACTAACGTGCACATGCACATAGTTGCATCCTCTATATCTATTTGAGTTTAACATTAACATGTAATTAAAGATCAAAGGGGTTATCCAAATTTTTTTTGGGATGTACCTCAAACAATTCCTAGGGTTGACTTAAAATTTCAAGATAGAAATTTTTTGAGTGTGAAGTGTAGGTTATTTATGGATTGGTGGTGTGTATAGCAAGTTAGGTTCCAAGGGATGTCTAATGGAGGTTCTTCAATTTTAAAAGGTTCATTAAGCCCTATTAGGAGGGTGTGAGAGTAGAGTTGTGTTTGTGCTCCTTTCCTCATGCCTAGTTCTTTTTTGTTTCCTTTAGGTCCAACATTTTTTTATTTACTATAATTTATAATTGTTTGGGGTTATATTAGCATTTTTAAGGAGGGAAATTTCTAAATAAGAAAATGAGATTTTGAATTTAGAGGAAGCTAATATGCATAATCATGTCTAAGGGATGAGAGAATAAAAAACTAATCTTTAAAGTGGATGAATGGTTGAGAATAGATACAAGGATAGTTAGTTGTGTTATGGGCTAAATTTTGAGTACATGACATGAGATAAAAGGTAAATAGGAGTCTTAAATAGTAAAAAAATGAGTATAATTCATGTCTAAAAAGGAGATTGATAAATTGAGTGGAAAATGAGAGAAAATTTTGAAGTTTTCACTTTTCATCTCTATAAGTATGATATACGTTTTAAATACATATATCTTAAAAAGGTCGAAAGATATTAATCTTGAGACACTTATCTTTAACCTATGTAAAAAAAATATATATAGATGAGACCAATATATTTTGGCATATTTTAGATAAATTTATCTAAGATATCTATGCTAGCATTAAATTTAAATATAGCTTGTTATTATAAGTGTTATAACAATATACTATAATTAAATTTCAAAGTTTTTGAAAAAACCCACCAAAAAAATCTCAATATAATTCATATAATTTTTTTAATAAATAACACAAAGAAAATATATATGAATAATGTTGTCTGATATAAAATTAATGAATTTATTAAAAAAAATAAACCTTAGGGTATGTTAGGAATTTCAAAATTTTAGGGTTTATATGATTAATTTTTGATGATTTTTTGCTTTAAACCCTAGGACCTAACTATATGACGCGATGGTCCCAAATGGCTTATCCTCATTGGTATCACACTATTTTTTTTAATCACATGATCTTAAATTTCTAAATGGTTGAAGTTGTGACATCATGATTTTACAGCACATGTCTCTAACATGCCATTTTCCCAATCTTTCTCTTTGTTCCTTCAAAGTGGTTGTGTGTTGAGACATCTCTGCATGACATTGCCCATTCCTTATTGTGAGATGTTAAAGGAAGCACTCATTAAAGATAGGACATTGAGGAATCATGACACATGTCCTTTTTAGTGCCACAGAGGCCCAATTGTCCATTTTAGCTCAAAAGCTTATGTTGAATGTGGGCCGACTAAAACATCATATAAATTTGTTGTTTGTTTGACAACTGCTCATTGGTTTGAATTCTTGGTATCATGCAATTTTATTTTAAAGAATATATGAATAAAATAGAAGGTTGTGACCACCATTAATTTCACCTTCACCATCCAAAGACTAATATTCAAAGAAAAAATGGCTAGCTATGAACACTATGTTCGTGTGTATGAGCATTAATGGAATAATTGATTGATATCTACTAGATTTCCCTTGATTTTTCATCAAAAGGAATTTATTCAAAAAATTTGGAATCTCATAATTTAGCTAAGGTGAAGAATTTACACAATGAAACTCTTTACAACGTCTCAAAAAAAATTATTTGGTCCTAAGCATTCTTTAGGCAAGTCATGGAAATCTCACCCTAATTTACATAATTATGGATTAATTTGAATGTTTTGGCATTGTTAGGGTTTTGTTGCTGTGTTAAAAGAAAAATTTATGGTTTTAATTATCTTAATTTTAAAAATCCTAGCCATTTTCCCAAACCCTATATTTTCTAAAAAGTCCTACAACATGAGTTAAACTAGTGCCCAACCCGCAAAGTAAAGAAGGGATTTGGATGAAGACTTAATGATTAAACTCTAAGGGTCTTCATAGAAGAAAAGCATGCTCAAGGGTCTACAATTTTAACAAATAGAATGATAGATAATTCCAGAGATTATCGAGATGCTACCATGTCTAGCATGGGTGGTCACTTTTTTAGCATTGGTATAAGAGGAAATATTCCAAAACCCCCATTTCTAATGTTTGGAACCTAGAAATTGAGAAATTAATAGTTCCAAAAGTATTTGTAGATGTGAATTTCATCAAAATTGTTGTAGATAGGTGTCACGTACTGATTTTATGGATTATTTAAATGCAAATTATTAATCATGAGATTTTTAATTATTATGTTAAATGATTATCTA
Organism: Sequoiadendron giganteum; assembly: GCA_007115665.2. NCBI lineage: Eukaryota > Viridiplantae > Streptophyta > Pinopsida > Cupressales > Cupressaceae > Sequoiadendron > Sequoiadendron giganteum. The sequence goes on from CM021101.1 coordinate 600,050,204, forward strand.
AATTTAAAATGAAATTGAGATTGAAATTTAAAGTGAAATTCAAATTAAAAATCGAAGTTGAAATGATTTGAAATGCATTTTTATTAAATTTGGGGTTTGTCAATGCTGATGAAAATTCGAGTGCAAGTGAACGCAGGAACAGGTGAACGTGAGTGAAGGCGAGAACATTGATCAGGTAGAGTCGTTTTAGCCATTAGGCGTTTATGAGGATGATGGAATCTCACACACACACTTAGTTATTATTTTAATGTATTTTTGTGATTATTATGCTTGCAAATTTTAAATTAAGTTTAATTGATTTCTCAAATATGTGAAAAGAATATGTTTTTTTAAATGTTGATTTGATTATTTTATGAGGAAATTGATTTTATTCGAATAATTGGATTCCTTATGCCAATATTTTATTATTACTTAAAAATAATGATGCTTTTATTTTAAATTAATAGAATAGACTTTTAATTATGGAAATTTATTAAAATGTAAAATAATATTATTAATATTGGAAATATTTGTTGAAGAAATAAACAAATATCTAAAACTAAGTTAGTGAGATCAATTTGGAAAAAAAAATTACGTTCAAATTGGAAATTGAATTCAAACCAGTAGTTATCAAATTGAAGAAAATATCTTTCAATTAATTAAAGGAAATCAAAATTTAGAACTTGGAGTTGAAAATTTAAACTGGAGATCAAACACAAAAAGAGGATATTGCTTTGTGAATAAATCCAACATCTTTGCATGAGGAAAGGGCAGTTAGAGAAAAAATGATAATTGGAAAAGAGAGTAGAAATCCATTTTTTGGAATTTGAGAGAAAACAAAGAGTTTTTCCCCATGCGCCAGAGGAGTCTGAGATTTTTTTTTGTTGACTGTTTTGAGAAATAAGAGAGGAGGATTGTTCTTTCCATGTGGCTAGAGTAGGAGCTTCTATTTTTTCCACGCAGCCAAGAAGGCTATCTCCCCCACTCTCCACGCACGGCCAAGAAGGAGGCTCCTTCTTCCCATCACACGTGGCCAGGGAAGATCTTAAGATTTAGGAAATAGTTCCTAATCTCCCATGCACAGGAGAAGATAGGAAGAGGCGCTAGGGATAAGTAAGAAGGAACAACAGTATGGGAGAGAGGTAAAAAGGAAGTAGGAGATAGGAAGAACAATAGGGAACAACAGTGTGGGGAGAAGGAAGAAGACAGGTGGAGATTTAGGAAAAGAAAGAAATTTCCAGGGAGTGTTAACTCCATCTCACCCAAGCAACAAAAGACAGAGAGGCTCCAGGGAGAGGAAGAGAATTGGAGAACAAAGGAATAGAAACATAAAATTGATAGTGGAAGCAAACAAATAACCATTTCCAGATTAAGGAAATTGCCAGGTAGAAATTGAAAACCAATTCACAAATTTAATAATGAGTTTAAATTCTTTTCTAATTCTTTTATTTAGTTTTGAATTGGAAAAAGAGTATCTATTTTTATTAATTTAGGAAAAGAATAAACTCCAGATTTTATTTGTAAATCTATTAAAAGTATCACTGTTTCCATTAAATTCTGTTGAAATTTCAACAATCAAACTGTGATTTTACCAGAAAACCATTGAAATTAGAAACATAAAATTGTAGGATAAGTTTGAATAAAACATTCAAGACAATTGTTTTATTTTTCTGATTTGGAAAAGATTCAAAATAGAAAAACGTTTATTTCATTCTGATTTAGAAGAAATTTAGAAAATCCAATACAGACAGATAGATTTAATTCTTAAAATGAATGAAACGGAAAAGATAAAGATTATGATAAAATAATTTTTGAATATTAAATGTGTTTGCAAAATACAAGTTAAAATCAGTAAATTTTGTCAATAAAACTTAAATTATTACAAAACAGAAATGAAAATGAGCTATTAAACATGTTTTTGAAAAAGTGATTATTTATTTTCTGGAAATGTGAAAAACAGAAAATAAATCAAGTGAATTAAAATATGAATTACTTGGAAACAAAACGAATTAGAATAGGTTTATTTCAAAGTGGAAATAAATTAAATGAGTAAATAGAATGAAAGAACGTGTGCTCATTTAGGCCTGTTTAAATATGTATTTGATTTACATACTTGAGATAAACCTTCTTTTGTTATTTAAATTATTTGATTTAAATATTAATTTAATGATGTTATGTTTTAAAATGATGAAAATACATCATTTAAACCATTTTTCTTGAAATAAGATTGCACTTAAAAATGTTTGTGAAAGATTATTTTTATTTTGAATGGAACCATGCATGCTTGATAAATGAATGTGCATGTCATGTGTTTGGAAAGATACCTTCTGGGATGGGTGCCGAATATGGGTTATTAGAGAGTGTAGTTTTTCTTTTCCAAAACTACTTTTATTTGTCGTGCATGACATTTTACTTGGCCAAGTAACATAAGGACCATTGAAATAGATGGAATGAATGAAATCTCTACCATATCCTAGTATCGAACTTGCTTGTTTCTTAAATGAATTAGAAAAATGAAAATGCTTGTGGTTTTACTAGTTATTCTAGGCACGCACCAAATTCCATATTGCTTGTCGACTGCTTTTTGCTAAGCGATTCTTGCAGGGTCAAGTATTCTTTGAATGACTAAGGAATTTCGGGGAAGCATAAGCTTCGAGGTTGGGCAGAAAAAGTGCTTGATTCTTGTTCTCATCTTCATTATTGAAGATAAGCTATGGATTGAAGATCAAAGGATGTTATCTTCATTTATGTATTATTGTATTCTTTAAATTATGTAATGTAGAGCTTGAGGCGACATAATGCCTAAGTCTCGAATTGTAAACTTATATTACAATTACTTTTGTATTATTATCAATGTCGTGTAAGATGACACGTGTTTGAATTTAGAATGAAAATATTATGAATCTATTTACCGACTTTAAGTCGTTGTTTTGGAATCGTTTGGATTTTATGATGTCTAATGAATGAAGTGTCGACTTTCTTTTGAATATAAATGAATTTATTTAAAGTATTGTCGATGTTTTGAATTTAAGAGTTTCGCTCTTTACAATAGGTATTGTTTTAATTCTAAAGCCATTATAGGTAGTAATGGTGGTAGTTTGATAAGAATTAATAAAGAATACATATGAGATGATTTTTATTTAAACTTATCAACAAAGAAGCCCATATAATTCAATGCATTATTTAACGAGTATCACAATGATAAAATTATTTACAAAGTGAACTAGATCCCAATTCATAGAGTAAGGGGTTTGGACCAAAGACTTGTGAAGTTTTCTCCCACAGAGCTAGAGCGTTTCAAGATATAATTTATTTAGGATTACTTCATTAAGAAATATTATGCTCTATGTCGAGCATTGGGTATAGATGTCAAACCTTAAATTACAATTCACATCATGATGATGGTTGTAGATATTCATAACTCTATTATTAATAAAGCATTTGATTTTCCACCTTCACAGTAGAGGAAATTCATAAGAGATTGGTGGCTATTAAGAGTGATGGCAGAGTGGTGCACTTCAAGTGGTAATCTTTGTTATGCCACCTCATCTTTTATACAAGGAGAAAATCCTAAGATAAGGCTCTATAGATCAAATTTAGTGATTAAAATAATTTCCAACTCCCTATGAAATGATGAACTTATATTTGGGATAGACATTTCCATAAATTGAATTATGTGGCATTCCAAGAATGTTCTATAAATCAAAATTTGAGATACCTAGAAGCTATTTCTCATAAATTGCCTAGAGAAATCATGTATTTTTTAAGGCCAAAGGATAGGGTTCCCGAATCAGGGATCCAACATAATTGGGGAGATTGGTATCTCCATTATAACACCACTCTAATAAGGATATATGGGTCTCTAATTAGACCCCATATTTTTTTGGGAACTATGCATAAAAGATTGGACTATTTGGAAATCATTTGGAAACCAAATGAATATGAAAATAATCATTTGAGGAATCACAAGAAGGATCCTTCTTCCCCACTTCTATGAAATTCTCAAATTTCATCATCACCAACAAGGGGGAGTTAGAAGAATTATACTATATGTTACAAGCTTACAAAATGGGCCTTGACATCAAAAGGGATTTTGACCAAGAGGACTTCATCAACCATATCCGAGTAGGTTCCAAAAGGTCAAATTTATATCACAAATTTGTGTATGAGGAAGATGTAAAAAATTGTCCATCTGATAAATAAGTGAAGACAAAAAACAAAAAATGGGCTACGGTGATGAAGGGGTAAGATAAGAGAAAGAAAGAAAACCCTAATTATCTAGGAGCATTTCATGATATTGAGGACCCTATTACAAAAATCAAGGCTATAATGGGTAATTTTGAAACTCTTGCATACAAGCCTCCAATCATGCCAAAAAAGAAACTAGAATAAAGGCCACAACATGAGGATGACCCAAAGAAAATATAGGCGAAGGGAAAAGTCCAAAATGCTTACAGAATCTCAACTAATTTAGGAGAAAGCTACAAGATCAAGTGCACCTCCTCCTAAGAAGCCAAAGAAGAAAAGGAATTTTTTTGCGGCCATTGCTAAAATCCTAGAATGAGAGGATATTTGGGAAAATGTAATCAAAGAAGAGGTAAATAAAATTACGCCATCACTTGAAAGAGTGCAAAATACCTCAGGATAGATTAACCATTAATGCTAAAGTTAGAGAGCATGAGACAAATGATATTAGAGCCTTGGCATGCACCCAATCTTGTCTAATGATTAATTAATCAAATCTAAAGCATTCATGGACTACTTGATAAGATTGAAAAGAGGAGAATTGTAAAGAAAATTAAACAAGGCCAAAGGAGAGGCAAACCCATCCCAGATGGAGGAAATACAAAAATTATGTAGGAGGTGGATCAATGATTTTTTAGTGGCTAATATTCGCCAATTGGAAAATAGTTGAGATTTGGGAATCCAAAATTGGCTAATAATTTGAGCTATAATGTGACTTGAATCGCCACATTTTTACAAAATTTTATTATAGTCTTATTTAAATCGGCAAATAATTTATTTTATTAAAAATATTAACTCAAAATTTTTCCATAATATTCGATACATGATTAGATTAGATTCACCTAAATTTTATAAATTATAGTAGAAATCTATATTAATTCACCAATAGTATATCATAATTATTAGTTACTTTAGGACCCTATTTCTAATCTTTAGTTTCCACCATTGATTTATAATATAATCTAATGGGCTTTGTTGTGTTCCACAAGGTAAAATGGAACCACGATCTGTAATGCTCATGGGGCCCATAATTTTGGGTCTCATGAGCATTATAGATTGTGGGTACACTTTACCTTACATAGTAGAATGAGGATAATTAGATAAATGATCTAAAAGTAATTTTGAGCCCCATGAGAATTATAGATCATGGGTACATTTTACCTTTCCAAATACAATGAGGGATAGTATATTATATTTCTAAACAATGGTGGAAAGTATACCCCTTAAACCCATCAATAATTTCCACTCTCGGGCTCCTACTTTTCCATGAGAATTATTTTTAGATTAGATCAATTTACCATCATAATTAATGAATTTTCCTATTATTTTTTAAGATTGGTCAAAATTTTCTATAAAATTTTAGTGATGTAAAAAAATTGCCAATAAAATTAATATTTTTTTCAAAAAAAGGAAAAAATTACTGATATAAATTAATATTTTTTCCTAAAAAATGAAAGATTTTCTAGGATTTTATATTTTTTTTTGAGTGGTGTTTCTTAAATTTATCGTTGAGGTGGATTTCAAAATTGTAAACATCACTCCAAATTAGGGAAGAAATATTGTACATGATAGTGGTGTTGGTTCCCAAATCTATAGGTTACAAAATCCTAAAAGTATGCCAATCTTTATAATTGGGTTTTACAAGTGAATTGGCCATTGAATGGAATCAATAAAAATGATTGGAATTCCCTGCACTTTAGGCTCTACTATTCTTAGGTGGGTATTACCTTGTGTTCACCACTGAATGTTAAATCCTAAAAAATGATTGGTGGATGTTGAGAAGATTGTGAATTTTATGCAATTTTTTCAATTAAATCATCCTATTCAATCTACTTCAAAGTGGCATATGATTTTGAATTAGATTTTCCAACTACAAATACCTCCACTCCTACAACATAAAATATAAATTTGATTTTAGAATATGATACACGGGATGGTTTTGTAAAATTAATTGATCAATTTCTTATCTGGAAAATAGAGTTAGAATTAAAAATGATATGTGTCTTCCTTTTGGGTATAACTCAAATTACTTAGCACAATATTGTTTATGACTTGCATAAACGTGCAAAATTATCTTTTTTTAGGTTCTTCTTATTTATCCAATTGAATCTTCTAGGTTACTATGAAATATTCAAAGGAATTTTATTCTTCCTTGAAGAAATCCTATTAAACAAATCACACAAAACATGAATTGTATTTTGGCAAACCAAACATATGCTTGATATGCTAATTTAAATAACAAGGAGAAAACAAAATGGAGACAACCAGGTAAAATTTTATGAATGAAATTCGGAAAGTAATTGACAACTAGAATTTAGACACCAAATAAAGCAACTTTTGATTGATATACTTCAAAAAATAGGCCTTTACAATGTCTTTTTCCAAAATCCAATTCCCCCCAAAAAATAGAGGTTCCCCACAATCTTGGTTTCCTTCTTATAGGAATGAAGGAAGCAAAAAGCTTCAGACCATTCACATTATAGAGACTAACTGTTCATATGGCCACCCTTTGGTATGAAATTTTGCAATATTTTTCTCTCAGCAAGTCGAATACAAGAAAGAGACAAAAATAGGAATATCCAAGGTAACTTGATGATTGTTGACGCTGAATTGATGTTCCTTTTCTATTTTGCATCTTATCTGAATACTCAAGTCTATTCTCCTTGCCCACTTTCTCATATTTTGGATATATACTATGCTACCACAGGCCTTTTTTTTCCTCCTAGCAGGGTTGCGGTGACCATGACTAATTATGCTCACCCTTTACTACAATCTTACAAAGTTATAATATCTTTATTGTGGGATAGCAGGTCCTTCTGCCTCATTGATTTCCTACCACAACACCGCAAGCCTTGAGAAAGTTGATCAGGGTACCACGATAACACTTGGATTCCACACTCTTCCTACCACCATCCTGTAGATGCTATCTTTCTTTGTTGTTGTGGCACGATAACCCTATCATAAAATCCCGATGAATTTCTCAAGTTAATCATGCACCCTTTCTTCCATCAGAGGGATCAATATTCTATCTTACCGATATCTATATGTCACCCTGATATCCTTCTCAACACTATGTTTTCTTTATCCTTCAGGGTTTCAAAGGGATTGATTCAATATTCACACCTCTCGCCAATCGATTCCAATCATATGCCATTCTTGTGTTTCAAAACATCGAAGGGACTTAAAATTACTTAGTTTGATATTCTGAAGTATCCTCGATCCTTCCAATATTATGTAGTGTCCATGATGATGCTCACACTATCTTCATACAAATCATTCTATTAAAGTAACTTTAAATTGACTCCCACCGATGCAGTGTAGTCTCCCCGATAGTGTTTATGCCATACTAACTTCCTACTGCAATACCACAATAATCAAAGAAGACATGAGTTAGGGTAAAAAAATACATGTATGATGGAAAATGTCTTAGGTGAAGATATAACATGAATTTTGTACCTAGCTAATGAATAGTACAAGGGTTAGAACTCTTTTAGTGGACTCGTGAGACTAGGGTTTGACAAACATTGAATGTAGGCTAGGTGAAAATTTTCTAGTCCTAACAAGTGGTTTGATCTTACTCTTAGAATGGTATATTTATTTGAAATAGAATTGGACACTATCAAAAGGTGATATGAGTAAGCATTAATTTTAGAGGAACAAGCAAAACAAGCTTATTTTAGTTTTAGTTTTAGCACAAGGTATGAAAATCTAGCCCTTTGGGTCATGGCTCCAGTAACCAACAAACCACAATTAACAAGGAATATAAGAGACTTGACTAGGAGCATGATTGCTAAAATATTATCTTATAACCTTATTCCTCAAGTTGCTTAACTTACTATAAATTTCATTAATTTTGTTAGTGAGGTTACCACTAAAAAATTACAAGTTGACTGCAAAAAATTATAGGCAAAACATCTTAGGTGAATATAGGAATTGTAGACACAAAAAATATACAGATTGATCTTGTAGACCTGTTCTTGATCTTACTAACACCAGTTCATCCAGAATCATCCATGTTGATGGTGTTTGTATGCACTTCACAACACAGGTAATACGTATGTGCATTACCTCTCTTGAAAGACAATCTTCCACAATCAAATTGTAGAACACTATCCCAAGGTCTCTCGGATGTCAGGTCATGACGATGTTGGGAATATACCAGTTGTTTGATGTGTTTTGCTAGAATCACTTGGCAGTCTTACGTGAGTTAAAGCTGTAGGAGAATCAGGTCAATGAATGGAGTTCTTCAAATAGGAAATTACTACACTTTGCTACAGGCTTAGACATCAATCTTAGACTCCATTATTTTGTTAGGTTTGGCTTTACAATGTGCAATGAACCTTAGCACAGGTTGTTTCTAAAAAAAAGGAAAAGAGGCAGGGAAGAAGGAAGATTCCTAGACCTGCAACTACTGATGAACATTGATAATGGAGGTTCTTGCTATGGAGAGTCTCCTTAAAATATGATTTCACTTAACCAAAATTCTCACAGTATCATGAAATCTATGCTATCTTCTAAGAACTGCAGATATTCATCATTCATTCACCATGTAAATGTGAAAAAAAACAAAGTTTAGGGTGCAGCTGTGGAATTATAGTCTAGACTAACTTTACACAGTCACCTACCAACAACAAATGACCAAAAGTATGGACAAGGAAAGCATACACACAACAAAAAGCTTCATAACCAAAGACAACATACTAAATCCACTAAAGCTAACTAAAGGAAACTAGAAAAGGAAAAATAACTTGAAGTAAAGTTTTAACTAATTGGAGAAGAATCATGCAACATGGGAAGAAATCCAGAAATGCACCAAGTCAATGTATTTCTATTAAAATTTATGCAGCATGCCTTTACAACAACTCAACTCTCTTAAAAATGAGAGGAGGAGAGTCCTATTTATAGTTTTCAAAAAGAAAAATAAGTGGCCAAGATTCAATTCTATTGTGTGGCAAAGATTCACTTTACACTAGGGTTTCACCTACCCCCAAATATATTACATTTTTAAAACACTTTTTGTCTTTTCCCTATTTTGTCATCTAGTGGCAACACTATAGCAATTTTGTCCTTTTTCTATTTGCCCTGTGTTGCAGCTACTCTTTTAGGAACTCTTCATCGATGACAGGGTTGCCTTCACGCTTCTTCAAAGCTACATACTCCATGAAGCTCAAGATCATTGGCTGAAGCTTGTCCACCTCCATGATATCCCATCGTAGCACTTGGTAGCTCCATTCTTGGGAGTTGTTAACGAGCTTCTTCCAATCGTCATCATATTTGGTAGCATTTCTTCTGAAAAGCTCAGACTGGGTGAAGGCTTGAGCAGCAAAACTCATGAAATTTGTGGTGACTTCAGCCAACATCCCATCTTCCATGTTCTTTAAGAAGTGGGGTTTTATGCTCTCCATATTAATTTCAACAGTGGGCAGCTCGTACCCTGTCATTATCTTGAGGTACCGAGTGCAATCTTCCCTGGCCTCCTTGGCCCATTCGATATCCAGAGCTACCCGTTCCAAGATCTTCTCTAGCTTTCCCCTCCGATTATCAAAATATTGTTTCCATACATCCACTGACTAGTGGTCATCATCCTTGAGGGCAAAGTACTTCTCCCAAACCTCGCTTTGCAACGCGAGTATGGCCTCAATTTTTAGGTAGGATGCTTTGTACTTCCTTGGGAACTCCTCGCAGACTTGCCTTGTACCCTCAAGAGTTCTCTACACTTCCAAGAAATTATTTGTAGTTCAGACCGCCAATTTGATGCATGTGTTTCCCATGTCTAGGACCTTTCGGAACCAGTTTTTTGTAGTCTTATCCAAGTTCCTTCTCTTTTCCAATTTATTGATCTGTTCTTGAGACAACAACTAAGGTGGGGTTGATGACATGGTGGGCTGCTCATCCAGGGATGACCACTATTGGATATAGGCCATCAGATCGACCACCTGTGCTTTGAGTTCTTCCTTTGAAACCTTATCCTACTGGATAAGGTACACCACAGTGGCGACCGATTCCTAGAGGTGGTCAACCTACTGCTCTCTCATGGCCACCCCCAAGTCGATAGTGGAGATGTTATAAGTCACTCCTTGTTCTCCAAGTACCGGTGTTTCTATTTGTATTTCCCTGGATCTAGAGGCATCCATGGTTAATTTTGATTTCATCTTTGGCCTTTTATCTTTCTTGGTGCTTAACTATGCTCTGGCCAGTATGGCTTCTAGCCTTGCCTTGGGATCCTTTAGGGTGGGATTTCTTTAACTAAGCTGATTGTCAAGCCAATCGGGCATTTGGGGCCCCTCCTTGGGTGATTCACATTGGTCGTTGCTGCCCTCCACCCCAAGTTCAATGGATCTAATGACAAGGGTCTCCTTCTCAGTTCCTGCATCCTCCTTCTCCTCGTCAGAGTCCTGTATGAGCATCATACATTTGGCAGGAGACTTGGGCAATTGTTTGTCAGAGGGATCTTCTCTTTCAACATCCTTCTCCTCTTTATCTTAATTGTGTTGATGTTCCCTGGGCCTATCCTCTTGCTCATCCACATGGGGGGCTGTCTCTTCATGCTCTGGAGTTAGACCCTGTCTTTCAGTTGGAGACCCACTGGCCTCAATCTCTGGAGAAGGAAGTTCTTCTTCAACCGTAAGTTAATCTTCAAATTCTTTATCCTCAATTTCCTTAAGTTTCTTGCTCCATTCGGCGTCAAGCTTTGGATCATGTGTTTCCTAGATTAATTCAGTGTCCATCTCCTCGCTACTTTCACTGGAGGATTCATATGCCACCTCATCGATCTCTCAATTCTTGAACATCGGATGCTCATGATATTCAAATTCTTCATCCTCGGGCCCCTTTGCACCCTCTAGCTGCTATCGCTCAAGCTCATTGGATATCTGCATTGTTGCCTCCATTCTTGGTAGTTCGATTAGGGGAGGGAGAGCTAGAGCGTTAGCCATAGCTTGGGCTATTGCATCTTGCACTATTGGACTAGCAAGCATCCCTGAAATCTCGGATGGCACATTCTGCATGTATTTTATGAAGGATTCTGGGAGACTAAGGGCAGGCATTGTAGCAACGAAAGAGGATGGAAGGGAAGGAGACATAGAAGAAGAAGAGATCGATGAGGTCATAGTGGAGGACAAATCCACCGATATGACTTGCATGATTGGAGAAGTTGAGGCAAGGTGGACAGAGATGTCCACCGCAAGCGGGGAGGAAGCGGAAACTGCAAGCAAATTATGTGGGATAGTGGTAATAGCAGCAACAATTGCAGCAGATGGAGACCTTGGCGGGTCAGACTCTTCCTCTCTACCCTCGAGGAGCAGATCTTCAGGTATGGTCGACATCTCAACAACCCGACTGTTTTCTTTTGCTTCTTGGAAGGCTCGCCCTCAGAAAACTTTCGAGCGTAAAACTTTGGGTTAGGCCCCTCCTTATTAGCTTCCTTTCTCTTTTTAGTTTTGACAGATGGTGGGGATTTGGAAATTTCCCTAGTTTTCACAGTAGACACCCCACCATCAGAGCCACTTGGCTAACTTTCGAATCCCTTGAATGTTAAGGCGACTCCCTATTGCTTTAGTCATGCCACTTACTGGTTGATTCATGCCTTTGTTCAAATTTACACAAGCTTGGTGAGTATGTCAAGGTTATCAACCTATTCCTCATCCCAATCGATCATAGGTAGCGGCAAGTTGGCAATGGCACTATATCCTAGGTCGATCACCGTGCCCTCATCTTCTTGAAGCTGGTCTGGGACTGGGCACAAGTTCACTGTTCGCACATAGAAGGAAGTCATGCACATGTAGTGTCACAACCACACCTCAAGATCATCCTTGCAGTTGGCCCAAAAATCCTCAACATTATGGAGGTGGGCATATTCGGGTCCTACTACCTTTCTGATATTACCATATGGGTTTGTGTTGTTATAATAAGTCAACTAAATAAGAAGTAAACTAACACACCAATGAGACATTAGATTGAAAGAAACTAATTAGAAAACATAAATGCAAACTCTAATGACAACAGCTTCTTCAAATTCATCCCATTGTCCTCTATCTCCAAGGATTTGATTAAAGTTGCTAGTTCTCAGTTGTGTAAGCAACAGCTTGTTGAAATGACAACTTAGGAGAATGAGATTGATTGAAAATGCATGTGTATTGCTATATGGTTTAAGCTATTGAAATGCTAAAATGCTATGATGTTATGATATGAGATTGCTAAAATGCTGATATGCTGATTCGAATGCAACTATAGTAACTATGCATGAAATCTAGGATTCGGGGTCCTCTTCAACTCATAAGAGGGTTGTATTTATAGATTTCCGAAGGCAAGAATCTAGTTGGCAAGGATCAACGGTTGAGATTCAAACCTGTTAAGATGAATGGTGAGAGATCGAGAAGTTGAGAAAAAGATGGAAGATTGAGAGAAAGATGGGAGATGTTTCCTCAAACACAACCTTTTCCATTCAAAAATGAAGGAAAGTTGCCATTTGTGCACTTCATTTATGGAGAGTTAGTTGATAGTTGAGGAAAAATCCATAATTTAATTACATGTGACAAAGAATTAGAAGTTTCCATAATTTAAATAAATAATATTTAATTATGTGTGAGAGATGATAAAAAGCGCTTTAATTAATTATATAAAATACTTAATTAAATATGAAAAGAAGAAATTTTCTAATTAAATATTATAGAATATTTAATTATGGAGGAAAGAAAGCTTTTAATTAAATATTTTTAGAATATTTAATTATATGAAGAGTGAAGAATTAGAAAGTGTTTAATTAAATATTGGAAATATTTAATTAAATGTGAAATGAAGAATATCATTTAAATTTAGAATTTAACTTGTGATAATTAATATAAATAAATTATAAAATTTATTTAATTAATTAAGAGGAAGATATCAATAATTAAATAAACTTATTTATTTAATTAAACTAGAAGAATTAAAAAAAATGAAAAATATAAATAAATAATTAAATTTATTTATATGTAGATGACTTAAGAATATTAATTAAATAATTCATATTTAATTAATTAACAGGTTTGAATAACCGTGACCATTTTTAGATGTGTACATTTTCCCCCTCTTTGAAGTGATGTGTTTCACGCATTGCTTCAAATATTTTTTCCCTGAATTTGGAAATTACTAATGCTATATGCCCCCTCGAGAGATAAATCGCATGATGAGAATGATGATGAGGATGATTCAAAAGAATTTAAATGATTTTTGAGGCGAAAGTGGTGATTTAGCTCTCGAAATAGCACTCTGTTTAGTAAAAATTTGAATAATTTCTCACTTTTACCCCCTTAAAAGGTGAAAAAGGTGAAAAGTCATTGTCATTTGAACATTAACTTGTGGTAATTTTCAGAGCTTTGAGAGATAAAATTAAGATGCCGATCCATTATGAGCACCACAGATGTGAGCGAGCCCACCGGTATCAGAGATGAGTTGCATATGGACCTCCGATAAGTCGACTTGATCCTCCTTGCAAATTTTTTGATTGATTTTTACTATTTTTTAATTTTTTTATGTTATGTTTTAGCGCATGCGAGCCATAGTTTGGCACATCCATTAGATAGAGTCATGCATAGAGAATAGTGCATAGATGTAGGACAGGTTTGCATATATGGAATGACGCATATGATAGATTAAATAGTGCATACAAGAATGCTGCCCACGTTGACTGCTAGATTGGCGCATAGGATAGTTTAGCGCATTGATGAGATAGAATAGCACATCTACATGATAAAATTGTGCATAGGTGTTTTAGCACATTCGTAGTCTATTTTATCGCATAAACTAGATAGAGTCACGCATAGATGGAGTCACGCATTGATTGACTATTTTATCGCATCGATGGATTTAAATAGCGCATTCATGGTTTAGCGCATTGATGGCTTGTTTTAGCGCATCCATGAAATTTTGCCAATTTTGAATTTGTGAAGAAAAATTGATAGATTGCTTGACAAATGTTGCTAGATTAGACAATAGATTTTATGATTTTGAATGACATCAAGGATAGATTAGCTTGATTTGATAAATTTGTCTTCGTGCTTGAAGAACAAATAGTATAGATGATAGATAAATTTTCTTTCGTGCTTGAAAGAAAAATAGTAAAGATGATAGATTTTCTTTCCCGATTGAAAGACAAATGATAGATGTTGAGTCGATTGACTATTAAATTTTTTTTCATGCGATATGAAAATTAAATAGTAGAAATGATTGATAAATTTGTTGTGCATGCGATATGAAAAATAAATAGTAGAAATGATTGATAAATTTTCTGTCCATGCGATATGAAAAGCAAATAGTAGAAATGATAGATTTGCTTCCGTGATTGAAAAACAAATAGATGAAAATTTACTTGCCTTCCTGATTGAAGAACAAATAATATTTGATCTGATTGAGCTGATTGCTTGTTTGATATAATTGATGAATTTTCTTGATGTATTGATTTGATTAGATGAGTTTGAGTATTCCCTGCTGATTGATTTGCATGATTTCTTGTAATGGCATAAAGGAGGAATTTAACCTCCTCCAGATTAGAGAGAGATTTCCCCAGACATGGGGTATGATTCTTCAACTGTCCCGGACCAATTTAGAGGTGATATACTAGTGTGGTTTGAATCCACTGTTGATGATCCCATAGTATAGGATCAACAGAGCACTGTTTATAGCCTTAGCTGAGAGGTGGCATAGTGAGCATAACACCTTTCATCTACCCATAGGAGAGATTACCATGACCCTAGAGGATGTATACTAGATTCTAGGTATTCGTGTAGTTGGTGAGCTTGTGATCTATGATCACAAGGAGATTGGAGGGACTAATGCTTTGAGACGAGTCTTCTAGGATCCTCATGTCTCTGGATATGAGATTCCTTGGAAGGAGATGGTGGAGAGATATGCCCCGTTGCCTTCGGTGTTAGCAGGATTCATTGATGGTTTCCTTTGTCCTGATCACAGGGCAAAGGGACTATTAGTTGGTTGGGGTAGGATTCTGGAGGACATGCTTCTCCACTGGACCAAATATGCATGGGGATCATGCATGCTTTCCCATCTATATCATGATCTTCATCAGGTCATGTATTTAGATGGGAAGAGTCTCTCTTGTGGAGTTACTCTATTACAAATATGGGCATGGAAGCATTTTTCCATCACTCACCCTATTGTTCGAAGAGATCACGCACTTGGTTTCCCATACATTTTTTCTTACATAGGTCCCCTTGTCTAGCCAATGCTGGGAAAGTTAGAGTATTGGTGCTATGTGCTAGATGATTTGGATACAGTAATCTAGAGACCATACTTGGATTGTGATCCCTAGGAGGTGGATGATATAGAGCTACCTTATTGCACGAGATCAAGATACTTGATTGGGCAGACTCCATTTATTATTGAGCGGTTCCTAGGGACGAGAGTGTCTTGAGATAGTATGGATTAGTGCATATGATGCCACAGGGTATGGAACACTATGCCAGGTGATGAGAGGATGTGCCAGAGTGGGGTCCCTTTGTGACGATTGAGGCTACTAGAGCAGAGTATCTAGAGCTATAGCTAGATTATTGGGCTATACATCCAGAGGTTTCAGATGCAGGGATGACATATGAGTATGCAACATACTTCTATACACATCCCTTTTCTAGATTTACCAGTCCAGAGGAGCCTGCTTCGTTATTGGGAGGACCAGTGATAGAATGGGCATGATGGCAGTCATAGGGTCAAGCATAGGCAGGTGCATAGGCACAGGTACCAACAGAGGGAGGGGCACAAGAAGGGCAGGTCAAGGACATAGGTAGGGTAGCCATGGATGTGGATGAGGAGGATGAGGAGGATGAGGAGATGGAAGAGTCAGATGGCTTGGAGGATAGTGGGGATGACGAGGATGATGGAGGTGGTGGGAGTTTAGGGAAGAGGTTTTTCTTTGATGTACCCTTCAGTACGAGGCCACTAACATCGAGAGTGGTGGATTAGCTGAGTACTTCGGCTCCATGGGTTATTATCAGGGCTCCCTCATAGGGGTAGATGGATACCTTTCAGGTAGAGGTGCAAACTCTTCAAATTTAGTTAGCATAGGCACAGGTGACGATCAGTCAGTTGTAGGCACAGGTAGCTCAGCTCATGATAGAGATGCATATAGGCCAAGGGGGTAGCTAAGAGACTCATGAGATCAGTCGAGAGCACCTCTATTGGAGAGGTTGTAGCAGAGGGATTGGAGACTGCTCGGGAGGCCGAGTATTATAGGATGAGATACTTCGAGGCAGTGCCACCCAAGAGGAGGATTTCCTTTACACAGTCAGGTACTTGGTCTTAGACCCATTCACGTAGCGACACTAGGAGTGCTACTAGGAGTGTGGGTCAGCCAGTCAGATGAGAGATTGGATCTTCTGGGAGAAAAGATCTGACGAGACCTACTACCTCAGGAGACAGTAGTAGCCATGTGCCCCGACCAGATGCCCCTCAGTGATTATTGATTGACACACTTATTCATTGTATTTTATATCTCTTGTTGAAACATTTGATATCCTTGTACCTCTGGACATTTATTTTGATGAGATTTATGATATGTAGTGGTGATTCCATTATGCATGTGTTATGGATTGTATATTTTTTATCTCTATACGCTATGTCATGTATGATTTTCTTGATGTATGATGATGCAAATGTAAATGATATGATGCAGGATGTGTTGTGATGAAATGATTTCTAACATGATGATATATGATGCATGTAATGATTTAAAGATGTAATGATGTTATGATAAATGATGTGAAAAATGATATGATGTAAACTAAATGAATGAGACCTAATAATGATGAAAAAGTGATATAAATGGATATGAAGTGAAATGATGATCTAAATGAAAATTTATGATGAAATGAGATGAATGTATAAATGAGATGATTATGAAGATGTAATATTTAATGAATGATATGCACGTGATATGAATAATGATGTAGTATGATGATAATAATGATAATGATATGGATTGGTGAAATAATGATAATGATGTAATAATATGATGCAATGGATATGAAAATGATAACCTAAATAATGATAGGAAATGAATGAAATGGATTCAACCTTATTATAAATGTATATGTATGTAAAATGATGTGAAATGAAAGCAAATGTAAATGTTATGAAATGATATAATAATGAGATGAATGATTAAAATAATGACCATGCATATGATATGTAAAGATGGATAATGATCATGATGAACTAAATGAGATTGAAAAAATGATAATGATAATGAAACGATGATGTAAGTATGCAAATGCAATAATAATGATAACCTAAATGAGTGATGGTAAAAAGATATGTAATGAATGATAATGGAATAAGATTTAATGAATGTCCAAGTGTACTCAATCGTTTTCTGAAAAGATATACGAGAATTTTGCCAACCCTAAAAAATCTACTTAAACAGCCCCCAAAATGCAAATCTAAATGAATTATGCAATCCTAGAATGTAGTAATGAACCATTCTCCTATTTTTCATTTTCATGCTGTGCTTGATTTTCATCATTGAGCCTTTTGATATGTTGAAATTTAGTACAAGCATCAAAAGGTATGTTAGCACAAATGATGACCTGAGTACTGCTTTCATGATGTTTGATATAGCAAGTTAATACAAGCATCGAGGTATAATTAAACCAAGATGACCTGAGTATTGCTTCCATAAATAGGCAAAAGTTAACCATTTTCCTATGCAAATTTTGAAATGTCATCAATGATCTGTTGTAGAGCATGTCCCCCGAAAAATTTGCACAATACTAATGATTAGCTTATAGACAACAAGCCAAGAAAAATCATACTTCTTCCTTGTGATTCTAGTTTAGTACATCATTGAATCACTCCAAAGATATGATATCATCAAATATCAAAACAACAATGCAACTTATGCTTTAAAATTTGTCATTCATTTTATTCAAATTTAGATCATCCAATTTGTTTTTAGTTTTCTGTCAAATAGTCATGTAGACTCAATATAATTGGACAATTTTGTTGCTTCTGATATTCTAATTCTTGACACATGTTGCCAATTGTCCGTTTAGAAAGCTCCAAGAAGCGAAAATGCCCCCTAGTGACCTTGTATTCTGACTCCTGCGAGATACAACTACTGCTAAGGATAACCCTAATCATCAAGCCATGATGAAATCCTTATCATTTCAAGGAGATGTATGATGTATGGATGTGAAGGCGAGGCATGTATTTGATGTCGATGAAAGGTGGATATGCAGAATGTATCCCAATAGATGAGAGAGTCAAACAAAATCACAAACAATGCTTGTTTGCCAAGTTTTCACCATTTTTTTTTATTGCACTTTTTCTGATTTTCTGATTTTTGTTGTTGTTACCAAGACGCCTGTTTTCTAGGTTTTCATCAAGACAATGATTTTTTTTTTCTTTTTGATTTTTTTTGTATTTTTGCTCTTTTTGAGTTTTTTGTATTTTTTGCTCCTTTTGTATTGTTTTTGATATTTTTTAGGACTTTTTATATTGTTTTTGATATTTTCAGGCATAAAACTTCTTTAGATGAATGTTGTTGGTCAAATCTTCAAGCAGGTCCCCTTCTGATGTTGACAACTGATATGCCCCCGATCTATATGCAACAATGATAACGAACAGGCCCAACCAATTAGGTTCAAACTTGCCTTTCTTCTCCCGATCCTGTTGATTACGAGGGTTTTCTTTGAGAACCAAGTCACCCACTTGAAAATTTTGTGGTTTGGCTCTGTGATTATAGCTACAGGACATAACTTGTTGATATCCCTTCAAATGATTGACTGCAGTTTGACACCGACCGTCAAGCAGTTCTAGCTCTTGCAATCTTGATACCATGTAGTCTTCATCATTGATTAACCCCTTTAGTGATACTCGAAGTAAGGGAATCTCAACTTATAGTGGTAGAATAGCTTCTTCTCCATAGACCAAAGCATAGGGAGTAGCAACTGTTGGTGTGTGAATATCTGTTCTGTATGCCCACAATGTTGGATTTAATTGGACATGCCAATCACGACCTGCCTCATTCATCATTTTCTTCAAAATCTTCAAAATTGTTTTGTTTGAAGCTTCAGCTTGATCATTCCCTTGTGGATAGTAAGGTGTAGATAACCTATGTTGGATGAGAAACCTTTCACATAGTTCATCAACATCTTGATTTTTAAAAGGTCTTCCATTGTCCGTGATAATGGAGTTAGGAATACCATATCGACAGATGATATAGTTCAAAATGAATGAAGAGATTTATTTGCTAGTAAAAGTTGTTAGGGGAACAACTTCAATCCACTTAGTAAAATACTTAGTGGCTTTGATGATGAATTTGTGTCCATTTGAAGATGATGGGTGTATCTTGCCAACCAGGTCCAATCCCCACAGAGCGAAAGGCCATGTTGTGGTGAAGAGTTGTAATTCCTAAGTAGGAGCATGAATGAGATTCCCATGAATTTGACATTTTTCACATTTCTTAACAAAGATGAATGATTCCTTCTCCATGGTAGGCCAATAGTAACCCAATCTAACAAGTTTCTTTGTTAAGGTTAGTCCACTTGACTGTGTCCCACAAATACCACCATGTACCTCTTGTAAGGCTTTTTTTGAATCATTGCGTTCGAGACATCTAAGGAGAGTACCATCCAGACCACGTCGGTATAAGACATTAGCTATTAAGGTGTAACAGGAGGATTGATGGATGAAATTTATTTTCTGATTTCTAGACAAATCTAAAGGTAAAATAGTATCCTTTAGGTAAGTGTAAATTTGGCCATACAAGGGAGAATCAGAACTGGTTAAGTGGCAAATGATTTGAGTTTTTGGATTTTCATAGGCAGGAGAAAACAATTTTTCCACTAGGAAATCATACTGTGTTTGATTCTCTGAAAATTGGAGTAGAGAGGCGATTTTAGCCATAGCATCCGTTGCTTTATTACCAATATGTGGAATTTGTATGAACTTGATATCAAAAAATTATTTCTTGAAATTGTCCACCATCCTTTTGTAAGGTATCAACTTGTCATCCTTAGTGTGATATTCGTCATTGATTTAATTTATAACAAGTTGTGAATCACCAAAAACTTGAAGTTCTGTGATTATCCAGTCTACTGCAATTCTCATTCCAATTAATAGTGCCTCATACTCAACTATGTTGTTTTTGCAAGGGAACATTAGCTGATAAGATTTTGGAATTGTATGTCCTTGAGGTGTAATAAAAATAATATCGGCTCCTAAGCCATGTTGAGTGTAGGAACCATCAAAGTAGAGTGCTCATGTCTACTTAATAGTTGTTGTGAATACATCAACATCACAAAAATTGATGTGCATTGGGTGTTCTGCTGGCATTGGTGCTGTTGCTAACTAATCTGCAATCACCTGTCCCTTTATAGCTTTCTGATCCACATAATGAATGTCAAACTCACTCAGGATCATGACCCATTTAGCTAACCTGCCAGTTAAGGTTGCCTTACTTAGAAGATATTTGAGTGGATCAATTTTAGCCACAAGCTTTATTGTATGAGTTAGCATGTAGTGTCATAACTTTTGAGAAGTGAACACCACTGCTAAGCAAGCTTTTTCAATGAAGGTGTAATTTAGCTCATGAATTGTCAAGGTTCGACTGATGTAATAGATGGCTCGCTCCTTTCTTGAGTTGTCTTCATGTGCCAATAATGCTCCTAAGGACACTTTCATTGTAGAAATATACAATATGAGTGGTTCACCTTGCACTGGTGGAATCAATACTGGTGGACTCATGAGATACTGCTTTATCTGATCAAATGTTGCTTCACATTTTTCTTCCCATTTAAATGGAACATTCTTGTGTAAGAGATGAGTGAATGGTAAACTTTTATCCGCCAGTTGGGCAATGAATCTTTGAATGGATTGTAACCGTCCCTGCAAAGAGCATAGTTCACTAATGTTCCTTGGTTGTGGCATATCAAGAATTGCTTGTACCTTAGCTAGATCCACCTCGATTCCTTTTTCTGATACAGTATATCCTAATAGTTTTCCAGATTTCACGCCGAAGACACATTTCTTTGGATTAAGTCTCACTTTGAATTATTCCATTCTTTTGAAAATTCTAGATAAGATAGCAATGTGTCCTTCCCTGGTGTTAGATTTGGCGAGGACATCATCAACGTAATCTTCCATGAATGTATGCATCATATCATGAAAAATCATTGTCATTGCACGTTGGTATGTAGCTCCTGCATTATTCAATCCAAATGGCATTACATTCTAGCAATAGGTACCCCAAGGACATTTGAACATTATTTTATCTTGATCCTCTGGTGCAATCTTTATCTGGTTGTATCCTAAAAATCCATCCATTAATGAATACATTGCATGTGCAACAGTCAAATCAACAATCATATCTATATTTGGCAAAGGGAAATCATCTTTAGGACATGCTTTGTTCAAATCCCTGAAATCTGTAAAAATTTTGATCCTTTCGTCTGGCTTTGAAACATGTATGATATTGGAGATCCATTCTACATAGTCGATAGACTGAATGAATCCAACATCTAAAAGCTTCTTTAACTCTTCCTTAAATGCAACATGTGGATGCATTTTTCTGAGTTTCTACTTCACAGGTTTTTCCCCCGACATGATAGATAGATGATGCATGATGAGATCTGGATCTAATCCAGGCATATCTACGTAGGACCATGCAAAACTGACTTGATTATCTTTGAGAAATTATGTGAATCTTGGTATTTCCTCTTCTGTTAGAGATGCAACAAGTTGTAAGACTTTGGGTTGTTCCGTAGTACCTATATTGAGTGCCTCTGTTGGTTCTATCAGAATAGAAGACCTTTCTTGGTAATGTTCTAGGAGAGTGTCAAGTTTCCCATCCTCTAGTTCCTTTGAAAGGTTTTCACTATTGGATACGCTTTTTATTTTTCTCTTTTCTCAATCTAATACTGCCTTTGTTAGGTTTTCACCATTAGATATTTCTTTTATGTTATTTATTTCATAGCTAAGAAACTTGGCACTTTCCTGTCAAAAATTCTGATCTTGTGATTCCCTGGTGGAACTTATTTCTGATTGGGATGAACAAAGAAAATTTATGATTGTTTCATCATTGGGAAAAGTTGGAATATCAATGGTTGCGATCTGTTCCCAATCGATGAGTTTAAGATGGACCAAAGGAAATGGATTGTTAGGATGAGTAAGGTCACTGGCCATTAGGGTCATGATGCTATTATTAATGTCATTATGGGAGAGGTCTAGGATGGTATCCTCCTGTAGATGATCTATCTTACTTTGAATTGAATCGGTCTCACTTGAGTCATGATCACTTCATAGAACGTAATCAAGCGAAGGCCTTGAGCTTTCCCCTTGTAAGAATGTGGGTGTGAATTTGTGTATGACATCCACCCTTTTTTTTGTCAAGAATGTATCATCAGAGACATCATCCCATTCATATTCATTGGAGTCAGTGTCAGAATTGTTTGCTTGAATTCTCAAAATTGTTTCGGCTAACTCCTCATTAGACATTCTTTGTACCACTTCTTAATTTTTATCTTCACCATATCCTAACCCAGTCTTATCCTTTGGGTACATTGTTTTTAGTTGGATAGGCTCAACAATACCCTCTTTTCTTTTACCTACAGGGCTATTTCCTTCATAACCCATTTGCTGCATTATTGCATAACCTTTTCCATATTGTTTTGTGGGTAACTTGACATGTTGTACTGATTCTTCTTCATCTTTATAGAGCCAATTAAGGATAGCTTTATCATCCATTTCATTTTCTTTGATAAATACCCCATTAAACTTGGTGATGGGAACTGAAGCTGAGGCTAAAGTTGTTGTATAGATGTTGATGGTTGACCATGAGATCTTGGAGATATGGGTAGATTAGAGAGACATAAGGAATATTCTTCCACCCCATTATCTTTCAATTTTAGCTTGGTGCCAAAATTAATTATCATTTCTCTTGCTTGCTCATTGTATTTGGAGGTAGAGATGGCCAAAGCCTCTCTATTATGTGGGATGAGCGTGTCCCGAGTTGCTCTTAGGTTCGAGCAAGTTTGACTGCTAATGTGATCAACAGGTATTGTTACTTCCTATCCATCATATGGAAACTTCAAGAACTGATGATAAGTAGATGGAACAACTTGCATATCATGGATCCATGGACGACCCAAGAGTATGTTATAGGATATATCCCGATCTAGAACCTAACAAAAGGTGTTCTTCACAACAGGTCCCACTCTAATTGCTAGCATGATGAGGCCTTTGGAAGATATTTCCTCATCATCATATGCCTTGATTGTAATCTTCCTTCGGGGATCTATAGATTCTTCAGAATATCCCATAGCGAGGACCAATTTCAAAGTAAAAATGTTTAATCTGGCCCCCCAATCTATTAGGACACATCTAATTCGGGCCTTGTGAACCATAACCTCTAGGTAGAGTGATGAATTATGTGGATGGGTCATGGATGAGTCATCCTTCTTAGTAAAGGACAAACATGTGGATGAGGACAAGTGTCCCACCATGGCTTTAAATTTCTTGATATCTAGATCAGGAGAGACAGTTGTATCAACAAGTGCCCTTTCCAGAATGTTTTTATGCGCAGGTGACAATTTTAAGAGCTCCAAGATAGATATTTGGGCTGATGTTTTTCATAGTTGATTGACCAAATTGTATTGAATTGGAGGGGGAATTTCTGCTTTAGATGGGCTTACTTTTACAATGATTTTGGCTTGAAACCTTATCGTAGCGTTGACCTCTTGATATTCTTTCTTACCTTTGATTCATATAGAATTGACTTGCTGATTGTCAGTATAAATATGATTGATAATGGTGTCATGGACATAATTAACATTCTTTCCCTTGTCACCCAAAGATTCCCCTTTTTGATAATTAGGGAGAGGATCCTTGAATGCCTGATGGTCATCATTGACATTATGTCCTTCGACCGTGATGGTACGATTATCAATCATATCCTGAACAATATTCTTTAACCCTTGGCATTTATTTGTCTTATGACCTTTACACCTATGATAATCACAAAAGTGTGAGTCATTCCACGATGGTGGTTTAACTCAAGGCTCATAATCTCTTTGTGGTGGAAATGTAATAGAATTTTTATTCAATAGTTCTTTGAGAATGGATTCCAAAGATTGGCCCAAGGGAGTAAAACTCCATCGATTTGAAAAATATGAAGATCTGGGCACATTTGAATTTTGATTATTGCCAAAATTATTTTCATGATTATTAGTCACATTCCCTTGATTGGAAACATTACCTTGGGTACTAGAATTTCTAGCATTATTGCTACATTCGACACATGATACATTAAGGACGGTAGGCTTCACATTCATGTTGTTAGCATCTACTACCCCATCATTCACAACATTTTTATTTTGAGTCCAAAATCGTGACTTGTCATTGTTGTTACTATTGTTGTTGTTGTTGTACGAATTTGAACCCTATTTATCGATTTTCAGAACTCCACGCTTGACCAAAGCACCTTCAATAGTAATCGCGTTTTCAATAAATTTTTCAAATGATTGAGGATAGTGAAGGTTTAGTCTGTAGCTCATCTCTTGATTCAGACTATCGATAAAGATCTCCATCTTCTCTGTTTCAGGAATAGGACGGGAGTAATGTGTGAACACCCTTCTCCACCTTTGCAAAAATGTAGTGAAGGATTCCCCTACTTTTTGTTTCACTTTACACAAATCAAGCATGGTTATCTGGTGTTGGATATTGTAGGAGTATTGCAATAAAAATTTATTTATTAACTCCTCAAAGGTTCTGATTGGGGGAGTGATCTTTGAAAGCCACTCCATGGATTGTCCACCCAAACTTCATGGAAACAATCGCATTAAGTAGGTATCTTCATGAGCGAATTCTAAGCTCATATTTCGGAAATCCCTCACATATTCAATGGGGTCAATTTTCCCATTATACCTATCAAATTTGGGAATTTCACAATGTTTTGGAAAAGGAATCATCTGAAGACTCCTATCGAATGGATATGGACATATATCATCCAAAACATACTTTTTTGTTTCACCCCCTTGCATTTCTTTTATTTCCCCTCGTAATTATTTTATCTATTGAGTAAGGGCACTAAAATCATTAGGAGGAGTTTCAGGATTCTCTTTAATCCCTTCTGTGTCAAAATCGGCAGGTAACTTAGCTCCTTGATTAGTTAATGAAAGGAAATATCTTTCTTTGTTTCGTTCTAAAATCCTTTCCATAAGAATATGGAATTGGGGATCCTGCTCTGCTTCTTGGAGCTTTTCTTCTGTTATCTCTTTAGTATTCGAATTATGACAGGGGATCTCTTCCCTCTCACTATTATCACCCATTTTCCTACTGTACTTTCTCTTTCATCTCTTTCTATATGCTTTTGAGATCTTGTGACAATAGGCATAAGCTTTTTCCAAATTTCTTTTGATCAAAATAATGAAATAATGCAATGTTGGTGGATATGAAAGTCGGGATAGAATGAAGATTCTATGACTTAAAAGTTCTAATCTTTAGCTCGTGATTCCCTAATTGAAAGGATGAAAATCCTATTTGTGAGAATTAAACCAAAGATCGAAAATAAAGATGATTTTGTACTTTGTGAGATTTGATCGTAGCTTTGTGAAAAGAAGGATTGTGATAAATGCCTAATGTGCTTGAGTTATCTATTGTAGAAATTGATTAGGATGAGTAGAGTATACAATTGTAGGTTGGGGAATATAAGAGGAGTGAATATGCTGACTGTGGTTGTGCCTTTGAGAAAGGGCTCTTCTTTGAAAGAAGGCTCATGAGTATAAAGGTTCTACAGCATAATCATCAGTGAAACCTCTAACAAAGTTGTGATATCAGTGAATAAAGGTCCTGTGTTCAAGCATGACTTTTTGAATTTGGTATAAAAATTTCCTCTTCTTCAATAACTTCTTATAACCAAGAGATTTCTTTGGCTTTCTAATCTCCCTCTCTAGGGACTTTTTGGCAAAAATTGTAGACTTCCAAACCCTAAGCATAGAAAAAGACTAGACTGAGATGACTGATTTATGAATGTCAGAAAATTACCTAGACTCGAAACACAGATGCACCGAAACAAAGCATAAATGCACCAAAACAGATCACCGATGCACCGAAACAGAGCACGGATGCGCTGAAACAAAGCATAGATGCACTGAAACAGAGCACAGATGCACTGAAACATAGCACAGATGCACCGAAACAGAGCACAAATGCGCTGAAACAAAGCATAGATGCGCTAAAATAAAGTACAAATGCATCGAAATAGAGCAAAGATGCGCCGAGACAGATTAGGGATGCGCTAAAACTTACCAATTATTTTTCTGAGACAAACATGTTTTGACAGTTTGATATTTTTGGATGATCTTAATCTGATTTAAATGTGAAAAAACATGGCATACAATAGCAGACAGTTGTTTCATTAATCATAAAATCTAAACAAAGAGTGTATGTTCTTGATATTTTCACAAGTATTGAACAAGATAAGCACTTCAATCAGACTCACTCTTAGTTTGTCAAATAGGTCATTATAAGAATCACAACCCATAGCTTAAAATCGCATCGACTCACACAACCGTGTCACCCCCTAGAGGGCACCTGTGTTTTTGTCTTTTCTAGGTGTGTACTCAAGGTTAGATTTCTCGATCCCTTGAGCAAACAATTCGTGGTGATTATATTGTGAGTGTCTTGGGGGCAGATTCTTCCCTTCCCTTGCACTGTGATTGAAATGATGTTTGGATACTGACACGGTTGGCTTTCTACACTATGGTTCATAGTAAAGGTTTCCGTTCGGTTTGACAATAGATAAACTCCCTCAGGAGACCTCCCAATCTTTAGAACAAATATTTTGGGGATGGTTATCTTTCTCACTTCTGTTGAATATGGGTTTCCCCAAAATTCACTTTTGATTATAGTGGGTTGGAAAACTTGGCTTTGGTTGTTCCCACTTAGGTCGTTCCCGTAGGGTGAGTACTTTTTCCCACTAGGGAAGGCCTTCTAAAGGATTTAATAAAGCTTGAATTTGCATGAAATTAAATAGGTAAGTTTGGTGTTTTAATCACCCAATTAAGGGGAGAGCATATACCTATTACCCGAAAATTATAGAAAACAAGTGGTTCAATTTTAAATCCAAATAATAGTTTTCTATGCTAAGTGAGGATTTTGCTTCACAACAAACATTGGATTCATTTTAAGCAGCATAAAATAAAGTTTGGTGACTATCCTAGGATTGATAAATTCCAGATTTTAAATTCTTCCAAGGTCA
This sequence comes from Sequoiadendron giganteum, assembly GCA_007115665.2. NCBI lineage: Eukaryota > Viridiplantae > Streptophyta > Pinopsida > Cupressales > Cupressaceae > Sequoiadendron > Sequoiadendron giganteum. The sequence goes on from CM021101.1 coordinate 600,077,673, forward strand.
AGACGAAATAGCTAAGAAAATGAGAAAAACCATAGGACAAATCAAGAAACCTGTCCTAACCTATGTACAGGTATTTACACAAACAACTTTGGAAGAAGTCAAGCCTAGAATTAATGCTTAAGGTGCTTCCCGTTGATAGGCAACAGGACATCTTCACTAGTCAAAGTATTTAAGCGGAAAGTATTATCTCCAAGGATCTCAGCAATCTGAAAGGGGCCAACCCAAAGCTTGTCGAATTTTTTGTGTCCCCCTTTCTTTTAATGGGCCTTTTCCCAGTAAAGGACTAGATCAGAAATGCGGAAGGCCTTAATTTTGACTCGGCGGTTGAACCATCTTTTGACTACGCTCTAATGTTTGGCAAAATTTTCTATTGCACGGTCTCGTACTTCTTCAAGGTGCAACAACTCAATGAGGCGAGCTTCTTTGCGGTCACCTCCTTCATAAAAATCATTAATGAACTAGAGGGTAGGGATTTTCAAGTGTATGGGAAAGACTAGCTCCAAGCCATAAATGAGATGATACGGGGAATCTCCGAGGGTAGCCTTGTGACGGGTGCGATCCGCCCCAAGGGTGAAACAAAGTTGGGTATGCTAATCCTTGGGATTCCTATCTAGCAGTTTCTTGATCACAGTGATCAAGTTATTGTTGGTTGAATCAACAAGGCCATTGCCTTGAGGGTAATAATTAGATGAGAATTTAAGGGTGATCCCATAGTCAAAGGCCCAACTCGTGAATTTTAATGAAGCAAACGTAGGGGCCGTTATCACATACTAGAGCATAAGGACAACCAAAGAGATTTAAAATAAAACTTTCCAAAATATTAGTTACCACTTCAGTCGTACATTGCCTACAAGTTATTGCCTCTGTCCATCTAATACAATAATTAGAAGCGGTCAGAATGTACCTGTGTCCAACAGATGATGGAGGGCTTACCGGACCAATGAAGCTGAGACCCCATTGCGTGAAAGGCCTTACCTCCAGAATAGGTTGCAACGGGACAACATCATTCCTTTCTCGGGTGGCAGCAGTCTAGCACACGTGGAAAATACAGACATGATCATGGGCATCCTTGAATACGGTGTGCCAATAATAACTAGCTCTTAATATTTGGTGTGCAGTTGATAAACCAAAATCGTGACTAGTCCCGAACTTATCATGGAATTCCTTGAGAACACGATAAACTTCTTCCCTACCAAGGCATCTCAAATAGATACACTCATGATTCCTCTTGTGCAATATGGCGCCCTGCAACATATCACTACTACTTTTCAATCTGAGGGCTTGCCTCTGGACTCCCTGCAGATGAGGTGGACATTTATGATTCAGCAGGTAATACACTATGTCGTCATACCATTCCCCTGGGGAGACATCCTCTAGCTAGTATTGTTGCACTCTGAGTTTGGTTCCAGCATCAATAACCACTTCTGCCATTGTTTTGGCAAGTTCCTGCCCTCTTACCAGCTTCATTGGCTAGATTTCCATGTTGTACTCCTGCAACAATGCAATCCACTTTGCCCTTCGCTCTCCTAACTCGTTTTGCATAAGCAACGTTTTCACAATGGGTACGAGAACTATAGCGAACACCTTGTTGCATAAGATATAATGCCTAAACTTCTTGACTCCCTTAACAAGGGCATAGGCCTATTTTTCAGCATTATGATAGCGTAGTTCAACATCCTTTAAGGGGGAATTCATGAAGGCGATTGGATGTTCGCTCCCCTCATCATCCTTTTGTGTCAAGATGCTGGCTTAGGAATGATCTGAAGAAAAGGAGTAGATGTAGAAGGGCTTTAGGTAATTGGGGCTGACCAGTACAGGGGCGTCAAAAATTGCCTTCTTGATTTCCACAAAATCCTACTTTGCTTCTGGGGTCCACTTGACCTTAGCATCCTATTTTAGCATAGCATTGAGTGGTTTGACGATTTTCACGAAGCTCGTGATGAACTTGCGGAAAAAGTTGATCTTTCCGAAAAAGATTTTAATTCCTTTTTGCTGCCTAGCAGCTGGATTTTCATGTTCGACTGGATACGTTCGAGGTCAATAGAAATTTCCTGTTCTGATAGGACATGTCCAAGGAGCTTCCCCTCAGTGACCCCAAAGATGCACTTCTTCGGATTAAGGGAAACCTTGAATTCGTGGCACCATTCAAAGACCTTGCATAGGTCAGCGACGTGATTACCCCAATACTTTGAGAACACTTTCAAATCATCCATGTAGATGATTATGCACTTGTCGATCAGGTCCTTAAATGCAATATCCATGGCGCATTGGAAAGTGGCACCAGCGTTGATCAGTCCGAACGACATTCTTCTATAAGCTAAAGTTCCCCATTTAGTGGTGAATGTCATCTTGTGTCGGTCTTCGTATTGCACCATAACCTAATTATACCCCGAATACCCATCCAGGAAGGACATCATCTAGGAGCCATTTACTATCTGTAACACCTCGTCCAATGAGGGTACATGATAGTTGTCCTTCTCTGAGGCTCGGTTCAGACTATGAAAGTCGATGCACAATCTGATTTCCCCATTTTTCTTTCTGAAAGGAACCAGATTTGCCACCCATGTGGAGTGTCTAACCAGAAAAATGATCCTGGCTGACAGCAACTTTTGGACTTCCTTGTATATTATCGGTTCCAATAGAGCATTGACATGGCATTGCCATTGCTGAAATGGCTTTGCATCTTGTATGAGAGGGATGATGTGGGTGATAATTGGCATGTCATAAGTCTTGAGATCCTCATAGCTCCAGGCGATAATGTCGTGATACTTCCATAGAGCCTCAATTATCCCCTTTATTTCTCCATGGGCACACACCTTATCGATGAACACATTCCTAAGTTGTAAGTGTCACATTGGCTGCTGATGGTATCCTTCTTAGCTTGTTGATCCTAATATTTGATCTGATCAAGGTCAAATATTCACTCTAATTGAACCATCCCCCTTGGAATGGTGTTGGTCTTTAGGTTGATAATCCCATCTATATCCAGATCCGCCTCTTGAGGTTCGACCTCGTCGATTATCTATGTAGCAAACACATCCGAACAGTGATAAAATCTAGGATATGTATGTCATCGTCGAATACTTGAAAATTAGCTACATTATTCGGCACTGATGAGACAAAGGTGAGCTCAATCATGAATCTTCTGAGGCCTGATAGGGAGAATGGCTGTAATGTGCTTGTTGCCTACGCCAGGGCATTGACAATATGATTCTGAGCACCCAGAATCAATTGAATGTTGAATGCATCCAACCCTTCCAGTAGATCCCATATGCAGTGTCAGTAGTTAGTGAGTCTTTGATCATAGCAGGAATAAAGCTTCCTGACTTGCTTTACAACCAACTCCGAGTATCCATATAGTTGGAGCACTTTGACACCCTTTCTCAATGCCATTAAGAGGCCCAAGACTAAGGCCTCATACTCTGCTACATTATTGGTACAATAAAAATGAAGCCTATGAGCAACAAAGTATGACTTACCTTTGGGATTGATCAACACAAAACCTACCCCAACTGCATGCTTGGATTTTGATCCATCAAAGAGCAACGTCCAGAATCCAGGAGCATCCTTGAGTGTAGAACTAATAGATCTGGATTTCACCTTCAGTGGGACCTTCATTTCAGTAACCGCTTTGGGAAGTACAGGGACATAATATGTTTGTTTGTGCGGTGTTGATCCTGATTTCTCCTTTGGAGTAACCTGATTTTTAACATATTCAATGGTTGTTTGACACAAGCAACAGTCAAATTCTGAGTGAGCAGCATTGTGTACCCTGCACCAGTTAGGGAGCAGGAGTTCCTGAAAGTTCATTCGGGTTCCCAGACTAAGCTGGTCCTAAACACATTTTTCCATGAAATCTTGGAAACCATCGAGCAATCCAAGACTATTGTCCTCTCTCAACTCTTCATCGTCAGATTCTACCAGCACTTCGGTGCTCTGAGAGGCATTGGCTAAATTAGTAGGTGGGCTACATAATATGAGGAAGACCTCGCTTGTTCCCTCTTCTTCAAGGCATTCTTGCTCATTCTGATACAACACTGGGGAATAATTTCCCAAATCCATTTAAGCATACAACACCTCATTCGTATTTTTGTACTCGGTGATCATGAATCTCATTCATGGTTACTAGTCGATCTAAATCTGATTCGACATTCTTTTCCATGGTAGCCACATATACGAGTAATCAATCATGGCGTATCTATTTAACGGCCTTGTGAGATCCCTTCCTAGAATTATACCATACGTATCTGGGATATCAACCACCTGAATATCTATGGTTTGTTGGATCTGGGTGTTGGCAACAACCTGCATAGGTATTCTGTTAATTTCCCCCACTATGCTGATTTTGATTTTTTCAGGTTGTGTCACCTTCTGCCAAGAAGGAATTGGCATTATTCTGAGTGCCTTGCACACACTCAGGGATATGACATTGGTTGAAGCTCCCGAATCAAGCAAGCAGTTGTGGAGGTTCTTTCTGAACACACTGATGGTGGTTAGAAAGGGAGGAGTTTCAAATTTCCCTTGAAACAATCCTTTGAAAACGTCCACCTGAGTGACTTGGCCCTTGTTTTTCTCATTGAACTTGCTTTGGGTTGGTACCAGGTTAGTTACCCCATCAGTTTGCTTATTTGCTTGCTGACCTACAGGTGGGTCAACCTTACTGTTGAGGATCTACCTAAACACTAGCTCACTTTGCTGATCATCAAAAGAAACCCTCTTCGTCGGGGTTTCCTGAGCTGACCCCTATGATGGATATCCATTTATCATTATGAAAAAGGAATTCCTGATGGTAGGTACCTTTAGAAGTTTGAATGCGGATACACTTAGCTTCACTTTCTTAAATTCCTCAGCAATATACTCCCCCATCTGCTCAATTTCTTGATCACATGACACATTTTGGGAGGAGTTGGTGGATTGGCCTTGGCTGTTGTTTCGTTGTTTATTTCTGTAGAGATATCATGTGGGTGTATGGGGAAAAACTGAGTTATTACTTGCATTCGAATCAAGAGGGGTGCTGAAATTATTCGACGGAGTGGAGGTCGTAAAAGGACCTCTAGCATGACCACTGACTTATCTATTTCTAAGGTTGTAAGGGATAGTCTGCTGGTGAAACATTTGGACCTCATCTTCCCTAGGCTCTTCTTCGTCATCCTTAGGACCATTATCTATTGAATCAAAAATTTGAGCCAAAGGACTTGCAGAACTTACCTCTTGCGCTTTATCATAGTTGTTTGAGTCGGTGCCCTCTTGCTCTAGTGCATTGCATTCAACCTTTGGGAAAGGAGCCTAGTTTACCACCAGCACCGAGGAGTCATATGGGTCAGATGGAATAATGTCTTTGCACCCAGAATTGTCCACTACATTCAGAACTTCCACTTCGAAAATCTCAAGAGCAGTTTGGAACTTCGGACAATCCAGCTCGGAATGGCGACTAGTTTTGTGTATGCGACACCAACCAAATAGGGCAGCTTCTGCCAAGTAAACTTTGCTTGCGGGGTTCTCATTACTACTGGCTGATCCAGAGGCATGGGAATACCACCATTGTTGGGTCATGTATTCCATGACCGATTTTTCCTTTGAAAGGGCCTTCGGTCAAAGTTCTGACCCGAATTCTAATTTCTATCATGATTATGTCTGGACGGCATGCTAGCATCCCGATTATCCTGACTTTCACGCTGATCTCGGTTATCCCTATTAAGGTTGGCCTGGATTCTCTTTTGTGATGCTTGTAGCTGGTTATTCTAATTTCTTAAGTGAGTCATTTATGTTGACATTTTCTTGATCATTTTTGTAAGCTCGTTAATCCTATGCTTTTCAATATTGTTTGGCTATGACACCGAATTCTGGAGGAGCATGGGTTGTGCACCCAACTAATTCTGATGAGCAGGATGGAATTCCATTGCTTGGAGATAAGCAGGCACCTGGGATGGTTGAGGATGTGAATACTGTTGCTGGGGAAGTAGGTAGTGAGGTACCAAATACGCCTGATTCATTGGCTGCCCAGGATGTGAAACCATAGGTAGTTGTGGTATTGGATTCAACAGGGGCATCTGATGCTGCAAGGTTTGAGTAAGCTCCTGAATTTGTGTCAGATGTGCAGTTTTCCTAAGTGAAGGCAACGGACCCAAAATTTTCTACCTGAAGTCAGTGATAGCAATAATAGCTTCAACATATGTATCGACTAGCCTAGTGGGTGGAGGTCTCATTATTTTCACTAGGGCTGAAGTGAGGTTATCCAACACTGCATAGTAAATAGGTAAGAAGACAACATCATTGAAAATGTACGGGTCCTACAGCCGAGTGTACGCTCTATGGAAACAGTCATTGAATGAACTGATCGGTTCATTGATCTCCCTTTGAACTGACATGAAGTGTCGGTACGAGTTTGCGAGGCTAACCCGGGTCTTGAACTTCTATAGAAAAGCATTCTTCAGAAGATCCCATGTGTTTATAGTTCCAGCTAGAAAATTGATGTACCAGTAAAAGGCCTTCTCCCCTAATGAGTAGGGAAAGAGCCTACAAGCCACATCTTTGTATATGATCTACATAGTCTTTAGGGCAATTTCAAAGATCTTGACATGTTCCTCAGCTCTCCTCTGTGGATCCCTAGAGTTGAACTTGGTGCAAAAATTCTTGAGATTCTTTGGCATATCATGGTAGAGGTTGAAGGCCAAAAGAGACGGGTTATTGCCCAGCCATGCCATTGGAGGGGCAGTGGAGGTGGCTGCACCAGATTGTCTTGTTGATATAAAGGGGCAGCCACAACTAATAGGACAATAATAGGGCTAGTGATTGTGTTTGGCTGAAAGGCAGTGTTCGGCCTAGATGGAGTGGCAACCTGGAAGGCTGTATGGATTAGATGAGTGGAAGGTGGTATTTCCAACGATGTTGGAGAAAATGGAGGTGAAAGAGTAGTGGGCTGGTCTGGAAAATCGGTGATGGATGGTTCCCTTTGTTTAGCTCTCTTAGCTCAGACAGGGGGCTGTAATTCTTGAAATTCTCCCTTGTTCGGTGTAGATCTCAAAACTCGATGAAATATTTCAGGGGAGGATGATCCAATTCAATCGAGCTTTATCTCTTATTTCCCTCCTTCTAGCGCCAGTTATGTTGATGGTGTTTTTATGCATTTCACAACACAGGTAATACGTAGTTGCATTACCTCTCTCGAAAGACAATCTTCCACAATCAAATTGCAGAACACTATCCCAAGGTCTCTTGGATGTCAAGTCATGATGATGCTTGGAATATATCAGCTATTTGATGTGATTTGATAGAATCACTTGGAAATCTTATGTGAGGAAAGCTATAGGAGAATTAGGTCAATGAATGAAGTTCTTCAAATAGGAAATTACTGCACTTTGCTATAGGCTCAGACAACAGTCTTAGACTCCATTGTTTTGTCAGATTTGGCTTTACAATGTGCAATGAACCTTAGCACAGGATGTTTCTAAAAGAAAGGAAAAGAGGTAGGGAAGAAGGAAGGTTCTTGGACCTGCAACTACCGATGAACAGTGATAATGGAGGTTCCTGCTATGGACAGTATCCTTAAAATATGATTTCACTTAACCAAAACTCTCACAGTATCATGAAATCTATGCTATCTTCTAAGGACTGTAGATATCCATCATTCATTCTCAATGTAAATGTGAACAGACCCAAAGTTTAGGGTGCAGCTATGGAATTATAGTCCAGACTAACTTTACACAGTCACCTACCAGCAGAAAATGACCAAAAGTATGGACAAAGAAAGCATACACACAATAGAAACCTTCATAACCAAAGACAACATACTAAATCCACTAAAGCTAACTAAAGGAAACTAGAACAGAAAAATAACTTGAGGTAAAGTTTTAACTAATGGGAGAAGAATCATGCAACATGCGAAGAAATCTAGAAATGCACCAAGTCAATGTATTTCTATTAAAATTTATGTAGCATGCCTTTACAACAACTCAACTCTCTTAAAAATGAGAGGAGGAGAGTCATATTTATAGTTTTCAAAAAGAAAAATAAGTGGCCAAGATTTACTTTACACTAGGGTTTCACCTACCCCCAAATATATTACATTTTTAAAACACTTTTTGTCTTTTCCCTATTTTGTCATCTAGTGGCAGCACTGTAGTAATTTCATCCTTTTGCTATTTTCCCTGTGCTGCAGCTACTCTTTTAGGAACTCTTCATGGATGATAGGGCTTCCTTCACGCCTCTTCAAAGCTGCATAATCCACGAAGCTCAAGATCATTGGATGAAGCTTGTCCACCTCCATGATATCCAATCGTAGCACCTGGTAGCTCCATTCCTGGGAGTTGTTAATGAGCTTCTTCCAGTCGTCATCGTATTTGGTAGCATTGCTTCTGAAAAGCTCAAACTGGGTGAAGGCTCGAGCAATGAAACTCATGAAATCTATGGTGACTTCAGTCGACATCCCATCTTCCATGTTCTTTAAGAAGTGGGGTTTTATGCTCTCTGGATTAATTTCAACAGCGGACATCTCATACCCCATTATTATCTTGAGGTACCGAGCGCAATCTTCCCTGGCCTCCTTGGTGTTAGAAATCTTGAATAAGATTAATAACTAGGAACACCTACAAAAACAATGATAAATCTTCCACAAGAGGATATGCAAGAATGAGCTTGCTTGATATTAAGACCTCTCAAATGATGAGGTAAAAAGGATGTTACAAATGATATAATAACCCTCCTTATATAGGAAAGGGTGAGATACAAGATGCATTAAGATGTTGCCATGTGTCTTGATCTAACAACATGTGACAACAAGAAAACCCTAACAACATTATTAAGAGATTAAATGCAACCTAGGGTTAATATGACCTAAGTTAACTTATGCTAGTGTAATAAATAATATATTACACTAACACCCCCCCATAAGTGCAACTTAGGGAGAAAATGAAAATGCAATGATTATGCATGATGATGATGGGTCCCGGCTAATGGCCATTTTAGGTACCCATGTACATAGGATGAAAAAGCAACAGATCTCCCACAAATGGAGAAAAGGGGAAAACCCAGTGGGAAGAAAACCCCTCTCCGAAAAAAGGAGATGAAATGCATAAAGGTGATGATTAGAGGAATCAACATCATCCCCCGAAGGACAACAATCATCACATGGGTACAATACAATCAATTCCACCCCCATAGGAGGTAAATAGAGAGACAATATAGCCCCCCCAAAATATGTGATCAGCTGCAAAAAAGGTAAGTGTATGTAGACAAAACATGATCCAATGTCGACAAACAACTTGTCTCCCTTTCAAGAGAAACAAAACTAGGTGCAAGTGTAGAGATGCTTCCCATTCCGGATAGGAATTGAAGGAAGGATGGATGTATATGAATGTTGATGATGTATCTAAAAGCTACTCATGTGTCTCCTTACCTGATGAAGATGAAGATGTCACAACCCACTTAGGTACATACTCAATCAATGTAGAAGGTGACAAATCAGGACGATGTGGAAACAGATGCTGAACAAAATCCAAAGACTGTGATGATTTGACAACAAGAGTGCAATGACTATCATCAAATAGGAGAGATATCCCCTCAAATATGTCCTCCAAATATGAAATGTGAGACTCCACAAACAAGGATGCAAAGTTTGATAGATAGGAATCCCAATCAGGAAGACAAAGTGATACTGATTGTAATGAAATCATTGAAGGTGAAGGTACATCAACTGTCTCTAATGGAGAAGCAGGAGCATCGAAAGAACCCTCTTCATCCTCATCCTCATCTGAAGATTCAAAGTATTCCAAATATTCAAACTCCCGCATAGTATCTCCATCATAGGGTATCCTGTCGGAAAGATGAAGAGGCACAAGATAATCTAAAATAGGATCATCTGGGAATGGATGAATGTCATGATCTCCATATATCTCCCAAATTTTAGTCCAAAGAGTATGAGGGAAATCACAATGATCAACACTTTTCAAGGTGTAAACATCAATATGCATTGCAATGACTCCTAAGACATGATCCCTTTAGCAATTCCAAGCAAATTTCTTACTGTTAGTACCAGGAGGGGGAACAATATTATACAAATTTGGAAACAAATAAAGCCATCGGAGATGTGTGATGATACCATTTCTCCATTGTGTGTAGTTTCCCCATTTCAACATTATCAAAGCAGGATGAAATGAGAACCCCATAATGAACAATGATGCATAAAATCATGTTTCTAAAAGAGAATATGTGCTAACAAGAGTCAACACATTGAACCCCCCCTTTTCACTCAATCAAAGAAACCCCCCTAGAAAATATGATTTGGCACTTTATATTAGTACGTTTACAACTTCCACCAGCGAGAAATATTAAGTGGTCTTGATTTCAATGCATTACAAAAACCCTCACAAATAGGGTGTAAACTGAAACTAGAGTATTGGAATTCAGACAAGTAAAACTAACATCACCACTGCAATCTACTCAAAAAAATATGCACTTTCAAAAAAAGAATCAACTCGATACGAGGTCGTATGAGAAAGTTATGCTTCTTCGAAGTTCCCAAAATGAGAACTGTGCAATGTTAGGACTGAGAATCTGCAATTTCTGAAAACTTTCTACATCAAAACCAAGAAACATCTGCACTAGTGCATAGAACACAAAAAAATAGCCAAATTCAAAAAAAAAAAATTATGAGAAACGGAGTTCGTATGAGCAAGAACAGAGCATTGGAAAACTGCCTTCAAATCTACAACTGCCAACGGAGAGGGGTACGGCTGAAACATTTTGAGTTCATTTCTGCAAAATATACTGACTGCATGAAAAAACTAAAAAGTACCCAGATGGTTTTTTGATGTGGCAAACAAAACCCAGATGGCATTTTTTCTTGCAGATGTACAGAAGATGTAGATCTAGTGTAAAATAGACGCCTTTAGCAACAAAAAATGACCCCAACAACCAAAAAATGACATGCAAAGGTTAAATCAGCTACCTAAAACATGAAAAGGCATGCTGGGACCTGCAATGTTGATTAAAAATCCAAAATATGCAAGTCGATTGTCAGATTTGAACTTGAAACCTCGGTTCCACAATTGTGTATCACGATCTCTGTTTCGGTGAAGCAAAAGCCAGATCTGACTTTCTCAATAGCCTTGGACTCGGATATGAGCTCAGATTTCCTCCAACATGCACCAAAAGTGACCTTCCAAGAAAACCTTAATATGGAGACAACCTCAAAGAAGATCTTACGGCCATAGCTCAATCCTTAGATTTGGGAAGAGTCTTGTAAGAAGGGCTCTGATACCATGTTAGAAATCTTGAATAAGATTAATAACCAGGAACACCTGCAAAAACAATGATAAATCTTCCACAAGAGGATATGCAAGAATTAGCTTGCTTGATATTAAGACCTCTCAAATGATGAGGTAAAAAGGATGTTACAAATGATATAATAACCCTCCTTATATAGGAAAGGGTGAGATACAAGATGCATTAAGATGTTGTCGTGTGTCTTGATCTAACAACATGTGACAACAAGAAAATGCAACCTAGGGTTAATATGACCTAAGTTAACTTATGCTAGTGTAATAAATAATATATTACACTAACACTTGGCCCATTCGATATTCGGAACTACCCGTTCCAGGATATGCTCCAACTTTCCCCTCCGATGATCAAAATATTGTTTCCATACATCCACTAACCAGTGGTCATCATCCTTGAGGGCAAGGTACTCTCCCAAACCTCATGTGGAAATGCAAGTATGGCCTCAATTTTTGGGTAGGCTGCTCTATGCTTCCTTGGGAACTCCTCGTAGACTTGCCTTGTAACCTCAAGAGTTCTCTACACTTTCAAGAACTTATTTGTGGTTCTCCCATGTCTAAGACCTACTGGAACCAATTTTTCATAGTCTTATCCAAGTTCCTTCTCTTTTCCAATTTATTGATCTGCTCTTGAGACAACAACTGAGGCGGGGCTGATGATGTGGTGGTATGCTCATCCGAGGATGACCACTATTGGATTATAGGTCGTCAGATCGGCCACCTGTGCTTTGAGTTCTTCCTTTGAAACCTTATCCTGTTGGATAAGGTGCACCACTCTGGCGACCGATTCCTGGAGGTGGTTGACCTTCTGCTCTCTTGTGGCCACCCCCAAGTCAATAGTGGAGATGTTATAAGTCACTCCTTGTTCTCCAGTGATTGGTGTTGCTATTTGCACTGCCCTGGATCGGGAGGCATCCATGGTTACTTTTGATCTGATCTTTGGCCTTTTCTCTTTCTTGGCACTTATCCGTGCTTTGGCCAGTATGGCTTCTAGCCTTGCCTTGGGATCCTTTAGGGTGGGAGTCCTTTGCCTAAGTTGATTCTCAAGCCAATCGGGCATTTGGGGCCCCTCCTTGGGTGATTCACATTGGTCCTTGCTTCCCTCTGCACCAAGTTCAATGGCTCTAATGAAAAGGGCCTCCTTCTCCTCATCGGAGTCCTATATGAGCATCATACGCTTGGTAGGAGACTTGGGCAACTGTTTGTCAGAGGGATCTTCTCTTTCAACATCCTTCTCCTCTTTATCTTGATCGTGTTCATGTTCCTCGGGCCTATCCTCTTGCTCATCCACATGGGGGGATGTCTCTTCATGCTCCGGAGTTAGACCCTATCTTTCAGCTGGAGACCCACTGGCCTCAGTCTCTGGAGCAACAACTTCTTCTTCAACCATAAGCCAATCTTCAACTTCTTTATCCTCAATTTCCTTAAGTTGCTTACTCCATTCAGCGCCGAGCTCTGGATCATGTGTTTCTCAGATTAATTCAGTGTCCATCTCCTCGCTGCTTTCGATGGAGGATTCATATGCCACCTCATCAATCTCTCGATGCTCGAACATCAGATGCTCATGGTATTCAAATTCTTCATCCTCAGGCACCTTTGTAGCCTCTACCTGCTGTCGCTCAAGATCATCGGATATCTGCATTGTCGCCTCTATTCTTGGTGGTTCGGTTGGGGGAGGGAAAGTTGGAGCATTAGCCATAGCCTGGGCTATTGTAGCTTGCACTATTGGACTAGTAAGCATCCCTGAAAGCTCGGATGGAACATTCTACATGTATTTTATGAAAGATTCTGGGAGACTGAGGGTAGGAATTTTAGCAATGGAAGTGGATAGAAGGGAAGGAGAGATAGAAGAAGAAGAGACTGGCAAGGTCATGAAGGAAGATGAATCCACCGATATGACCTGCATGATTGGAGAAGTTGAGGCAAGGTGGATAGAGATGTCCACCGCATGTGGGAAGGAAGTAGAAACTGCAAGTGAAGTATGCAGGATAGTGGTAATAACAACAACAATTGCAGTAGATGGAGACCTTGGCAAGTCAGACTCTTCCTCTCTACCCTCGAGGAGTGGATCTTTAGGTATGACCAACATATCAACAACCCCGACTATTTTCTTTTGCTTCTTGGAAGGCTTGCCATTCGAAGCCTTCCGAGCGTAAACCTTTGAGTTAGGCACCTCCTTTCTAGCATCCTTTCTCTTTTTGGTTTTGATAGATGGTGGGGATTTTGAAATTTCCCCAGTTGTTGTTGCAGACACCCCACCATCAGAGCCACTTGGCTCACTTTCAAGTCCCTTGAATGTTAAGGCAACTCCCTATTGCTTCAGTCATGCCACATTTTGGTTGATCCATGTCTTCATTCAAATTTCCATAGGCTTGGTGAGTATGTCAATTTTATCAACCTCTTGCTCATCCTAATCGATCATAGGCAGCGACAGGTTGGCGATGGCACTATATCCTGGGTCGATCACTATGCTCTCATCTTCTTTAAGCTGGTCTGGAACCAGGCACAAGTTCACTCTTCACACGTAGAGGGCAGTCATGCGCATGTAGTTTTGCAACCGCACCTCAACATCATCCTTGCAGTTGGCCCATAAATCCTCAACATTGTGGAGGTGGGCATATTTGGGTCCTAGTGCCTTTCTGATATTACCATCTGGGTCCATTCGCGACCGAGTTGTATACTGCCGGAAGTGGTACTCGGCCAGCTCCTTTTCTGAACTCCTTTCACATTGGGAGGTATGGATTTTATACATCCCTTAGATGAGGCCGATACGGTAAGGCATCCCTACCAGATGTTTGGTGCTCAAGATATTATGAATGTGGCGCAGCTGCCAATTCAGCTCTAATAGTATGATCCGGTCATTGGGGTACCGAGGCAGCTTGATCTGCCTTTCTGTGAATCCTTGGGCACGAATGTATGTGAACTTGGAGAATTGTATGTATAAGAATGCATAATGCCTGAGGAGGGCTCTGGCACTGTGGGATACTCTTCTCTGAAAATCCCCTCTGAGCAGCTGGATGATGTAGGCAATGAAGGTGTCATTCACCCTAAAGTAATCCCTCTTGAGGTTTTTGTATTGCAATTGAGGGTATCTATTATAAGGCTTGAGGTCCCTTCCTGGCGCCACATTGGGAATCATGTTGAGTCCATTATAATGCCATCGGTCAGAAAGAAAATAAACCAGGTAGGACGTCATGTAGAACTAAGAGGTCTTCTTCACTTTGATAAATTGCTTGTGGAAGAAATTGCTGATTATTTCTCCCCAATCAAAGACAGGGTCACCATGGAGAATTTCCTCCATAAAGTAAAACATCCATTCGTAGAAGAAGGCTACAGCAGGAAGACTCATTACTCTACTTAGCAAGGTGATGAGGTCGTGGTAATCCTCAAAGAAATCACTGTGAAAGAGCTCCTGCGGGGCCTTGCTAGCACTGGCCCGCTTATCCTTCAACTAGTATTGATTAATCAGTTTTTTGCACCTCATAGGATCTTGTTCCCATAATGCCTTGCATTCTGCTATAGTTGGTGTCTCTTTTCTCTCAAAGGGGAAGATGTGGAAAGTTGTAGCTATCCCAAGAGGGGACATGTCTACAAGAATGTTTCCATCTTTGTCCACTATGGTTCTGGTCTGGGGTTGATATGCTTCCCGACATGCGATTACCAGCTCGAGGGTCACCAAAGCTAGTGGGAAGCCTACAGCCTTCTGGAGTCCGCTGCTCCTGATAAGGTTTTCATTTTTTGTTTCAGGGTTCACCTTGACCCTCCGTGTGAATTCATCAATATCGACGTGCCTGATATTGGTATCTGTGACATCTCTCCAAAGAGTGGTGATTCTAGAGTGCAATGGCACCCCATAGAATTTGAACTTCATCTGATCCTTGTCCTCCTTGGCTTGAGGTACTTTGGTAGTTCCCTTTCCCTTTTCCTTGGTGACACTAGAAATTTCTGCATCGGATTCCATAAATTTTGCACAAAGAGTTGTGAATCAATAACATTAAACATGGAAAGTGGCCTCAGACAACTCCCTGCACACAAAGGTTAGCTCCATAATCATCATTCACAATTGATGAATGTCTAACACTTGATAAAAAATCATAAGGAAGAAATATAGGCAATTTGGGTTCCCAAGGCTGGAAATCCCTTGGCAGAATGTTGTTTAGAAGGGAAAATGACACATGGAACTCCCGATGACTTTTTTGATCATGGATTTGATCAATGAAGGGCTGGCGTGAAAGAAGACCAAATTTTAGGAAGTGGGTCGAAGTCCAATTTGAATTTGGAGGTCATTTGAGCTCTCATTTAGGCGTTCAGGCTTTAGCTGCCAGAAGGCCATTTTGAACGGCGTAGGGAAGACGACAATTCGGGCACTAGGTTCTGGAGTTCAGGTTGCCATTATCGGGAAGCTGTCATAGGTCTGCCATGCAAAACGATGAAATGCAGGCATCAATCCGGGGACGGAAGTCCAGAGGGTAATCCCTGGAGATAGATTTATCAGTTAGGAAAGACCAGCGGTGAACCAAAGGTCGGGGCTCGGAGGCCGAAAAGACGGTCAGGTTTGGCCATTTGGAATAGCAAAATCGAAACGGAATCCCGAAGACAAAATTTCGGAGTCTGGGGTCTGAAGGGTGTTTGGACGTTATGATCTTCGTTTAGATTTTATGCTCGACAATAGGGGTATCGGGGTCTGGGAGTCGGCAAGACGTCCTGGGACAGTCGTTCGAGACGGCAAAAGCGACACGAAATCTCGAACAAGGAATTTCGGAGGTCGAGGTCCAATGACGCTTTGGATGTTTGGATTTTCTATAGGTTTGCAATGGAATTTGCAGAGTCGGGGTCCGGGTTTCGAGAAGACGAACGAAGTCTGCCATCAAAAAAGGCGAAATGGATGTGGAAATCCGAAGGTGGAAATCCAAACACCCAAGTCCTAGGTGAGGTTGGCCATTTTATTTTTCAATATGTTTTGAGGACACAATGTGCCCAGGGTCCGAGGTCCAGAAGGATGTTCAAGGAAGGTCATTTTGGAATGGCGAAGGCACAGCAAAAACCCGAGAGGGGAAGTTCGGAGGCCGGGACTTGGGACAAGTTCGGTCGCAGCAGGATTTTTGAAGTCCAAATTTGCATAAGGACCATGGACAAGTCCGGGCCTGAGGAAGGCGGTCGTTTGTTCTGAAGAATAGCGACGAAAAGGTCAAGTCCCAGATTTTGATTTGGTCTTTGAGAAGATTGATTTTGCAAATTTTAAAACATGGGTTTTTAGGTCATGGTACGACCATACCAGGTTTTTGAATTTATATTATTCCTTACTTGATTTTGAGATTTAAATTCCTTAAAAAATGTAAAGTAGGGGTGGCAACAAACCTACCCTCAATTCCTGGAGAAGCTCGATGCCGGATTTCATGAAGAACAACAAAGTGGGTTTCCGGCATGGAGGTGGAAGATGTTGGGGCATCGCAGAGATTTCAAAATTTTCATGGTCATGTGAAAATGACAGGTGAAAACATGTTTATATAGCCCTGTATGTAATTGATGTCATAATTAAATTCCCCATACGACGACAGATGGAGTGGGTGAATTGAAATTTTTAGAGCGACGACAGGTGATACGGAGCCTGGTGGCTGGAAAGTCGTCGACCCGCGGCCAGTTTAGAATCTGCTTAGTGTTAGGTTGAAAGGCGGGCAAGAACCCAGGGTCCAAGTTCCAAGGAGAGGAAAGATAGCGGCCATTTGCAATGGCAAAGTCCAAGAGGAAACCCGAGAAGGGAATCTCAGTAGGCCAGAAAGACGTTGAATGCTGGCCATCAGCAACAACGAAGCTGGAACAAAAACCCAAAGGGGGAAACCTGAGGGTCTGGGCCTGAGAGGGGCTGCGGACATCAGAGAGGCTGATAGATAAGGGAAAATTGAAAAGGCCTAAGATCTTAACATTTTCAAAGGGGGCCAAGTTTCGCCAACTTAAAATGTGACTTTTATGAATATGTTGACCTTTTAGGACGCAAAAAAGGGCACACAAAACAAGGTGAATCAGAAAAAGACCCGACAAGTAAAAGAGGGAAGAGTGGGTGCCCGTTTCAAATGGGGCGTGTGTGCAACAGGCACAACAATCTCCTTTACTAATTGTAGACATCCAAATTTGATCACTTCCATATGATCAAAATCATCTATTATATTCATCTATTCCATTAACAGTGATTAAATAATTTATTTAATCATTATTTTATTTTCTGCGTAAGGTTCCTAAAGTATCTAATTAAATAAATTAAATACTTTACCTTACCCCCTTGTCTTCTCTTCTCTAAATTAAATAAACATGAAAAATTATTTAATTTAGTCATTTAACCTATTTGGATTAAAATCAATTTTTAATTCCCCTTTTCTCTCTCCTTGTCACATTCTCCATAATCCTCTTTTAATCCAGATTAAATTAATTAATCTGTGATTAGGATGTGCACCACTTAATCAAGATTAAGTGTCACATCCTCCATAATCTCCCACTTGCCTCTAATCTCTCATTAATTACCTTAATCATATGTTTGCACAACATTAATCAGAATCATTAGCCACATTTGGCTTACCTTTTCTGGTCAACTTTCCCACTTACCATTTTTGGTATGGACTCCCTTTCCCATGTGAATTTTTAATTCACATTTATTCAACCAAGGTTCCCCTCTTCCCCATGTGAATTTTTAAATCACTTTTATCTTCCCAAGGTCTTCCCCATCCCCCATGCAAGATTCTAGAAGCCTTGACTTGTCACTTCACATGTGCCAAGGGCTTCTAGAACCTTGGACCTGTCACATCACCCACATGTGACAAATCTCTAGCTTTTTGGAGACACTCTCTTATCCACTAGATTCTTCTAATCATTGTGAATTTTTAATTCACTTTTATTCCTCCAAGGAATCTTCTCATCCCCCAAGATCCACCCTAGGACATCTCACCCTCCACATGTCAAGATGTGAGGGCTTGTGAGTCCTCAACTCACCATGGCCCTTCATCTTGATCTTTGTTGGATCAATCCCAACCGTTGAATTCTCTAGAGAATTCAATTTGGCCTATAAATACCCCTTCAATTCCTTCATTTTGGGGGATCAAGTCTTTTGCAAATAAACTTTTGCAAAATTGCCATTCAATCTCTCATCCATTTTAGCATCCATATTGCATCAATTCATCTTGCATCCACTTCATTTTCATTGTCATCCAAGGAGCACACAAGACTGCAACATCAAGGGCCAACCAAGGAAGCAACAACATGAAGGTATAACAACAATTTATTTGTTTATCTTGCTTTCATATTGTTCATTTTCTTAGGCTAATCATTGAGGTGCCTTATTATCTTGTTGTTTCTCTTTATTGCACTATTAGTTTTATCTAACATCTCACATTTTAGGAAGCAACATTTTATTAGGATCACACTAATAAATTTAATTGGATAATCTTGATTCGATTAAATTCATCATATTTCAGCTCTTAATTAAATAAATTAAATTTATTTGATTAAGTCATCATCTCTGATTAATTAAATAAATCATTTCATTTAGTTAATCATATGGTCCTCCTTTTAATTAAATAATTTATTTTTTTCATTAATCTCCAAAGTCATCTTCTTTAAATTAAATAAATTAATCTTTATTTGACTTAAAACAAACACCACTTTCCTTAGTTAAATAAAGCAATCTTTATTTAATTAAATCTAAATCCATTATTAATCTCATTTTGATTTATTTAAATCCTAAAATCTAAATAGGATTGTCAAATCAACCAATCCCCTTCTAAATTAATCAAATCCCGATTAATCCTAGTCCTAATCCATCAAATCATCTAGATTTTGCATCTTGCACGATAAATCATTTTATTTGATTTATAAATTCTTCTATTTTCTCTCAACTTGGCATCAATGAGGGCATATTCCTTAAATTGAAAAATCCCTCCAAAAGGGATGAGTACATCCAACAAGGCATTAAAGGTCTCTTACATTTCCTTTGCCTTGAGCCAAGTGGCATTTACTTCATTCCTTTCTCCCTCCAACTTGTCATTTCATAAATTTCAAATTCCATCTAACCATATTTATTTGCACATTCATCAAAATGTGCTCATTCCTCCTCCAATCACATGTGGACAAGTGGCCTTCTCTCATTGGTTGGAATTTTGTCCCAAATTCTTCCATTTTTCCTCTTCCTCCATCATTCTATTCTATTTATAGGATGATCTCATTTGAATCTAGGATCCATTAACTAAGAGCACAACCACTATAGGCATTTAGCATTTGAGTTCATATCATTTCATATTTTGTAATCAATTTATCTAGGTTATTGGAAAATTTTATCAAGGAAGAACAATCATCACCAAGGATCATCACTTTACATCAAGGAATTGGGAAAAGGCCATTTTCCACATCAAAATAACACCAATTCCCCCATGGGATTGAGATTTTTCTCATTAGAATAGGATTTGATAGCTTTGTTATTGTATTCTTCATTTCATTTCTTGTTTTCATGCTTCAAACTAATTTCACGGAGAATGTTGACCTAACTTGCATAATGAGTTAATTATATGTTTATTCTTTTGTGTTTGTGCAAGTATAGATTCACCATTCACTTTTTGGTGCTAGAAGGAGGGCGAATCTGGAGAATACTAACATGTTTTTTTTTTAAATTTCATGATTTTTTGTTAAGTTTTATGTCTACAGGAAACTCTACCGCTATCAGTCTAGCGGTGCAATATAGCGATGCTGCAAATTCCAAACTACGCCATTGAAGTCTTTCCTCCTAGAAAATTTGAATTTCAAACTCCGACATTGGACATTCAAATTCGAAACTTCGCCGCTGGTTCAAATAGTGTCATAATCGCACTCACTGTTTTTGTGCAGAGCGCCACTATTAGTCCCAGTGATGCTATATAGCACTATTGACTTTCTCAAACTACACTACAATTGCAGATTATGTCACTGGGGTTGGTTAAAAGGTAGATTTCAGATTATTTTCAACATGTGCTTTTTTCACTTTAGGTGTTTTTGACTTCTAACTAGTTTTTGTAGGTTGACTTGATCAAAAGTGAAGAAAGGAAATGGAGACCAAGAGTTCTTTATGACATCATCATCTCATTGTATCAAGTGTTTTTAAACACTTTAGGGAGAAATTATAATCCCTTTTCTAAGGATTTTTATCTTCTTTCTTTTTAGGACTCAATAAATTCCATTTGGGCTTAAAAATTAAAAAGAACCATAGGAAAACTTACTAGATTTTGTTTTGGACTTAATAAATGAACCAAAAAAACCTCACACTTTAAATTTGGTGTTTAAAAAGAATTCATATAGTTGCTTTATGGTTTAAAATGAACATGTGAAATCTTTGTCTTGTAATCTCTTCCACAAGTTAATATTCTTTAAAAATATGTATGCACTTCTCTCGTGCCTCATGACGATTTTGAGAATCAAAAGCCTTTTTTGAGATATTAAGTTGTCTAAGTGATTACTTCCACATTTCAATTTGGGTTCCTAAAATTGAACAAAATCTTGCTAGTGTGAGTGGAGTATATTGCGAGTGTTCTCTCTTTGTTTCTCAACAAAGATTGATTGAACTTCATATGTACTTACTTGCTTTTGTTTAATCCTTAGAGGGCTTGCCTTGGTGGGAAAAAGTACTCACCCCAAGGGAATTACCCAAGTGACTTCCAACCGGTATATAAGTGTGGGTCCTTGAGGAAAGTTCAAGTATCATGAGGATTGTTCCAACAAGAAGGGAAGCAATGGTCTCTTTCCATATGGATGATCCCCCATGAATGGAATGCCCTTATTAAAACCCTTTGCTTAGAAGGCCCAAACCCTTAGATTTATTTTCTCATGCAAAAACAATCATTCTGAAGCTGTCCCACATTTTTACAGCTCTTGGTAGAGATGAGAAGTATGCCATGGGAGTTTCATGGGTACTGATGCTTGGCTGACCCAAGAAGTGAGTGTACTATCAAGGGAGCCTCTGTGGTCAAGCATATAATCATTTGCTAGTGGTAAGTGTAGCTGGATTTATCCAAGTGGGAACTCAATAAATATTATATCATTTGATCTTAGGATTGTGCATCACTTTGGAATCAAAATACTTTGCTTGGATCTAAAACGCTTGAAAACAAGCATTCACCAAATCTTCAAAATTTCAAACCCTTTAGAGGGAACAAATGCCTTTGAAAAATTGAGGTGCTCTTGCTTGCCCTAGGGGTTTCATCCTTAGAGGCTTCTAAGTAGTTGGATTTATATCATAATTTTTTCTCACTAAAGTCCACATTAGGAAACTTTTTGCATTGATTTCCTTGATTCCCACATAATGGACTTTGTGGGATGAGAAGAAGTTAGGACATTAGACATCTAGTTTGGAAAAGATAATCAATAATTGTTTGTGGTAAAACAAATTCATTAAGAAAAGGTAAGAAATAATTAAACCCCACACATGTTCTCTTCCAAATGATTTCCCAAAAGATCAAAATCCAAAAACCAAAGTCTAAAGGTCTTAGTCAAAAGGCTCACAAGAAACATTTGAATAATCTTTACGAATTTAGAGAAATATTGACCTTCAAATTTTACAAACGTGCATCAAAGAACAATCCTAATTTGTATGAATTTTATTGCCAACAAAATCCAAGTCTTTCAAAAGTTTGCATTTCTCACATAGGAAGTACCAAGCATGTTCTTCAATACTGAGGTCTTGTAGAAAGGAGTTCTATCTAGGTCTAATCTAGGATCAAAGTCATCATTCTCATCCATCCCTCTTAAGCATCAATCAAAAAATCATCTCAGCAACAACTCTTGGAAATTTTGAAAAAACATTCACACTAGGCTTTTGGAAAATCCAAATCATGTTGTTTGATTAGATGTGTGTAGATGAATCCTTCTCCACATATTTAGTCAAATTATCAATCCTTGTGAACAAGTCTACCCCTTGATAACATCCAACATCTTGGGGTTTATAAATTCATTATCTAAAATCTAAAAAATAAAATCAAACCAAAATCATCTTGTTTGGCTAGGGGTGTATAGATGAATCCTTCTTTACACACTTAGTCAAATTATCATCTTGTGTACAAGTCTACTCTAGGAAAACATCCAACATCTTAGAGTATATGAGTTCACTATCCAAATCAAAATCCAATCAAGACAAAGTCAAGATCAAACCAAACCAAACCAAATCAAATCAAAATCTAAAAAAAGTCCCAAAGTGTAGTATCTCCTTCAATATTTCTCAAGAGTTTAAATAATTCACATCATCCATCTTCTATTTGTCTCATCATCACACTTTGATCCTTAATCATCCTAGTTTTCTCTTGTGTGTCTAAGGTTATATCAATCTAAAGAATTAGAGGTTCATCTCACATAATCTTGAAAATTGATCCCTAATTTATGGTGCAAACTAGATTTCAACACAAGAAGAACGTGGAAACCAACAAAGAAACATCAACTTTGAGTGACTTAAGCCAAACTACTCCCGAAATGAATCACTTTGGATCAAGCAATCCCCTAGCCAATCTTCCTCTATCATCAAAAAATCCTCACGAGGAAGGTCAAGTGGAATACATCAACAATAATGTCTTGGGGATGACACAAGATGAAATCCTTGAGATGGTTTAAAAACCTGAAACTCGCATGATTGTCAATACCATTATGAGGATAAATCCCTCCCAATACATGCTTGAATTGGCAAAAGAAGGGGCTAGACTCACTTTTGATTTTGACATAATAACTATTGTGGAGAGATCTCTTAGGATCATGCCCCCAATCCCACCCACACCTCCATTTCAAAACATCATTCAAATCATCCCCAAAATCATATCATCCATTGCTCTAACTCAACCAATTGTCAGCAAGGGAAGCTCATTGCTTCATGCACTTCAAACACATCCCCTTGTGAACAACCAAGATTTGAATGCGAACACCATATTGAGTCAATCTATCATGTTGAATCCATTACACCCATATGTTTTGCTTGCATTTCATGATCCTACTCATCCAACCTCTTTTTATGCAACATCGACATATCCTCTCAACACACAAATATCTCTCCCCATGACCTGACAAAGGGAAGGTGGAATATTTGGAGCAAGTGGAATTTTCGATCGCTCATTATCATCATTATTTCTCCAAGGGGATACACCACCCATTTTCCCACCATTTCCACATTTGGCATTAACATCCACACCACCCCTTGGGTTAGGCCTTCCCCGTTTACCAACCACCAATCAACAAAATCTGAGCAACCCTCCAATCATAAATCAAAACATCATGTCGAATCCTCCCATCTTGCCATCGATATTGCAACAATAAGTGACAACCATTCAAGCAACCCCAACAATCAACACATCATCTAACATCCCCCAAGTATCTCAAAACATGGTCTCCCAAGGACCAAGCATGTCAATCACACCATCACCACAATACTTCCCATCACAATAGCCAAATTGTTCCTAATCCACCTCCACCACTGCCAAAACCCAACATGAAAAACTCATTTAGCATCGCGTTGCAAGTAGCTCAACAAGCCGCCTATCAAAAGGAACTTTAGAAAATTCAAATTAACAAGTTTCACAACTAGCTACCCAAAAAAGCGCAGGCACAATTAGTGGCATAACAAGCACAACAAGTGCAACAAGTTCAAGCTTTGCTGCAACAACAACAAGCCACTCAATCTACAAAAGCAACTCAAGTCGAACATGTCATACAGGGTGCCTAGGCTGCACAACTAGCCCAACATAAAGCTCAATACTAGGCACAATTGCAAGCAGCTGAGCAACAAGCATATCAAAAATCCCTGCAAAAGTATCAAGCGCAACAACAAGCAGCTCAACTACAAGCCCAACAAATATATTTGTTGGCACAATAGCAACAAGACCAACAAAAAGACCAACAACAAGCATTGTTGGCACAACAACAAATGCATGCATATCAACAAGCCTTAATCACACAACAGAGCTTGCAACAAACTCCCACCAACATACCTAATGCTCCACCCATCAACCAAACACCTCAACCACTTCAGAACACGTTCACTCCACCTCGTAATCCGCAAGATGACATGGTAGCACAAATCAAATTTCTCTTGCAACAAGTGCTCGATCTCCAATCAGGGAAAACAATGATGAAACCAAGAAATTTTTTCCCTTATCCCTTCGATAGGATCCTGGTAATGGTACCATTCCCAAAGGTTTTTGAAATCCCTAAATTTGATAAATATCATGGGCTGGGAAACCCTGAAGATCACATCAAGGAATTCCAAGTACATTGTATGGAAGTTGCATATAATGATACATATCTAATGTGGATATTTCCTTGAAGCTTGGATGGCCCTGCCATTGAGTGGTTCTCTCACTTTCCTACTAGCATCAAAATGTTCCAAGAGATCATAAATGCATTCATAAAGAATTATGCATTCATTATTGGCATGGATGTTAGTCTAGAGGAACTATCTGTGCTCAAACAAGGTAAGGGTGAATCATTCACTTCCTTTCTACAATGATGGCAATCCAAGTCCAATAGGAGCAAGTGGGCCATGCTAGAAGAGCGAATAATTTTCACCATCATTTACAATCTTGAGAAAACCTTAGCATTCCATCTAAAAATGCAGTGCATCACCACTTATGACCAATTGATCCCCAAGGCACTCAACATCGAACGAGTCCTTATTGGACAAGGGGGGACACCCACACATCTAGAACATCAAGATAATCACCCTTCCACTAGCTATAACAAAAAACCTCGCACATGGGAAAAAAATAGGAACGTCACTAATTATGGGGTGGTTGATGCCAAGGTCATAATCAATGCGCTGAAGCAGAGCACCCAAAAATATTAGCAACCACAAAAAAACAATCATGAGAACACACAAACCAATTCAGTATCACAACAACCACCCAATAATCAAATCAATAATCTAAATAATCAAGGAGGGCCACCTTCATAAAGCAAATATCCCCCCAAGAGAAATTTTACAGCCCTTGGGTAATCAGTTGAATCCGTCATGAAGAATCTGATAAATGAGAATCTCATCAAAATACCCACCTATGAGAACTATCAAGAGCCCCAAGTGAAACCACCATGGTACAATGAAAATTACCTTTGTGATTTTCATAAAATCAAGGGGCACACAACAACCAATTGTATGAAGCTGAAAAATCTAATCCAAGACCTTATCGATGACAAGATCATAAATGTGGAACAAGTAGCTGGAAGTCAAGACCTTAAGATATACACGAATCCGATGCCGGATCATAACAAAGGAAAAAAAAATTATGGCAATGTGAACCATGTGTATGATCAAGTTTTTGCATCCCTAGAGAAATGGGTCATTGTTGTTAACATCAAAGGAGTCAAAGCTGATTGTGGAGTCACCACACCTAGCAAAAAAATCACCATTGATGGGTCACCACAACCACCTAGGGCATCCACCTCAAATCCAAAATCCGCTCCTAATGGATACAATGTCTTGGACCAATTGAAAATAACTCCCACTCAGATCTCCATCATGGAGTTACTCAAGATCTCATCCGCCCATAGAGAAATCCTTGAGGAAGCATTGGCTTCATCTACCATCTCTACCAATATTGATATTGAACAATTCTAGGCTATGGTCAGAAACATTACCACCTCAAATCTCCTCACATTTTATGATCAAGACTTCCCCACCCAATCATCTCACAATTGTGCACTCCACTTGAAGGTCTTGGTACATAAAAACAAAGTCAAAAGGGTCCTGGTGGATGGGGGTGCAGGCCTAAAATTCTGTTCTCTCGAGATCATAAAGAATCTAGGATTCTCTGAGGACTCAATTGAAAAAGGAAAGGGCATCACAATCAAAGCGTATGATGACAAAGAAAGAGTGTCTCAGGGCACTATGTAGCCCCCTATTCAAGTAGGGCTAGCCATTATGGAAACCACCTGCCAGGTCCTAGACCTTGATCTGCCTTATAACATCCTCCTAGGATGTCCATGGATCCATGGGATGCAATTAGTTGCATCAAACTTCCATTAGTGTGTCAAGTTCTCATATAAAAATCAAGAGGTCACAATCTACGGTGATCTTGAGCCCTTTGCTTATTGTAAAAACTTGGAATCAAAGTACTATTAAATCCCCCAAGTCCCAAAGAATGATGAAGGCCCTTCAACTCCATATATAGACCTGGCTAATATTGCCTCCACTTCTGGGACAAAGACACCCGACATTCCTAAAATATCTGAATTCAAGGTCATTATCCAAAACAATGGGTGTGGGGATTACAAAATCAAGAAGGGATCCTTTGTGGTAGGGGAGTTACCTCAATCCCCTAGATCCCATGGACAACCGCGACCCACCAATATGACAAATCAATCATTCAGAGTGGATCTCTCTCGATTTAGAAGTTGGGGGGATCTAGGACGAGAAGTGGTGGATGAGAGATACATATCCAATCTTCTGTATCAAGATGAAAGAACTGTATTGACCCTTCCTATGGATGATGCTAACAAAGGACTTCAATTAATGTTGGGCATGGCCTATAACAAGAATGAAAGTCTTGGAAAAAATAGCAATGGTCAATTGGAACTTATCATTGTTGAGAAGTGCATGAAAAATATTGGCCTTGTATGTACCCCTTCGAGTATAGCCATACATGTAAAAATTCCCCTCGTTAAAGTAGTCAAAACTCCCCCTTAGCTATCGATAGTCGCCCTTGAATTACCGATATTTACATGTATACCTTTAGATAAATTTACCTTTGACATAACTGATGTGTGTAGTAGTGATGAGGATACCATAACTAACTTGCCTATGCTTTTTGAAGACTCCTCCCTGTTCATGATCAACACCCTATCTTTTGAGTCAGACAATCAAACCCATGAAATAAACCTAGTCTATCCCCAACTCATCGATTACAACTGATGAGGACCACCAATTCTGGACACATTCGAAAATGATGAGGTGCTCTCTAAATTAATGGGATTACAAGATACAGTACCATATGTAGATCACAAATCTGGGTTTGACATCATACTGGATACACAAGCCTATTACAAGGAAAAAATTGAATCCTCCAGTCGCAAAAGAAAAAAATTGAGAATAATATCTAGGTCTTTGAGTGAAAACCACATTGTGGCATTCTCTGACTCGAAAACAGAAAAAATAAAGGATGCATCCAATGGTGAAAACCTCTTTGAGGCACCGGAGGATGAAGGATTCAATATTCCTCTTAGTGTTATTCATTAGGAGAAGTCAACAGTTCTAGCGGAATAGTACAATTTAATTAATCTGGGAACATAATAACTACCACATATAACATTCTATGCCGAGTCACTTCTCATAGAAGAACATGAACTCCTAGATGCATTCCTAAAGGAAAGAGAGATAAACTTTGCATGGACCTATGCTGACATATCGGGGCTTGGTTCAAAGGTTTTGGTTCATCACCTAGTTGTATATCCTGAAGCAAAGCTAGTGAGACAAAAGATGAGAAAAATACACCCCCAAATAGCATTGTTGGTCAAAATGGAATTACGAATTCTCCTAGATGTAGGGTTCATACGGCCGATCAATTATCTAGAGTGAGTATCAAACCTTGTGCCTGTTTCAAATCCCATTGGGGGCATCCACATCTACATGAACTTCTGAGATATAAAAAAATCATGTCCAAAGGATGATTTTCCACTTCCAAACATTGACATGATCATGGATATGACAGCAAGACATGAGATTCTATCGCTAATGGATAGATTCTCAGGATACAATCAGATGATGCTAGCTAAAGAAGACCAACACAAGACAACTTTCACTTGTCTGTGGGGGACATATTGCTGGAATATGATTCCGTTCAAGTTGAAGAATGTAGGAGCAACCTACCAAAGGGCCATGACACTCATATTTCATGATATGATCCATAAAAATATGGAGGATGACATGGATGACATACTGGCTAAATCAAAGAAATGACAGGACCACATATCAATCCTAAGCTCCATTTTTGATAGACTAGAAAAGTACAAGATCTGACTTAATCCAAAGAAGTGTGTCTTCGGGGTACAATCAAGAAAGCTCCTAGGGTACATCGTATCCATGAGAGGATTTGAGGTAGACCCTACCAAAGTCAAATCAATCCTTGAAATGGAGGCACCAAAGACATTGAAACAAGTAAGAAGCCCATAAGGAAGACTCCAATCCATTCACCGATTCATAGCACAACTAGAAGACAAGGCAATCCCATATTCTCATCTACTCCACAAGGGGTAGCATACAAATGGGACAAGAAATGTGACCAAGAATTCAACAAGATCAAGGAGTACTTTCTCACACCACCAGTCCTTATGCCACCAATTCTAGGCAAACCCTTGATCTTATAGATATCAGCAACAACAATAGCCCTTGGTGCTCTCTTAGCACAACACGATGAAAATGAGAAGGAGAAGGCTATCTAATACATCAGTAGGACCATGGTGGGACATGAGATGAACTACACACCTATTGAAAAATCCTACTTAGGAGTCATGTTTGTAGCATAGAAATTCAGACATTACATGCTAGCACATCAGTACAAGCTCATTGTAAAAATAGACCCACTCAAGTACCTACTTTCCAAAGAAACTCTCAAAGGATGAATGGCTAAGTGGGTTATGATCCTAACGGAGCATGATATTGAGTATGTAGATCACAAGGCTATCAAAGGAAAAGCAATCACATATCAACTGGAAGAAGCACCTATATATTCTGATAATCCACTTGTTTTAGAGTTCCCCGATGAATCAATCTTCAACCTTAGTGTAGTGGATCAATGGAAAATGTATTTTGATGGATCCTACACACAACATGGGTCAGGAGTGAGAATATTCTTCATCACTCCACAAGGGGACTCCATACGTAAATCATACAAGCTATCATTCCCATGCCCAAACAACATCATGGAATACAAGGCTCTTTTCATAGGGCTGAGAATTGCATTATAATGGAAGATCATGTCACTTAAGGTCTATGGAGATTCACAACTCGTAATCAACCGAGTAAATAATGAATATCAAACAAAGGATGATAAGTTGAATCCATACAAGAAGTTGGTGGAAATCCTTAAGGATTCCTTCATTGATATCACATTTGAACATTTACTTGGAGAAAATTACAAAGCAACAGATGCAATGGCTACAATCTGATCACTCTTCGAGATCCCACACAACGTCCCAAAACAAGAATTCCTCATAGAGTAGCTTCTTGTACTAGCATTCGAGGTATTAGAGTCTGAATTGCTGTGAAAAATCGTTGGTCCTGGTGATCCTTGGTACCATGATATTTACACTTACCTAAGAATAGGAATCCTTCCCGTTGACATAACCCCGAACCTCAAAAGAGCCTTTGTCAAAAATTCATCCTGTTTCGTCATCCTAGAAGATACCCTATAAAGTAGGAGCATTGAAGGGACCCTTTTACGTTGCTTAAACATTGAGGAATCCTTTATTACTTTAATCGAGGTACATAACAACATTTGTGGTTCACACTCGAGCGGTATGACTTTGGCCAAGAAATTGCTGAGGATAGGGTACTATTGGCCTACAATGGAAAGAGAAGCACATGAATATGTCAAAAGGTGTTTGTAGTGTTAGCAACATGGGGAACTCATCCATGCATCAGCTTAGGAGCTCAACCCAATTATCACACCTTGGCCCTTTTCATAGTGGGGGCTTGATCTCATTGGTAAAATCACCCTCACCTCATCCAGTAGGCATAATTTTATCATCATTGCCATAAAGTACAACACGAAGTGGGTCGAATCCATTTCCATGACCTATATCATAGGAAAGAAGATATCCAAGTTCATCTTGAACTACCTTATTTTACAATATGGTGTCCCTCAAGCCATTATCTCAGATAATGGGACACCATTCAAAAATCAGGATGTTTGTGACTTATGCCAAAAATTCAATATCCAACATCACTTCTCCACCCCATATTATCCCCAAGAAAATGGCAAAGAAGAAGCTACCAATAAGACCATCTTGAAAATCCTCTAGAAAACAGTCAATGACATTGGTCATGATTGGCATTTGTAATTGAATCCAGCCTTATGGGCCTACCGAACAAGCATCCACATACCAATAGGTGCCACTCCATTTTCCCTGGTCTATGGATCAAAAGCCATACTCCCCATCGAGATCAAGCTCTCATCCTTGAGAATATCACTACAAAATCTCATAACAGATGAAGAATACTGGGTTTGATGATTGAATGAGCTAGAATTGTTAGAGGAGTGGTGTATGTATGCCTAAACCACTTGCAAGTCTATCAGAACCGCCTCAAGCAAAGCTATAACAAGAAGATCAGGAGGTAGACCTTCCATGTCGGTGAGCTAGTACTGAAGGAGAATCAAAAGAAGGTGCCAAATCTAGATGGCAAGGGCAAGTTGGAGCCCAACTGGTTGGGACCATTCATCATCACCATGAACTACAGATCAGGAGCATACCAGTTGTCAACACCTGAAGGGGAGCCCCTATAGGAAGCCATGAACAAATATCATCTCAAAAATTATTATGCCTAAACTTTTAAGGGTAAAACCAAAAATACAAAAAAAAATTAAAATTTAAAAATAAAATAAAAATTAGAAAAAGAATTGAAAAACAGTAAAGAGAAAAATTGTCCTTTAGTGAAGGTCGCTTCAGTGGTGCTTTGGGCATGTACCTTGGTGAAAACCTGGAAAATAGGTACCTTGTGTAAATAAAGCATTCTCCATCCACTAGGATCTCTATGATTGACTTCGCATCACTCATTCATCTATCACATTCCATTGATCCTTCCATCATCCATCTGCATCTGTATCATAGCTTGATAAGGTGTTTGTATCATGTTCCACCCTAGTACTACTTGGCACATTCCTAAGGTCAGTTTGTCCTACCTATATCGAAGTAGTCTATTGCATCATGCTGGGGGAATGTTCTTTTACCTAAATCGGGTCAAGTTCGTGTATATCCTTGAAGTCTTCCTTAAAATCATAAAATACAAAAACATCAGAAAATCAAAAATCCTAAAACATGACAAAAATCTAAAAAATAAAAATAGTGGAATCATCTTGTCAAACTACGTCATCTCTAAGCTTGAACATATGCAAGGTTGATCCTTGATCATCCCCCAAGACACCCTAGGTCAGACCTTTAGGATTCCGTCGCAATAAGCTGGTGATCCATTTGTTCATATCTTATCAGTAAATCAAGTTTGTGTTAGTCAGACTACATGGTCTTTTTGTGTATAACGTAGGAAAGGATAATCTATTGATCAGCTCCCGAGACCCCTAGGATAGGTCCTTAGGTTAGGTTCCTTGTCAAAATCTCAGAAAAACCCAAAAAATTGGAAAATCCAGAAATCAAAACATTTGTAAAACATCTCAAAAATCCCAAAATAGCCTCAAAACATTCAAAAAAACCAAAAAGGTGCATCCATCCCATTTCAACATTCGCCTGCAATAAACTCATTCATAATAAATCAATCATCACTTTCACCCTTTGGAAAACCGACTAGAAGCAAGTCTAGCAGGTTTAAAATTGAAAGCCCAATCGTCAAAGTCTCAAGTCTAGGTTAGTAAGTAAGCAAGTTAGTCAACTCGGAGTATCAATAGCCTATCATCCAATCAAATCCCAAATCATCTGATAACAACATGTCCTAGGATGCATCCTTCCTACAATGGACATCAACATTAGGCATCACCGTAGTTTACTTTATCTTTGTCCTGTTGACTTATCTTATTTTGTGTGCAATTCAATGACCTCTCAATGATGTCCAAACAAAAGGATTTAGAGAGAAAGAAATGGGGCAATGATCGTTATCTTTTTATTTATTGTGCTTGTTGGATATTCTTGTAATATAACCTAGTTATGCATGATTTTTTTAGGTGTAGGGAAGGTGTTTTAGATGTCTTGTTGACCACATAGGAAGGCTTGCTTTCCTATGTTTTGGTCTGAGATATTTAGAATATCTAAACTACATTCTGAATAAGGTTCTGTATGTCGGGTGTGAATAAGAATACTCCTATCTAATTGTCGAGTAAAATTCCATCACACTAGGTACAACAACATCTCGGTTCTTTATACCTTGATGCATCGTTCCTATGTGTATTATCAAACATAAGGTAAATGGCCCTTTTAAAATCCCAATTCTTGGTAAGCAACTCATCATCATCATTAATAATGTAGGTGTTGGATCCTCTTTTCATTCTCTTCTATCTTTTCTCCATACTAACATGGTACCATGACAGTTAATCAAAACATTGCTAATGCATCCACCCTACATAAACATAATGCATATCATATCGTATAGGAAACATAAATGCACTAAATTTCATCATTAATATAGATTCATTATTCTAGAAGCATCTCATAAACATCATAAATTGGTATTCATTTTATAAAGGTGTTATCACATAAGCATTATTAAATCATCCATTGCATAATAATATATCATATCATAGGCATCATCATCATACATCATAAATCTTTATGTATTCATAGGAATATCACATCATAATAATCTCATTACATACCATAAACATTTTCATTTCATAAATCATGTCATGGTCATCTCACGTTATCATATCATTATAAATCATTTCATATCAAAAAAAATTACTTCATGTCATAACATTTGCATCCACAAATAATGGGAAAACAAGAATAATCGCATAGGCATATCATATCACATAGTATAAAGCATAATCATCTCACAACATCATCATCTCATAATCATTGACATTAAATATCACATCATTTTTATCAGTGCATTTGTACCATGACATTCATAAACCACAATGCATAATCATGAATCATCGCATCCCACATAACCATTGCACTTCGTAGGTCATCTCATATCATACATCATCATAATTATTTTGTATCAAAAGAATTTACATATCATATAGTTTTATTAAGCATCTCATAAGTATACATTTGCATCATCATATCATAATATACATCATCACATTTTCATCAAATGCATAAGAAAATATACAAAAAGGAAATGCATCCATAATCATGAGCATCAATTTGCATATCATGAGTCATAGCATAGGAAATTAAATACATCCATCCATCATGCATAAGTAAAATAGGACACATCTCATAAATGAATCGAACTTTATCATATCTATATCATCAAAAATATAGTTGTCATGGTACAAAGATCAGGATCAAAATGTGTGTATGAATCAAGTATACAATGCAATCGAGGCTACCAAAAAATGGAGCCCATGGATCAAAAAGAATGTTGTCTATGATAAAAAAATGTGAAGCTAGCCCTGCTAGCTGCTACCCTCCCCCACCTATCTCTCAACATGCTCCTCTACCTATCTTAGGCCTGTCTTCAGTGAGTACTCTGGTACTTGGGTCCCTGCTGATATGGCTTGTCTATAGTGCAACATGTAATACTCTACCTCTTATACAACCTCACATTAGATCCTCACCGAGACTGTCCTACCCTGAGAAGTAGAGGCCATACTCTCTAGTTGTCATCTCTGACCTATCTCCTGATCTCTCTCAGACCTCACCTGGTCCCTCTCGGCAGTCAGTGCCTGCACTTGTGCCTATAATCCATGTACCTATTCCTACAACTTCTATATTAGTGCATCTCTCTGATCTGGCTGAGGTGGAGGTGGTGGTGGCAAAGGCTACTACTAATGGTCTCTATGTCGATCCCTTGGCATCTGAGGCTACTATTGGGGCTACCTTTCCTCATCTCTCTATTGATCCCTTGGCACCTAAGGCTACTGTTGGGGCTTCCTATCCCCATCCCTTTGTCTTGGAGGTGGTCCACCTCCTCCTCTTCCCCATCCCCATCTCCATCCCCTCTACCTCCTCGCCCCCACCCTCGCCCTATTGATATGCCTCTAGGCCTCCGTCGTAGGGGTGTTGCACCTGGATTTGGCAACCACAGGGGTGGTCTAAAATATGCTATATATGTTATTGTGACGCCTGCATCCCCCTATCCCTGATCATAAGGCCATGACCTGGACACCAGTTGTCTGAGGATGTGACTGCCTCATCAGTTGGGATCGGCCTACCCCATGCTATCTCCCTTGTAGTACATGTGAAGATCGCCATGTATTGGTCATTGGGATGGTCTTGTTTGTCCCCAAACTTCCAGAAAACTTTTTCTGGGAGATACCTCTCTATCATGGTATGCTCTATCCCCTGCATAAGCCTAGCATTCCTCGCATAGAAGAGTTATTGTACATCATCGTACCATGTAGGCATGTCGAGCCAGGGCCTCCATGTAAACACTGCCATCTCATCTATGACCCTCCTCCAGTGAGGGATGCCACCTGCCCCTGTGTGTGTAAAGGTAGTCAATGCCCCTCCATATCACTAGACTATAGGATCATCTAGCTCTAGGGAAATCATTGTAATCTATGGGTGAAGCACTGCAATATGCTCCCAGGCCCAGACATGTAAAAGAGTAACTCCGGCCCCAATGCCCTTGCTATCTAGGTATACAAACTCATGTAAATCATGGTAAAGAGAAGCCAACAACACTAGCCCCCATACAAAAAAATCTTGCCATCAAAGAATCTTCTACCAAGCGAGACCCCATTTTGGGCTGAAATATTGGCCTCATCGATCTAGTACCACAAGGTTTAAGATAATAGAAAGTATGATCAATCTAAAAGTGGGCACTATGCCCCTATACCACTCAAGCTCTATCTGCCCCTCAACGAAAATGATCTCATCAACCTCCATCACCTCAAAACATGCATCTCTCCCAGCATCCACAGCATAGATCACTCTCTCTCCATGGATGGACAATCGAAGGATGCGCCAAACATCCTCCAAGGTAACTATAGCCTCTCTTGTGGGTAGGTGAAATGATGACGTCTCACTGTGTCATCTCTCTGCCAGGGCAGTCATCATGGCCAAGTGTGTCCGGATGGGGGTTGTGTACATAACATACCACAACCCTATCGCCCTAAGGTGCTCCTAGAGCAGCTCGTGCATACCAAGTAACCCACTCAGAACTGAGGACCTATGCTCCCATGAATGAAGTATCCCTTGGTCCTCCTACATAAGAAAAGCCACAATGTCAAGTTTAATAAAAAATCAAGATCCCACCCAAAGTTTTTGTGATTGAAACAGCAAATGCAGTGTTGTTTGCAATTGCAGTGCTATTTGGAAGTTCAAAATTGTATCGCTAAGACCCTCCTAAACTCCAAACTACGCCGTCATGTCATAATTTGACCACGCTCCTAAACCTAAATTCTAAATTGAACCACAGCAGCGCAATTTGCAAATGCGCCTAACTTTGACCCCTAACCCTAATTCCTAAACTAAGCCATGGCAATGTAGTTTGCAAATGTGACATCTATTATGCACTTTCAATGGCACTAAGTAGCACCGCTTGCCTAGTTTGACTCTTTGACCCTATTAAATGAGCATGAAAATTAAAAACAAGTTGGGTAAGGGTCACATACCGATGGTGCTATGCCGATTGGCCACTGGTACACTCACACTCGATCCAAAACATGTCATAGAAGCACTCATTGCGCCATCTCAAAAAATGCTCAGAGCTCAAAATGCAAGAATCTCTTAAAGGCTAGGTGTGCAAATGAATTGAAAGTCACCCCTTGGGGCCTATTTAAGCTTGAAAGTTAGGGTTTTTTTACCCTATTTAGTCATCCAACTAGATTTTTGGGCCCCCGATCCCATTTTTGCATGACCAAGGGTCATTTTGCATTTTTTTTCGCATTTTGGCACATTTTTGGCATCCTGGCCCCTTTCCGAACCCGTCAGGCAACTTGTCTTCTTTTTTCGCGAGATCACCCAAAAATACAAATTTTTGCCCAATCTCTCAAGGGGGCAATATACCAGTGTAATCCTAATTAATCCTAATCCTACTCCATCAAATCCTCTAGATTTTTCAACTTGCACAATGAATCATTTTATTTGATCTATAAATTCTTCTATTTTCTCTCAACTTGGCATCAATGAGGGAATATTCCTCAAATTCAAAAATCCCTCCAAAAGGGATGAGTACATCCAACAAGGAATTAAAGGCCTCTTACATGTCCTTTTCTTTGATCCAAGTGGCATTTACTTCATTCCTTTCTCCCTCCAACTTGTCATTTCACAAATTTCAAATTCCACCTAACCATATTTATTTGCACATTCATCAAAATGTTCTCATTCCTCCTCCAATCACATGTGGAAAACTGGCCTTCTCTCATTGGTTGGTCTTTTGTCCCACATTTATCCATTTTGCCTCTTCCTCCATCATTATGTTCTATTTATAGGAGGCTCTCATTTGAATGTAGGATCCATCAACTAAGAGCACAATCACTATAGGTATTTAGCATTTGAGTTCATATCATTTCATATTTTGTAATCAATTTAGCTAGGTTATTAGAAAATTTCATCAAGGAAGCACAATCATCACCAAGGATCATCACTTGACATCAAGGAATTGGGAAAGGGCCATTTTCCACATCAAAATGGCACCAATTCCCCCATGGGATTGAGAGTTTTCTCATTAGAATAGGATTTGATAGCTTTGCTATTGTATTCTTCATTTCATTTCTTGTTTTCATGCTTCAAACTAATTTCATGGGGAATGTTGATCTAACTTGAATAATGAGCTAATTATATGTTTGTTCTTTTGTGTTTGTGTAGGTATAGATTCACCATTCACAGGAATATAATAAGATATAATCCTTAGTACGTTCCCCTCATGTTGGTGATACTCCTAATTTCACCACCCCATCAATCTTAGTAGGTGTACCAATGTAGGAAAATGATTATTTATCGCTAAAAATTAAGGATATGGAGGAACAACCTAAAAAATAAAATGAAGAATAAAATAAGAAGGTGACAAACTTGGCAGATGACCTCATTGGTCATGGGTTGTCCAAGATTGTTAATAGACTTGAGGACACTTGGGAGGGGTAAACTTTTTATAAGAATGCATATATCAGATTCTTGTAGCATTAGGACAACTTGAAAGATATTTTAAGTGGACTCCCAAGGTTCTATCAATTCAACAAGTCTATAAATTCTCTAGATTTTACCCAAATGTCCCAAAGGGGCTTGTGGTACAAATCAATTTTCTAATCTACTAGGATAAATTATGTCCTATCAATAAAAAATAGAGAAAAAACCTAAGGGAAAATTGATGATGTTGGAAAACCTTGAGAACCAGATTATGCCAAATATTCTAGATGTCAATAAAATAATTAAGCCACTCAATAAGTGGAAAGGTGAATTCGGCACAATCATCCCTGCTTTATGTTTATTCATTTGTGCAAGTGGAGAACTTAAATCCCCATTTTTGAAAAGCACAATAGATGAGATCATATGGTTGAAATTCAACATGTATAGTTTTAACAAGGATCCCAAAGCAATATTAGATGCTAGATATAATACACACTTAGATAAAATTTCTAAAGTTCTAGCATTCCAATGGCCATCATAGATAATTTTGGCTTCTTGGTTGGAAAATTATAATGAATAAGGATTGAGTTTGTTTGCAATAAATCATTAGGTTTGAAAGAAAACATCCTAGTCAAATATGTGACAAGGCAGATGAATTTGTTGGCATTCACCACATTTTGGAGCAGTTCTTAGTGTTCAATTTTAGATTTTTAGCTTCTAGTGGTTCTTGTAGGTTTTAGTTTCAATATTTCAATAACTTAAACATCTTCTCTATGAAGTTAGCAAGGGAATATTCTTCTAATGGGTCTTATTTCCATTCTATTGTAACAAAATTGTAAAAGTGTCAAATGAAATATGAGACATGTGAGTCATGTGACTGGCTCATGAGCTTGCATGCTTAATTTTTCTATTTAAGGGGACTCATTCCTCATTATAAAGGACTTTGAATTGGGTCAGACTTTAGTATAGAAATATCAGGTGTAGGTTTTAGTGTTAGAGAAGAATAGTCTATAAAGTGTTATTTTTGAAGCACTAATGTGTATTTTTAGTTGAAATATATGAAATTTATATTGAAATTTAAAGGAAATTATCTCTAATTGTAATGCAATTCAATATTATGAATAAAATGATCAAGGAACATTGAATTCATTTTCACAAAATTATGTGTCAAGTATTTTATAAATTGTTTTATGTTCAAGGAATAGAGTAAACACTCTTTATAAGATACAAGAATTGTTGTGTTGCATAGGGATTCTTAAGTAGAATTTCATTTTGGATTTTACTCATTGTATATCATATTAGAATGCAATTGACAATTATCCCCTAAAATATGTTTTAATTATTTTCATGAGAAGATTTATATGACTATTTGACTTTTTAACTAAGGATAGGCACTAGTGTTGAGAAATTAAGTCCATTCAAGGTTCATAATACATTTTATAATGATAAATATTAAGAACTAAATAATCTATTACAAATTATCTTGTGTTCTCATTCTTGGAGCTAAAAATATACAATTAATTTAGCCATTTTTTGTGTATCATTCTTCAAATCCTTGTCATAACATATATGAGAATCAATTTGATGAGGAAATATCCTATTAAAATGGTTTATCATTTGGTGATATTGTTAATAGGGAGACACACCTAGGTGTGAAAACATTGAAGGGAAAAAAGGATTTTAGATCCTTGTTCAATGGGCAACCTCTTATTATCCTTGATCATTAGATACAACTATTTGTAGAGGATTATAGGAATCTGTTGGAAAAATAACCAACTAGGTAGTATGTCACTCTTGTAAAAGTAAGAGGAACACTTGATGCATTTGAGATTAGTTTTGTAAGGATTGAAGGAAGAGAAGTTGTTGGTCAAATTGAAAAATACAATTTTATGGAGTTAATACAATTGGGCTTGTAACATACCAAGAAGGTTTGTGAATTGATCCTCAAGAGGGCAGGGTATTTATGGAGTGACCATTATAAGGAGCACATTTGAGGCAAGATTTTTTTATAGCTTGGTGATTTTTTACCAAATAAAAATATAATTTATAGTGGCATTTTTGTACCTATCATAAAATAAAATGAAGGGTGGTAGGAATAAATTTAATTAAATAGTTGCAATAAAGGTAAAAAATATCATATTTTGAAGGATAAAGTAAAAAACAACCAATTCTAGCATTGCCAATTTTTAATAAATTATTTCAATTGGATTGTGATGTAAATGGAATTGTGGTAGTGGAGTTTTTAGTCAAGAAGGTAATATTATTACATATTTAAAAAATAAGTTAAATTAAGCTAAGAATAAATATTCAATCTACTATCAAGATGTTTATGCAATTATTCAAGCCCTTAATAAGTAGAGACATTATATGCTACCTAAGGATTTTCTTCTATTCATAGATTATCAAGCTTTTCAATTTATTAACAACTGAGGTAAGGAGCCAAAAGCACATAAATTGGGTTGAATTCATTCAAATTTATTTATTTTTAAAATATAAGAGTGCTCAATCGACTATGTATTCATTGCATTAGGTATAATATGTATTTTTTTGAATGAGATGAGAGTGGAGCTTATTGGATTTGATTCTATGAGAGTTTTATGTGAATGATCTAGATTTTAAGAAATCTTCGGCAAGGTTAATAAATCAACTAACATGGAGGGGACTACATGGTTAGATTATATTTTAAAAGGTGTTATCATTTAGAGTGTGACATTTGTTCATACCTTATGATTCAAGGATGGAAAATTTAGTGAGAAAGAAGCATAGTGGAGGTCTTAAGTGCTAGAATTTTATGGTGGATAAAACATTGGCACAATTTTATGAAAGTTATTATTTTCCAAGGATAACTATATATGTGAAGAATGTTGTGCAAATTTATATATTTTTCCAACATGCAAAGGAAAAGAGTCAAAATATAGGTATATCAATGTTAGATAAGTTTTATAATCATGAATAAATATTAGTTAAAGAAGATCCCCAACACAAAATGATATTCACAACAAAGAGTGACACATTTTCCTATAAAAAATGACTCTTGTTTCATCTAATTTAGAGGATAAATTTTAAAGGGTAATGCATATTTCCTTTAAGGACCTTATTGAGATAAAAAATATTTATTTTCTTTGATGACCTAATTATTATTTTTCTAAAAATAGATAAAACCACCTTGAACACTTGTTCTAAAATAGATAAAACCACCTTGAACACTTGGAGAAGGTATTTGAGAGATGCATATTATTTATAATTTTCTTGAATAAAAAATGTTTATATTTTTTATTCCCTAAGAGAAATTATAGGTACGTTGTATCCAAAGAAGGTACAACCATTGGTAATAAAAGGGTTTAGGCTATCCTTGAGATCTTACTCCCTAAGTACCAAAAGTGTCTACAATTTTTCTTAGAAAATTAATTTATTTCAAAAATATTGGTTTTAACTTTATAGGCCTAGTAAGGCCTCTTACCCTCATTCTCAAGAAATAAAATAATTTTCACTAGATAGCTAAGGGAAAATACACCTTTTAATTAATCAAAGATGTCATTATTAAGGACCTAGTACTAGAAAATCTATATTTTATTAAATATTTTCTCCTTTATACATATAGTGGTGAATTGAGTATTCTTACAATCCTCACTCAAAAGGAGATATCTATCTATATAAACATCACATTTCCTTCTTTGACTGAACCTTAAAGGATTATGCATTAAAACATAACTTGTTAGAGAACCAAGATTCTACCTTAGTGAAGGGTTTAATAAATTCAAGCATTTAGTCTTCTATAATAGGACCATAGCCATGGAGGGGGGGGCCTAGCTCAATTATATTAAGCATCATATTGTAGGAAAGAGGTCATTAGGTATAGTCTCCCTCCATCCCCATGGTATCAGAGGGTGTGTTGTGCCAGCATCACCGATCATGTAAAGAAAGCTTACCAGGTGCATTGTAGTTTATAGGGGGGCTACTTGATTCCTATAGTCTAAAAAAAATAGGACCAAAGACATGGTAATGTACCACAACATAAGATAATATGTTCTAGGTAGATAAATCAGTAAGAAATGGACCAATTAGATAGCCAAGAAACTTACAATCTAGTGAATGAAACAACTTTATGTTAGCATTTAGTTGGAGATGTAACTTAGTTCCAAAAAAGGTAGAAAATTAGTAGAAAAAATAAGAGGAAACCTATATGGTGAATGAACCAAAAGAGCATGGGGATGGTTTTATTAGAGACAATTAGATTTTAATAAAAATAGGATAATACCAAGTTAGTTTAAAATTAACTAACATAAAGGATTATAGTTTGCAAGAAACACCATTCAATCTAATTGATGGTATCCTTTTTCAAAGGATTTTGATGGTGTTTTTTATAAGGTATGTAAAAGAAGAAAGAGCCTCACTTCTACTAAAATATCTCCATAAGG
Source organism: Sequoiadendron giganteum (assembly GCA_007115665.2). Taxonomy (NCBI): domain Eukaryota; kingdom Viridiplantae; phylum Streptophyta; class Pinopsida; order Cupressales; family Cupressaceae; genus Sequoiadendron; species Sequoiadendron giganteum. The sequence goes on from CM021101.1 coordinate 600,119,248, forward strand.
CCTTTTAGGGTGGAAACTACTTAGCTCAAACTAAAGTAACTAAGATCATTATTGTTGGATACCACTAGCCTAATATATTTTTTGATGTCCACAAGTAGATAAGAACTTGTCAAGAATATCAATTATACACTTGAAAAAAGATGAATGTATTTCTTCTCTTGTAGACCATTTACAGTAACCAAAATTTATCTTAATGGGAATTGAACTTAATTATGATGATCAATCCTCCTTGTAGCACTAGCAATGGATTTATACTAATAGTCACCAACTACTTCACTTGGTCGACCAAAATTTTAAGATTGAATTAATATACAAAGGTGGTCATCATTGAATATTTTAAAGAGTTATCACAAAATTTAGCATTCCTAGCACCATTTTGACTAGAAATATCATCCTTTGTTGGAGCATGTGTAAATAAATTTTCCTTTAAATGTGACATCTACATGAAAGATTCATCAAACTAGTATCCTAGTTGTAATAGATGTAGAATCAAACAACAAAAAAATTATAAGGATTGTCAATAGGTTGGTTTATAATATAAGAGGAAATTTAATATTTACTTAAAAAAATCTATCTAACCAAATAAAATCATCCCTAACGAAGACATATAAACCTCTCCTTATCCCTTTTTTTTTTATGAGAAAGAGTAAAGGTTTCCTACTTTAGTTGTGCTCTTGGTGATGGAAATCATCCGCTAGGTTGTGAAAGATCAAAATAATGAAATGGTAATGAGGATGGTTAGGTTGATATAGTTAAAACAATGATGAGAGGTGGTAAGAGATTGAATGAGTAAGAATCAAAATGTTATCAAAATTTGGTTTGAAAAGTAGGCCATAATTTAAAAATTTAAGGTCAAGTACCTTGTTCTTAAGTTGAATGAGGATAGAGAAAACCTAAGTGCCCCAATAAATTTGACTTTATTTGTATGTCATTTGAGCCTACAAGTAGGGTAATTATTTTGAGTTGTTGGCCCTTGGAAGTATATTTCAAATCCTATTCAAAGAGATATAACTCAAGCCTCATGTATAATTATGAGTATCCCTCTATATGTATTTTCCTTTTTCTCTAGTGTGTTTATTTTCCCATTTCTTGTATGTTTATGTATCCTTATAAATATGTATCATGTGTACCATATGGATCATTATTTTTTCCCATATATTTTCTATCTATTTTTAATGTGAAATCACAAAGAGTAAAAAGGTTTCGTCCAATGAATTCTCCTCATTATCCACATGCCTCAAATTCAATAGTTGTAATTTATTGGAGTACCTCTAGAGTGAATTATTTATATCTTACACATGTCAAATTCTAGTCCACTAAAGAAATTGGGAAATCGAATGTATGTAACAAGGATTTTTTCCCTTTTATATTATGATAATGATGAGGAGCTAAAAAATTATGTCATATTGACTTACTACAACAACTCTTACTACTTTGAAGAGTTTATTCTTGCTATATGAAAGCACAAAATATGATGACCATCTAATAAAAATTAAGATGAAATATGGGTAATTGATAAATATAAAGGATTTGTTAAAATAAAAATACGCCCACCTATCCTAATTATAGTGCTACATTTCATGATTGTAAGAAAAGTGATGGAAAGTAAGGATCTTATAACTACAAAGCCACACCATTGGTTCACATCATTAAAGGTGGCCAATAAAATTTCATATTTAAAATTGGTACTATTTTCCTATTAAATAAGATATTTTTTGGAATATTTTATTTCTTTCACATTATCTCACTTAGAGAGAAAATTTTATAAACCTATTCCCAATTATAGGAGGATTGATCATCCTAATAAAATGTAATCCCCATTGGTTAAATGTTTGGTTAGTGGAGATGTGATTTAAGGGAAATATTTTATTTCTCTTCTTTCTAGCATAGAATTAGTATTCTTGATTATTTTTAGCCATGTATGGACATTACAAAATATATTAGGCTAGTAGAAACTATTGGGAAAGGTATCTCGACCTTGCATACTAATATTCATATTCATTAATTATTTGTATGTGTATATTATTTTGTAATGTGTGCAAGAAATTTTAAGATCATCTAATGTCATCATGATGCTTACAAGAATCTAATGACATTTTAAGATGAGAGTTACTTATGATATAATATATGATGTGTAAGAGAATGTAAAATTATTTTATATTAGAATATTGACCAACATTGTGATAATCTATGAGACATATCATAGATCATATTTGAATGGATAACAAAGACCAAAATGAGGCACCTAATTTCTATGGTCAACTATGATAGGTTATGATACTTCATGATAAATTTAAGAGAAACATCCAAAACTAGCCTAGAAGATGAAGGCCAAAGGGGAATTGGAATTTGATCCATACATTTATGCACCATAATTATAGTGGGTTTATTCATGGTTTTGTAAAATAATTTAGTGTTTCCCAATCGGTGCTTGGGTTGGAGTATTATTGTGAGTTTCTTAGGTACCTTACATTGTTAAAATTTCTCTAGACCCACATATTGGTGGTACTCCTATAAAGGTTGAGAACTTACAAGTGTATAATAACTAATATTGTTTACTAAATAGTACATTAATTTTATTTTGGTCGCGAGTTTTTACTCCTGAAATTTTTTCCCCCACATAAAGAAATGCTTGTGGTATAACTATTTCTCTATTAACTTCCTTATGAATATATGCAATTATTTTGGTGCATACCTCATCTCATATTTTAGTTTAGGAAGTATATTACACACCTCTACTCCCCTTTATTTTGTATGAAATATTGATCACCTTGAGTCCTAAGTGTTAGGATTAGTTTATCTAATCTTTGTTTGATTAGGAAATATACATAAATAAAATCTTGTTTCTAGAAAATAACGAGAACATTGAGGATAGATATGGAGAGGTTTATAACACTAATTTTAAGTTGTAGAAGATGAAGTTGAATGATAACTTATATATAGAGACCTATGGTATGGTGTGTATATATAAACTAGCCACAATATCATAAGATGACTATGATATATTAGACAAAAATATGGAGAGCCTTATTCTAATCTACTTTATAGATTTAATTTTATTAAATGTAAATGAAGAAATTTTTGTCACGTGATATTTCACCCTCTTGAACACGAGGTTCAACAGTCCAATGAAACGATGGAAACAACCTCAAGGTGTGGGACTCTTGTATTTATGAGCTTGAATCTCCAAATAAGGATGGATTCCTCTTTTGATCCAAGTGCAATGTGTTGGTCCAACCCAACACATGAAACCTACTACTATCCTACTCTAACAATTCACAGGGAAAAGGGGAGAAGGAATGTGTGAAGGGGAAATAGAGGTGATACAACAAGATGGAAAGTTCATTTCTTCCTGACCAAGGTTGCTTAGTACATCATTGAAGAGGGACTAGGGGACTCACACATATCTCTATTTGGTTGATTTCCAAAGGCATACACGAAAGTTAGGATTTGACAAGTTGTTGGAAGGAAAGGAAGGTTTCAAAAAAAAAAACTATAAATAATTTAACTCAAACATGTACACATGAAAAGACAAATAAAAACTTATATATGAAGGAAATTAACTTACACAACCATAAAAAATTGAGAAGAGGCAAGATTGCTCGATTTCTTTGATGTAGAGGAAAAATCCAATCTTTACAATTGCAGAGATGCAAAATACATAAATCTGCCAAAGAAAAACCCTAGAGGAGCCAAAGGAAGAACCCTTGAAATGGATACATATCTTTCCTTTATAGATCAAGTATAACTTAGAATTAAAAATTTAACCCTAACCCTAACTAGGGTTAGCAATTAAGTCTATGCATGAAGGAATGGAGCCATGTTGTGAAAATCACGATTAGGGCATGGATCCATCTGGAAAGTAAAAAAAAAGAACAAATGAGCATGGGAACCCATAAAATATACTTGCAAAAGTTATGGGAGCAATAAATGTTGTACTTGAGACCCTAGAATAAAAAAATGCCACTCAGAAATTAGATCGAGCATCCATGGCGTTGCCCAAAAAACATGCCAAATCCATTGAAAGGTCAAGGTGTCGGGCCCGAAAGGAAGCTTTTTCTTATACATTAAATGGTATGGAGGTGTGAAACAAAATCTCTGAGGGGGATCAAGAATCGAGCTTGTTTCATAATTTATGCTTCGTTGGCATCATACTATCGATGATCAGTCTTCGGGTGTTTTCCATACCGCATGCCTAGAAGAAGCAAGAAGGAAGAAAGCAACAAGAGTGAACCATGAAGTCCAAAAAGATTGCCCTTTTCGAGATTCAGAGGTTGGGAAGGAGGTTTATGCCTTATCATAAAATGCAAAAATGGTAAAGGGGAAGACCGAAGGTCGAAGTCCGAAGGGAGCAATCAGGGTTTGAAGGGAAGATTTACCTCTTATTGAAGAAAGATAAGAAATAAAGGAAAAGGTTGAAGACCAAAGTCTGAAAACTCAACACTTAACCAAATTTTTGAAGGAAGGAGTGAAAGTGATAAGGAAGAAAAGTGAAATATGAAACTTTGATTCCCAAAAGAAAAAGATGAGATTTCAGGCGTAAGAGATCAAGAGGAAGGCTTATGCCTTATAAGGAGAAAGAGGTAAGGTCGATGACTGAAACACAAAGATTGATAGAAGAAAAGGTGATATGATGGAAGAGATAAGAGGGAATCCAAAACCACGAAGTATGAAAAACCAAGACTTAGAAAAATCTTGAAAAGCATCCTTGGAACTTCGGTGATTGGGGGTAAGGCACGAGGCTTACTAGAACAAAGCGATAAGGGTTAAATGTAAGGCAAGAGGCCGAAACCTGAAACACTTAGGCAAGGAAAATGAAGGAAGAAGGGTGAAAGAGATGAGGGGTAGGAGAGATATGAAGAAGGCATGTGAGTAGAGAGGTAAGTGAAAACCTAAAATCCTAAAACACTAGGACTTAGCCAATTTTAGGACCCTTCAATGAGAATTCATGCAAGATGGCCCATGTAGGATATCTTAGATTGGTTATCAATGATGGGTCATCAAATTATGGCATGAAATGTCAACATAGACCACCTCACAAGATATTTTGGAGAAGTTGGAGACTTAAAACATGATACTACCTTAGTTAATAAATATTTCCTAAGAAATAAGTTGTATACCTTGAGAATGGATAATGATGGTTCTATGGTTTTGTATTTGAACATGTTCAATAGGATAACAAACTAGTTGTACTCTATTGGAATAAATATGAAAGAGGATTATTATTGTATGGAAATTTTATGTTCTTTTCTATTCTTGTGGGGTCACTTGGTCAATACAATTAGGATTACTACCTAGAGCTTCAAATTAATAAGGTAGTTGTTTCTTTAAGATATGTGGGAAAAAGGATTCAAAATATACTAAGAAAAAACTATCAATTCATGGAACATCAAAGGAGAGAGGAAAGGAAAAGAACAACAAGAAATAAAATCCTAGATCATGAAAGATCCAAATATCTTAGAAAGTTCCAGGATAAACATTAGAGTTGTAATAAGAGAATTCACTTCATAAGATACTACAAGAAGGAGAGAAAAATAAAAATAATTAGTCCAATGATGAGTCTAATAGATATTTTTATGAGGATGGTGGACATTCCTTGATCACAACCTTTGAATCCCATACATATAAATTTGTGTGGTTGATGGAATACAGAGCTTTATTATTTATGACCTAACATCCAAGTTGGTGGTTAAAGTATGAAGAATATGATGGTAGGAAGGTGTACCTTAGTGATAATCTCATATAGGTATTTTTAGTTTGAGTAGAATACTAATAAAATTACTTGAAGATAGAGTGAAGGGTGCCAATAGAGTTCTATATATCTTAGGTTTGACAAGAAATATTGTATTAGTTATAAAACTTAATGATCTAGGTGTGTATGTTTTTTTCTATAGTGGAGGATGTAAGATTGTGTGAGGAGATATGAGGCTTTCTAAGGGTGTTTATATTGGCACCTTATTTTAGTGTTGTGCATGCATTATTTAGTATAGGATTTTGTATTCTCTTTTAGTAAAGAGGTTCACATAATATACACCTTCATCATTAAAACCAACAAAAAAGAGGAGTTTTTTATCTCCTTTTAATGTTCATTATTTATAAGTACCTAAGAAATCTCTTTCTTCAAATAGAAAGTTACCTATAAAGAATACAATTCTATGGTACTCTAGATAATAGGCAATATAGGTGAGAAGGGTCTATGAACCCTAAAAAAAATTTGAGGGGATGAATTATTTTGATCTTGAATTTATTTTTTGTGAACACTATATATATGGAAAATAAACCACATTCCATTATTCTAATTTTCATAATTTTTGTAAGGTCTTTGAATTGAGTCATTCAAATGTATTTGGTCTTCTTAATGTTCCTTCAATTTTTATCATTATATCATACATATCTTTTATAGATTATTATTTCAAGATATGGGTGTATTTAATTAGGAGTAAATTTAATGTATTTAGTAAATTTAATGAATTTAAGACTCTTTCATAAATTCAAACTAGTAGGAATATTTGGGCTTTTAGGACTAACAATGCTAGTGAGTTTTGATCTACTAATTTTGACACTCTATAGGGAGCATAGAATTAAGATGTATACAAAAACTCCATACAACCGTTAAAAAATGGAGTTATAAAAAGGATGAATATAATGCTTATGGAGAGGGATATGAGTATTCTTAGTGGGTTCAACTTAGATAATATATTCTATACAAAAGTATTTGTTGTGGCTTGTTACCTAATCAATAGGTCTCCTACATTAGCTCTTACTGACAATAACCCTAGGGAGACATGGATGGGAGAAAATCCATCATTAACACATCTTCACCGTTTTTCTTCTGAGGCACACACACATGTATCTAGGAGAAGTGGTTAAATTTAGAGAACAATATTGTGAAATATCTCTTATCAATTTTATTTTCGAAGTGAAAAGGTACAATATTTGGGACCTTATGTTCAAGAGAGTTTTTTATTGAAAAAATATTATTTTTAGATATTAATCCTTGTTAAATAGTACTATAGATTGAATAAAATGGGAAGAAATATGAGTTTCAACTACCCCCAAAGACCAAGAAGGTTGAACTAGAAGCTTGTAAAGGACTTAAAGAAGAGGAGAGATCAAATTGTTATAATAGTTTTATAGAGGGGGTAGATCTTTCATCTTAGCTTATGATAAGGTCATGCATCATAGAGACAACTACCAAAAAGGTAGTATACCTCTTGATTGGATATGTACTTTTACCTCTCTTACTAATATTGATGAAACAAGAATTGTAAAGGAGGTGATGGATATGGTTGATTCTACATCCTATATGGTGATTATGGATGAGAATATGGACACATTAAGAAGAATGAATGATGGACTCAGTACTATTTCTTGAAAAATGAAATCTTGTTGGATGTAAACCTATTTTCAACAAGAAATTTTTATTAGGTATAAGTATTTAAAATTACAAATCAAGATTTTTGTGAGAGGATATTTGCAAGTTAAGTGGATAAACTTTAGAGAGGTCATTTCCTTGATAACTATGGTAACATCTATTAGATTTCTATTATATATAGTAGTAGATTTTAATTTAGAGATAAAATAGATGGATGCCAAGACAAAAGTATTGTATGATGACTTGGAGGAAGAAATCCAGATGAAAGAACTAGAGAAATATGTTAAAAAAGGAAATGATTCTTTGATTCATAGAATAAAAAAAACTTGTAAAGTCTCAAATATTCTCCCAAAATGTGGTACCATTTTTTTTATTAATTTTTGTTGGTATTAGGATTTCTAAGATCCAAATAGGATTATTATGTTTACTATAAAATAGATAGTGACCAAATACTTTTTATCACATTGTTCTGATGATATGTTGCTTTTTGGTAATACTAAGGGAGTGATTAATTATTTCAAGTCTCAAATTTAGTATAATTTTATGTACGTAATAAGGGTTTCTAATCATATCTTAGTGATGGAGATAAGAAGAGAGAATGAACATAAATCTTTGGTTGGGATATAGTAAGAATGTGAACTCTAGATTACAAAATTTTAGCATGACATATAGCAAAACATCAATTATTCATATTTTTATGAGAACTAAGATTTCAATTAAGTAGTTTCTTATGAAACCCACAAATATGGATGATATGGCTATGTTCCTTATGATAGAACTTAGTTAGGATTTTGATGTTTGCTATGATATGTACTAGATCAAACATTTCCTAAGCAATGGAACTCTTGAGTCATTTTATGGATAATTCTGGATGATATCATTAATATTTATAAAAGGGTATTCAATTATTTGGGAGGTAATTCTAAGTACTCTATTTTTTTTTATCATGGTGATTATATAGATGAATATAAATTTCTGGATATTTACAAATTCATGGATCTAGATTAGGTATGATATACTGAAAATAAAAGATCCACTAGTAGATATATATATTTTTAGTTTATTTGGTGGTGCTATCAATTGGATGAGTAAGTAGATGGTTGTGATTTATTTTATCACTAAAAAGGATGGGTACATGGAAAGTACTAATTCTTATAATTTTTTCATCTAGTATAAGATATCATATTAAAATGCGGGGCTGAATTAAAGATCCATCAGGGTTCTTTGTAATAGTTAGGGTGTCATTTATTTGGAAAAGAGATTGACCTTCCATGCAAGGTTATAACACATATTTGTACAAGAATTTTTCTATGGAATATTAGATGATGGGAGGGTGATACTAGAAAAGGTTGATATTTTTTATAATTTTGTTGATACATTCATGAAGCTAGTGAGTAGAGACAAGTTTAGTTCATATAGTGAGTCTATGGGCCTCATAATGTGTAATGGTTAGATTTTAATGTTGTATTTCCCCTTTTCTCTACAAAGTATTTGAGATCTAAGAGAATGTTGAGAAAGGTATCTCAACCTTGCATCCTAATGCTCATAGTTATTAATTATTTATTTATTTATCTATTATTTTATCCTCACATGATAAATGAGTGTATCACTTTCATGTGGAAACATTTTCCTTGTGTCAAATATTTTATATTTTGTGTAAGATGTTATAAGATGATATACTATCATCATGACGTGTAATATTATCTTATGGTATTGTAGGATGAGATACACTTATTAAAAATTTCATCTTGCATAAGAGCATGTAAGAGGGGAATTACATTATAATTTTGACTAGAATTATGACAATATATGATGAATTTCATAGATCATATTTGAAATAATAATGATGAACAAAATGAGGTACCTAATTTGGGTGGTCAAATATGATACATTCTAACACTTTATGAAATTTTAAAGAGAATCATCTAAAAATATCCTAGAAGACCAAGACCAAGGGAGCATTAAAATTTGGGCCATGGATTTTGGTTCCCTACTTCTAGTCGGATCACTAATGGTTTTATAAAAAAATGGTTTTGTATTGGTGCTTGATCGATTTATTGGTTTCTTGGATTAGAGTATTAAGTGAGTTTTATATGTATCACAATGTTATGAAAACTGTTCTAGATTTACATGTTGATGATACTCCTATAAAGGCCAAGACTATAAAATTGTATTGTAACCAATCTTATTTATTGAATAATATATTGAGTTTCTTTGGATTGTGGTTTTTTCCTCTTAAAAGTAATTTTCCCACATAAATCGCTATCTTATGATATAATTTTTTTGGTGTTAACTTTCTCGTAATTGTATGATAAAATTATTTTTGTACATGCCTCCTCCTACAAATTAGTTTAGGTAGCATATTTCACATCTCTACTTCCTTTTAATACCCAAATCTTATTATATTAGTTGTTTTGGTTTGATTTGAATAGTGTACCACTTGAAAGAGCTTGGTTGAACTCTTTTAGTAGAAATGACTCTTTTTTCTTGTACACACCTTAGAAAAAAAATATTTTGAATAGAATACTGTAACGCCATGCCAAGGAACCCTAGAAGACAACACTAACTAAGCCACATTAATGGAACATTTTAAAAAAAAGGAATAACAATGGAATGCATAACATAACATATAATCCAAACCTAGGTCCTCTAAGGTTCCTCAACCATGCTACTCACATAACCATAACCATGATAATTAGAATCATTTCATTATATACCAAGATATCATGATTCATCTAATAAGCAAGGTTCATTTTAAAAGCATCTCACTAAATTATTCCACATAACATATCAACTGATAACCAACATTAAGTTTATTTCTAGCTAACTGCATTTATAAGATGCATTACATTATAGTATTCATTTCAAGAAGAATACATCAATATCAGTACATCATTAAAATCTTTACAACAATGCTTTCAAGAGTACAAGTGGGAATAATACATTTGATTAAAATAAGAGATACAACTGGTATATAATCCAATACATAAATATAAAATTTTGTCTCCTTAATTAGGTATATGATCTAGAGTCCACAACATAATGGAATATCTCCACGCACACGAACATGCAACAAGGATACCCAATGGAGGAAAAATAACCAACCTCCCAACCATGTGGAACCCTTAGGTCCACCCCCCGTGCTAGGAGATAATACAAGGTCCCACTACAAAAAAACAATCAAGAAGGAAATAAACAACATAATTAGGGTTTATACATGGACTCCAACACAACATCACTTACAACACTGACTTCACTTCCAGAGGCACACACACAATAGAAGGGAAAGTACAACTAGGGAATGCTAGACTGTAATAGGGAAGAGTGTCATTGCATGGGCCTGACATGGGTTGTCCTGGCAGTCTCTCACTAGACCTTGACCCCCATCTATGGTTGTCCTGGTAAACCTCTCACTAGGTGTCAGCCCCATAGGGTGACATATGCGGAACCAACATTCCTTTCATGAGGACAAGGAAGTTGATCTTTCCAACCAAGTCTTCTGAACCCATCCTTAGCCTAAAAAAGAACTATAGGCATGGGTGAGGCATCCATTATCTTGTTTAATGTGAATTCTACCCATTCCCCTAATTCATTATTATAGTTATTACTAGAATAAGAAACTCTCCAATGGGTTGTCCTAGACACCACTTTGGTTTTTGGCCCCCATTGAGAGCCACTCCCCCTACTTCATGCAACTGTAAACCCTACATATCAAGAAAGGAATTTACCATCTTGCATACTTCACATAGTCACATGAATTGAAACACCGTGCAAGGCATTAACCCTTTGGCACACATATCACAATCGCAAGAATCTATACACAGTGAAAATGAATTGACCATCTTGAACGCAACTCAAAACATTACCAACCACTTCCAAGTGACAGAAACATAAAACCCGAACATACAAAAATACTCCCTCCTAAGCTCTGGAAGCCAACCTTAATCCACTTTTCGCAAAAGACTCCCACATTAAACAATTACCAAAATCACCTCAATCCCAAAATCAAAAACATTATTTAATACAAGCAACCAATCAACAATGTAACCATGAAATACATTATTTCCATATTTTATTTTGCACATACCTTAACCACTAATTCACTTAATGAATCATTTACCACAATAATAATTATTCTAACTACTTATTACATAATGAATTTACAATTCAACTATTAAATATTTATAAAAGAAATCATCATTCTTAATTAACAAAAGGATAATCTAATTCTCTCATTTAAACAAATCTTTCAATTATTTAAATATACATAAACGAATTTTTTTCTTATTTAATTTCTCAATTCTCTTATCTAACATAATCAATTGAATTCACATAGGAAAAAATATTCTTTTTCTAACACCTTAATATATACATATTTATACATATACATATAAATATATATATATATATATAAATAAATAAATATATACACAAATATCAATATATATACATACATATGTATATGTGTATATATTATAAACATAAAGCTATTTTTAATGTCACAAATCATCATATAGAAACATCTATATACATATATAAATATATAATCAAATACCACTCATAATAAATATCCATCGAATTACATATAACCGATTGCCAAACTAATACAAAATCATTGAATTATATAGATCGAATGCTAAGAACATAACACAGGAATTACATAGCATTGATTGCTAATTATAAAAGTATAACCATAGAGATGAGTTCAAATATATTCAACATTGAATATAACACTCAAAAAATAAATTCACACCCTATAGTCTCAACTACCACACAACCCCAAATTATAACCATCAATATAAAATCAAACCCATGGTATGCAACTCAACTTATACAACATCAAGGCAGGCACATGGAATGAATCATGTCAGACACCAACGAATATGTAGCCATAAAACAAAATGACTATCATGAAATAAAATTAGATAAAATTTATTCTAATCGCCTATCACAAAATGAAATCACCATCTTTACCTTAAGGTGCTTCAAACAACAAGTTTGTTTGGAGAAAGAGGAGATTAAAGAGTTCACCAAAATAAATGACAAGGGATGACTCAATTCACAACATGAATGCAATCGACTATAGATTTTGAAAAAGGTACCGAAGGGTAAATGGTAGAGAGAGGGCACACAACTGATTTGAGGAAAGGCCAAGATACTCTCAATGCAAATTCATTCGGCTGGAGTTTTTAATCAAATGCCTCAAAAATTTATCATCTCATGAAACACAGTGATTGTAGGAATTTACAAATAGGATTTGTTAAAAAATATTTAGAACCTTATGTTGGAAAAAAAGGATAAACAACTAAGAGGGGGGGGGTGAATCAGTTGCCATAGATTATTCAAACTTATTAAACCTTACTCAACTTATTCTCAGATCTGATGAAAGAACATTAAACATAAACAATCACCACATAAGAAACACAAAGAACACCAAGATTTTGTACATGGAAACCATGCTAGGGGAAAAACCATGGTGGATGTCACCCATAATATTATACCCTGTTAAAAGTATAGAGATGAATAATGAGAATGCACATGCATTCAGGCACACTGCCTAGAGCTCACTGCTCAATGAAGACACAGTGTCTTACAAAAATAATCAGATTAAAACCATCTGAAGGATTTGAACTAAGAAATTATCTTCTTCAAAATCCTGATTACAGTTCTAGTTAAGCACAAAAACACTTCTTCTCACTTCACTCAATCTTCTTCACACTCTACTCTACAATCAAATGATTTGATCTTTATTCGCAAATAGCACTTGCATACTTCACATAACACACATATACATCTCAAATGAGGAAGAAAATCGCTCTTATATATCCGCTACGTGCAATTACATCAACAACTTTGTAGGCCAAAAATAAAATGATAAATGAATACAAACTGTCGACCCAATTCATTATCAAATCTCAATGTGCACCAACCAAAGTTGGTCACAACATAATGAAGACCTAAAACAACATCCTTGAATGTTCCAAACATTTAAAAATTAATCCACAAGGATCCACAAAACACTACAAACACCATGTCATCCAAGAACATGAAAACCTGAACATGCAAAGGAAAAATCTTTGATCATGAGCACATTGATCAACGCAGACATGCAACAAAGATAAAGAATGATCTAGAAACATCAACAAACATCACAAGAGAATACGTAATAACTAAAAGTATTAGAGTCACATTCTCTTCTTCTAGAAACACCAGCTAGAATAGCAGAATAACTGTAGGAACACAAAGACTCACAACTTGCTCAAATCCTAATGCACACCTCTAAAAATTCTGGTAGATAAACTAGATAGGCTTAGCAACAAACCCTTTAATCCAAAAATTCTGAATATCAACATGCTAAACTTTCCAATATACTGAACTTCACAGTGTCACAAACAACCATCAAAATATTTATTATAATTTTATCAATATCCTCGACATATACATCCTTCAAGACACCAATGCTAATAGTGTTGACATCAATTACAACCACATATCAGAAAAGCAACCACAACATCCAACAAACTCCCCCTTTGGCATTGATGGAAACACATGATGTGAAAAATACACCATCAACGCAACTAACTCTTCTTCCAACAATCTCCCCTTTACACATTGCTCTTCTCATACTATTATTCTCCCCCTTACTTTTAGCTCTTCCATAGTTTTTCACATTTCTCTTCTCCCCCTTTGATATCAATGGAAAAGGTACACATGCTCTAAATCACATATACGAATCATCTAACTACTCCCCCTGAGTAACAACCACCACAACATAAATCTGGATCAAGATATGACTATGAATGCATAGACTGATGCAAAGAATATGCATCTTAGTTCTAATTAGGAGGGATAATCACCCCTAACTTCTCTCTAAGATACTCAAAAGTATCTTTAGGCAAAGGCTTAGTAAAAAAAATTGCAATCTTTTCCTTAGTAGACACATACTCCAGTCTAACTTCTTTGGCACTCACTTTGTCTCTCAAAAAGTGATATTTGATAGATATATGCTTTGTCTTTGAATGCAACAACGGATTCTTAGAAATGTTTATTGCACTTGAACTATCACAGAATATAGCAACAGGCTCATCATACTCAATTCGGATATCTCTCAACATCTGCTTCATCCATATTACTTGAGTACAATTGTTTGCAGTAGCGATATATTTTGGCTCAGTAGTAGATAAGGAAATGGAATTTTTATTTTTACTTAACCAAGACACCAACTTCTTCCCCAAGAAGAAGGCACCACCATTGGTACTTTTCCTGTCATCCACATCACCTACCCAATCTGCATTAGTAAAGGCACTCAAAGTAAGATCATCATCTTTAAGATACCAAAGGCCAAAATGAACTGTCCCTTTCAAGTCTCTGAAAATTCTCTTTACAACAGTTACATGGGATTCCTTCATATCAACTTGATATCTAGCAACCATACATACAACATTCATGATGTCAGGTCAGGTCTAAGTCAAATAAATCAATCCACTGATCATTGACCTATATCTTGTCTAATTTACCTTAGGATAATCATCATTTTGTGTTAACTTGCATCCGGTTACCATGGGTGTACCAACAGGCTTTGAGTCTTCCATGCCAAAAAATTTCAGTAGCTCTCTTACATATTTGGATTGAGATATAAAAATTCCATTATCTAACTAAGTGATTTGCAATCCCAAAAAGAACTTCATCTCTCCGATCATAGACATTTCAAATTCACTCTTCATTTCATCAACAAACTTCATACACAAATCATCATCACCTCCAAAAATGATGTCATCAACAAAGACTTCAATAATCAATTCTTTATCATGATCCATCTTAAAATATAGATTACTATCAGTAGTACCTTTATTAAATCCAAGCTTCAACAAGTATTTATCTAGTTTGGCATACTAGGCTCTAGGGGCTTTCTTGAGTCCATACAATGCTTTCTTCAATCGAAAAACCATATCTCCCTTATCAGTCAATTGAAATCCATCCGGATGCACAACATATACTTCTTATTCTAGCTCACCATTCAGAAATGTTGACTTTACATCCATTTGATAGACTTTGTAGTTCTTAAAAGCAGCATAAGCAAGAAAAAATCTTACAGCTTCAATTCTAGCAACAAGGGCAAAGGTTTCTTCAAAATCAATACCTTCCATCTGTGAGTACCCTTTACATACCAGCCTTGCTCTATTCTTGACCACTTCACCTTGTTCATTCAACTTATCCCGAAAGACCCATTTAGTTCCAATCACATTTTTGTCTTGAGGTCTGGGGAAAAGAATCCATGTATCATTTTTCTCTATCTGCATTAGTTCTTCCTTTATTTCTTCCATCCAATGCTCATCTTTACATGCTTCATTTACATTATTGGGCTCAGTCTTGGAAATCAGACAATACTCTTTTGCAATTCTTCTTCTAGTCTACACACCTTTGTTCTTATCTCCTATAATCTGATCTCCAAAATGATTTAGCTTTACATACCTTGGAACTTTAGGATTCTCTCAAACTTTTGGTTCTTCGGTTCTCTCTTCTGCACTTCCACTAGCCTCTCCTTCTTGATTCTCTTGATTCACTAGAACAATTTGGACTTGATTCTATGTCTGAGCATTTTTTCTTTTATCAGTACTATTAGGTTGGTCATCTGAATCATATCCATAGTATATGGATGATCTAGCAGTGTCTCCATCAACTCTGACATTTTCACTTTCAACCATTTTCCTCAATCTTCTATTATAGCACCGGTAGGCCTTGATTCCAGTAGAATAACCCAAAAAGATTCCTTCATCACTCCTAGCATCAAACTTGCCTATATCTTCATCTCTCTTGATGTAACATCTACTTCCAAATATTTTGAAATATTTAACAATAGGCTTATAACCAACCACAACTCAAAAGGAGTCTTACCAGAATTACCATTGACATTTACCCGATTAACAGTATACACAACAGTGCTTAAAACTTCTCTCCAATAGATATGAGGTACATTACCTTCCAACATCATAGTTCTAGCAACATCTAGAATTGTTTTGTTCTTTCTCTCTACAACTTCATTCTATTGAGGAGTCTGGGGAGCAGATAACTATCTTTTGATTCCATGCTCTTCATAGAAAGAATCGAACTCTTGGGAAGTGAACTCACCACCTTTGTCTAGCCTTAAGAATTTAATCTTCAAACCTATCTCATTCTCAGCCATAGCTTTGAAAATTTTGAACTTCTCTAATGCTCCATGTTTTTCTCTCAAGAAAGCAACCCATATCATCCTAGAGTAATCATCAATAATCAACATAAAGTACCTTTCTCCTTGTAGACTTCTAATTTTGGAGGAACCACATAGATCAATATGCACCAGCTCCAGTACTCCATTAGAATGATTTTTTTTTCTCCGAAAAGAAACTCTAGTATGCTTTCCCATCTGAAATTCCTTGCATATGGTGTTAGTAGGCTTCACTAGCTTAGGAAGATCTCTTACTGCTTGAGTGGAGCTTATCTTGAAAATGTTATCAAAATTCACATGACATAGCCTTCTATTCCATAACCAACTTTCATCAACTTGAGCAATTAAACAACTTTCACTAGCAACACTTAGGTGAAAACTATTACCTCTTGTCTTTGTACCTGAAGCAATTACATTTCTAGAACTTCCTAGTATCTTGCACTTTCCATCTTTGAACTGAAGATTGTATCCTTTGTCGACCATCTATCCAACACTCAACAAATTATGCTTCAAGCCTTCTACATAAAGGACATTATCAGTATTATGTTTACCACCAAGAGAAATAGTGCCTCTACCACAAATCACACCAACATTGTTATCTCCAAATCTTACAACACCACTGTCGTACTTCTCCAAGCTTACAAACTTTCTTTTTTCACTAGTCATATGATGTGAGCATCCACTGTCAATCACCCACTCATCCTTTTCTTCAATTTTAGTTGCAAGAGATTTCTCAACATTCTTATTACTAGTAGATTCAGTGGACACCAGACCATTTTCTTTGATAGCAATGGATACCCATCCATCCTCATTTCCATTTTCTTTATCAGATTCTTCATCAGTAACACCTTCTTCAGCATAATAACATTTCTTTTGAAATGTAGGCTTGTCTAGTTTGAACCTAGGAACTCTTTCAGGACATCTTGATGCAAAATGACCTATCTTATTGCAAGAGAAACATTTAATAGGAAATTTTCCTTTGTACTTACCTTGTCCTCTACCTTCTCTTTTCACAATCAGTGCTTCCAACTCTTCTACCTATCTTTCTTCATCTTCAATCTATTTCATCTCATCTTTATAGTTGAATTTTTTTATAGAACTTTCTCCCAGATCATATGCCAGTTTGTTTCTTTTAGATATAGTAGCTTTAAATGCATATTTTGTCTTAGGGATAGACTCGCCAAATTCACTCAACTCACAGGCAACAAGTTTACCAATCAACATATCCCTTGTCACATTTGTTACTGTCTTGAGCTCTTCAATAGCATGAGATTTCGATTTGTAATAAGTAGGCAATGATCTAAGCACTTTAGCTACAATCTCTTGTTCATCCAATATTCCACCATCACATTAATACCCATCACTAGTTCATTTACTTTTTGCATGAAAGAAATAATGTTTTCATCTTTGCCCATTTTCAAGTTTTCCCACTTACCTTTTAGACTTTGTAGCTTAGCAACTTTCACTTGTGCATCTCCTTCATACAATATTTCCAACTTCTTCTAGATCTCATGTGTTGTTTTTAGATCCATCACATTTGTCATCTCTGAATCTGTCAAAGCACTCAACAATGCTTCTATAGCCCTGATATTTGTTTTAGCTTCTTTGATCTCATCAAGAGTAGAGGGACCATTTTGAGGAATAACATATCTATTGTTTGTAATCTTCCAGAAGGGTTCACTAATGCACTTAAAATTACACTCCATTCTAGCCTTCCATAGAAAGTAGTTTGTTCCATCGAATCTAGGACAATCCTTATATGATTCCATCTCAAATCACCTCAAGCTATTAAACTTCTTCAGAGGAACCTACTCTTATACCAATTGTTGGAAAAACAAGGATAGACAATTGAGAGGGGGCATGAATCAATTGTCATAGATTATTAAAAATTATTAAACCTTACTCAACTTATTCTAAGATCTGATGAAAGAACATTAAATATAAACAATCACCACATAAAAAACACAAAGAACACCAAGATTTTATACATGGAAACCTTGTTAGGGGAAAAACCATGGTGGATGTCAGTCCACAATATTATACCATGTTAAAAGTATATAGATGTGTCATGTGACTTTTTCCCCAAGAGAAGAGAAACATATAAATAACCCTTTGGAATTAAAAGGGAGATAGAAAATAAAGGATATTATGATTCTTTGGTTGAAAGAGAGATTAATAAAGAATATTTATTAACACTCTTTAAAAAAGAAGAAGAATAATTATTTATTTAAATAATTATTAAAAAGAAACCTTTTGTGAAAGGGTGTGATGGTTTGGAAACCACCCCTTAAAAGGATATATAAATCATTCATGTGAGAATTGTGAGGGACATTCAAGAAGAGAGAACATTCAAGGAAGAACAACCAAGGAAGAAGGAAGTGGTTGGTGAGCTACGGATAGGACGGTGAAGGGGCACATCTATAGTGTGTGTCCAACCTGGGGTACAAGTGCGTGCACTCAGGACGGTCCTGGCCAGGGCATGGTTTTGTGGCATGAGTGTTGAGCATTGTTCTGGTGGAACCAACACTCATGTAGAGCGACAAAGTGTGCTTTCCTCCTAGACTGTTCCATGGCAAGAGCCAGTACCACTGACATATTCCTAGGGGTTGAGGATGGACCCACGGTGTAGTATGGGATGCACCAAATCCTCTCCCCATTTGTCCAATGGTGCAGAAAACTAGAGGAAAGAATAGGACCCACGATGTAGTGCGTAATACATCGATATTCTTTCTATCCGAAATGCATTATGGACATTTTGTTGACTACTTTGTCACTGATGTGAAGGTGTTTAAACTGAGAGTGGCTTTTTCAAGTATTATTATTCAGATAAGTATTAAAACCATTTATTATAAATTATATTGAGAATATATATATGATTTTGGCGTTAATGTATATGAATTATATGAATGTGTATTCCATTTATTAGGTTAACTATCTATTTTGGAATTTCTTAATAAACTCACGTATATTATCTTTTGCGTTGATTATTTGCATCCATTTTAAGAATATTGTAGTTTTTTTAATCTTTGTTCTAATATTTAATCTACTAAATCTGTTGCTAACACGTAAATAATTTTGGAGGAAAAGTGACATTACATTGATGGACCCATGATGTAGTATGGGATGCACCGAATCCTCTCCCCATTTGTCCAATGGTGCAGAAAACTAGAGGAAAGAATAGGACCCACGATGTAGTGCGCAATACATCAATATTCTTTCTATCTGGAATGCATTATGGACATTTTGTTGAGTACTTTGTCATTGATGTGAAGGTGTTTAAACCAAGAGTGGCTTTTGCAAGTATTATTATTCAGATAAGTATGAAAACCATTTATTCTAAATTATATTGAGAATATATATATGATTTTGACGTTAATGTATATGAATTATATGAATGTGTATTCCATTTATTAGGTTAACTATTTATTTTGGAATTTCTTAATAAACTCACGCATATTATCTTTTGCATTGATTATTTGCATCCATTTTAAGAATATTGTAGTTTTTTTTAATCTTTGTTCTAATATTTAATCTACTAAATCCACTGCTAACACATAAATAATTTTGAAGGAAAAGTGACATTACATTTGGTATCAAAGCCTAATGATCGTAACCTAGTTTTGTGACTTATAATTATTAGATTGATTATAATACTTCCTTTAGACCAATTCTTCAATTAGAATTTATTCTTATCAATTATAATTATAAAACAAAATTACTAATTTACCTCCAATCTATTTAATATATAATTAAAATCTATAATCATACCAAAAAATATATATATCACCTCTAAATGTATTCAAATATCATTTTAATACCACATAAGTAATACATTTTTTATCGTTTATTTCTTACACCTCAAAGACTCCTTATCTATTCACCGTTTCATAAATGCATGAACATTCATCTTAAGGGTCGTGCCCCTCTCTTCAAAGGATTACGTAACAAATAGTGAATGGAATTAACTTATTTTAAAGAGTCCAAATCAAAACGTATAAATAATGTCTTATTCTTAAGAATATTAATAATATCTAACAGCCTTAAGTAACTAATTCGTAGGATTTCTTATCCCTCTTTAAAATTAGCCACTTTTTATTAAAGACTTTTTAAAATAAGGTAATACATTTTTCTCTTATAAAGGACATTTTTTTATTTTTATAAGATTGATGTTTATGTGGTATAAATTAGAATTCTAATTATTTTAAAAGTATTTTAAAAAATATATATATTAATATTTATGATGTTAATATAAATATAAAAAATTATATATATATTTATTTTTATTATTATTGAATCATATTTTTCAAAGTGTAATCTTATATTTATTTGGATGTAATTTGCATCATTCAAAAGTTGAAATATGATGTCTCATCTACTTATTGCACAAGAAAATCATAAGATATATGTTTGAAGAAATGGACAAGTTCAAGAATTATATCAAGAACGCCTATTTAGACATTATTTAAGAAATATAAAATCAATTTAGCGAGCATCCTCTTATAAATTTGTCTTCCTATTAAAATAGTGTCATGTCAACTTATTTTATCTAGCTTTGTGTGTATTTTGAGAAAATACTTTTATCATGTTTGATATGTCTATTTTAAGTTACATTATGGGCCCATAACCCACAGGTCCTTGGATTCATATCTTAAACCTGGAAAATTTACATTGTGTTTCGAGTTAGTAAGAATAACACCATGTTGTTATAAGATATAAAACCAAATAAGCTCTTAGGCTTAGGCATGGGGACATGTCAAATCTTATAGGGGGAGAGACTCTAGACTTTCGGTAGACTATATTCTTGCATCATAGTCCTAGCAGATTCTTGAAAAGTCTAGTTTTTCTTTTTGACCACTCCATTCTATTGAGGAGTTCTAGGGGTAGACAAGTGCTTCTTTATTCCATGAACTTCACAAAACATGTTTAAATAATTGGAGGTGAATTATCCACCTTTTTCAGAAATCAAACATTTGATTTTCAAATCCATTTGATTCTCAACCATATCTTTAAATGCTTCTGAATCTATCTAGTGCATCAGATTTCTCTCTAAGAAAAGTAACCCGCATCATTCTAGAGTAATCATCAATCAAAATCATAAAATACCTATCACCTTGAAGACTTCTCACCCTTGTAGGACCACATTGATCTATATGTATTAATTCCAGTAGTCTAGTAGCAGATTGCTCCTTTCGTTTGAAAATATTCCTTCTTTTCTTTACAAATTAACAATTTTTGCAAGAAACATTGATAGGCTTTGTGATTCTTGGTAGGTAGAGCTCTGACTATATGAACTGAACTGATTCTAACCAAATTATCAAAATTCATGCAAAAAATCCTCTGGTGCCATAAACAACTATCTTTAATCTAATACATAAAGCAATGACCATCAACACCCTTGAGCTGATAGATGTTTCCATATGTCCTCTTACCAACAACAATCACAATTTCAGATCCTTTTCTGATCTCACATATTTCATCCTTAAAGACAAGATTGTATCCTTTGCTACACATTTTTTCAACACTCAAAATATTATTCCTTAAGCCTTTAACATAGTAAAAATCTTTAGTATTATGATTGGCATCAAAACTGATTGAACATATTCCACAAATCTTAGCTCTTGAATCATCTCCAAATTTAACTAATCCTCCATCACACTTTTCAAGTTTCACAAAATTAATTTTGTCTTTAGTCATGTGATTAGAGTAGCCCCTATCAACAACCCCATAGTTTTTATCCTGTTTAACATGAAAATAAGAAACCAAAGTATCTTTAATCTTCTCCAAAACACTTTCCTTCACCCAAGTTTTAGAGTTAGAAAAAGTAGATTCATCTTTTATAGCCAAAAAAAAGCACTCATCATCATCTCCATAATCATATTCATCATCTAAAATACCAACATATTCCCTAACATAGTAACTTCTCTTAATCATCTTTCCTTTGTTCTCCTTAATTTTATTGTTCACAACTCTATTTGAACATCTTGAAGCATAATGACCTATATTTCCATAGCTAAAGCATTTGATATGTAGTCTACCTTTGTAATTATATGTGCCCTTTTTCATCCTTCCTACAAAGTTAGTTTCCACATCATCAAGATCTTCTCCATCTGAATATTCAATATTTTCTGATTTTCCAACCTCAAAAGTAATCTCCACTTTTGTACCATTTCTCAAGCCATTAATTCTCATTTCAAATGAAGTTAATGTACCAATCAATTAATCTCTAGAATAAGTATTAAAATTTTCAACTTCCTCAATAGGAGATACCTTTTCACTGTAAGAATCAAGAAGAGATCTGAGAACTTTCTTTACCACTCTCGGTTCTTTGACTTGTGCACCAAGACCTCTCATACCACTTACCAACTCATCTACTCTCTGCATGTAGGTTGTAATTGTTTCATCTTCATAAATTCTCAGGGTCTCAAATTGTGCCTTTAGATTATGCAAATTAGCATGTTTAACTTTATCATCTCCTTCATAAATTATTTCAAGCTTATCCCAAAATTCTTTATTAGTCTTAAGATTCATAACTTTTACCAATTCAAAATTTGAAAGACTATTCATAATGATAAATCTTGCCTTACCATTTATTTCATGTGCCTTGATCTCATCACTTGTGCTCAAACTATTTGCAAGTACAATATATTGATTCTTCAATCTCATACCCATGTGATCCCAGATATCCTTCCATCAAATCTAGGGCAATCCAACTTTTTTTCCATCCTGGATCTACTTCAAGCAATTAAGCTCTTTTCCAAAGAACCTTGATCTGATACCAATTTTTGAATGAACAAGATAATTGAGAAGGAAGGGGTAAATTAGTTGTAGCAAATTAAAACATCAAAACCCTCAATAGTAATCAGATCCACATGAATTCATTAAACCCTTATTTTTTTATAGTGATTAATCATGAAATATAGATTAAAAAAACCTAAAATAGCAATACCATACACAAGAGAACACTATATTTTACATGGAAAAATCAATGAGGGAAAAACCATGATGAATATTAGCTCACAATATAACTAATTGAAAAACTGGCACAAGGGTTCACTACCAAAATAGGACAAACTGTCCAAAAGGACTCATAACCAGGGCTCACTACCATAGAAAGAAAAAGAAGATAGAAGAGAAATGTTACACAAAGAACAACTTCTCAATGTAATAGAGAATCCACCATAATAGCTCCAACACTTTCACAATATTGTTTGAATTATTGCGGACACCTTTAGCTCACTGTATTCAGAAGTCCAACACTTAGAAGTTCACACTGCTCTACTCAAACTCACACTCTACTCTTCAGAAATTCACATAAATTCCATTACACACAACTATTCTTTATATCTTAATGAGTCTCAACATCTTGACTCATACTTATACCATTCTCAACCTTGAAAAATTTCTCCAAGGTCAGAAACACATCTTTTACACTTACAATTTCAAATTAGGTCGGCACTAAACATTCTTGCAGTGGATAGGAACGAAAGTGGACCAAAAAAAAACTTAATCGGGACCACAAATAAATATCACATGCCATGATATGCCTTCATTAACACTTGAACATATTTGAATTTAGTGTAAACCCAAAGTCGACTGTTACCTATGGAAACACATTAAACTTTGAATTACATGCTTCCTTAAATCAATCCGAAAATTTCGCTCGACAAAATTCACCTGAACATAATCCAAGAACATCCTGGAAAGTAAAAAACCTCTTCATAACAAATCTCACCTAAATATTAAAAATAGTTTGTTTACCCAAATAATATTTCCAGACATTACAATACTCTATAACTCATAAGACCTTATTTTGATGCACCTAACCACAAATCCTTTTGACACAAGAAAGAGAACAACACTGTCAACTCTCCTCCAGAATTGAAAGACCTAAGAACCAACTGTGGAGAAATGTGGTGCAAATAAATTTCTCTCAGACACCATTGTACACAATACTACAAAACCAGTTCACACATTAGTGAACACAGTTTCCTCTGACCAGTGATCTAGAAGCCAAAATTTTGGATATAGAAACTCTAAACATCTCTAACCAACATATCCAAACCACTAAAGCATATTTTCACCCTAGAAGAAATGTGAAGCAAAACCAGAACACCTCTGCAAACCAAAACACATCTACACAACACCCCGTTTAATTATTTTATCAATTTTATTAGTATCCCCAACATCTGAACCATAAATTTAGAAAATTATCAAAGAAACAATCTCTTCTCAACCACTATACTACTATCATCAATGATAACATAGACTTGTTGACATCAATGAAAACACCTTCATACTGGAAATAGTGTGGAGTAGTAAACCGATGCATCAGTTTCTATTTTCCCTTATTATCTTGCATTATAATGGTTATTGATGTTTTTAATGAATAAAAGAGAAGTCATTTTCATCATTATTCCCTATTCTTTAATGCTTAATTATGTACTAGTTTTGAAAGGTTCCTATCACCTTTACATTATATTGACCATGCTATTGATTCTAGCATTCTAAGGATAGATTGGATTTAAATGCGTAACCTTGATTTCCTTGATCTTTGAGTATCGTTGATTGAATTGGGTAACTTTGATTCCTTTGATCTTGGAGACTTGATGACTGTGTGTGCTTAAACAAGATTTAAATTAGTTTTGGTATCATAGCATATGAGTGTGTAAGTTGAGTCACCTTTTTTGGTATCAGAGCGAAAAGAGCTTGGGGAAATTGGGAAGTGGGAAGTATGACACCGAGGAGGATGAGAAGAGGAGTTGCTCGAGGTGGTGGTCAAAGAGGCTGTGAAGAGGGGATTTTGGAAATGTTGCAAAAAATTTCAGCAAGGTTGGATTCCATGGAGAAGGTGAAATGAAGGGGAATCATTTCTGATGATGTGAGTGAAGTTGCAGAAGAAGAAAAATCACAAAATAAGGATGAAGCTCAAGAAGAACCATAAAGCATGGAAAAAAGTTTTATAAAAGTTGTGATGAATGTAGACATCAAAATTTGACCACCCCCATATGGTCAAATTCCTCCCCATTTGTTCCTCTATCTCGCATCCCTTATCTGTATTAATTAAATAATTTATTATTTAATTCATTTTCCCCTTTTCCTAAAGTTCCTAAGGTATTTAATTAAATAATTAAATACTTCACCATTTGTCCCCCCTTTCTCTCTAAATTAAATAAATACTCTAATTTATTTAATTTAATCATTTGTCTCTATGAATTTAATTTAATTTTTAAATTCATTATTTCTCTCTCCTTGTCCCATCCTCCATAATTTTTCCCTATTTCAAACTAATTTAATTAACCTATGATTAGGATGTGCACACCCCTTAACTAGGATGAGTGTCACATCCTCCATAATCCTCCACTTGTGTTAAGCTATCATTAATTCACCTAGTCCATTATTTGCACAACTTAATCACTTGATTAGGTCAACCTAATCCCCATTCCATTTATGGCATATCTCCAAGTCAACATTTTATTAAATTCTTTCTCCTTTTGGAGAAGGCAACCCTTTCCCAATGTGAATTCAAAATTCACTTTTATTCCTCCTAATCCCTTTCAAGGAATTTTTAACTCCTTGAATGTCTTGTCACCCACATGTGGACAAGGACCTCCTTTATGAGGAGATCTTGTCCCACTCCTAGGGTACCATAAAATACTTCTACCTCACCTTTCTTTTGACACCTAACTCACCACATGTCAAGATGTGAGGGCTTGAAAGTTCTCAACTCACCCTAGCCCTTTATCTTGGTCATGGTGGCTTCATCTTGGCCCTCCATTGTTTAGTGGCACTTCCCCTAAGACTAGAGGATTTTTTCCTCATTTGAATCATTCATTCATGCACTCAAGAAATCAAGCAATCACCTAAGCATTCAAGCATCCAAAACCTTCATTATTTCAGCACTCTTTGCATCCATATCAAGCATCCATTGCAATACCCATTTGCATCATTTCATCCCTCATCATCCCACGATCATTTAGAGCTAGGTTTTATGCTATTTTCCATTCAAATGAGGACACAAATCAGATGATCAACATGTCCAACCAACTCATAAAATTGGACAAGGTACAACACTCCTTTTATCTTTCATTTTGTTCAAGTTCAACTAGGCTAATCGTTGAGGTGTTGTTTGTGTTTTTCCTTGCTTGCATTCCATTTCGTTTTGCATTTTAGACTAGGAAAATTCACCTGCACACATTTTTGGAATGCCTAGTGGGATCCACCTCATGGGTCTGCACTTTCATGTTTTATGTTATTCGAATTTTGCAGGTTCAGACTTTACACGCAGAGGTGAAACTGCCCTACCAGGCAAATTTTCCTGTTACATAGGTGAATTTTCCTATCCTGAATAGGAGAATTTGCAACAAGGGGTGAATTTTCTTGAGGCAAGGGTGAATTCATGAAGATATCTGATAAACAGGTGAATCTGAAACTAGCAGAGGTGAGAGAAAATTCACCCATCCTTATGGACAGGCGAATTTGACAGGTAGGAAAGGTGAATTTACTAGGATAAGCAAATTTGAAAAGCAGAAAAGGTGATTTTTCTCGACACAAGGGAAAATTTAAGGTGAACCCGAGACTTAAACTTTTTGATTTCTAGTTTCATTTCATTTCATTTTTGGGTACTAATCCGCTAACTTGTCTATCTATGAGTGTGTGACTTCACTAATGATTTGTGTAGCTTGTCCTCATTTTCCCAAGACCGGTAGTGAAAATTACTGACGTATTTTTTTATAGGATGATTAGTCGAAGACCCATTAGTTAGTATTTCTATTGATTTTCATACTAGCTAGGCACACGTAGAATTAAATAAAGGGTCAATTAACATTGTTTGTTGTGCTTGGGAGTAAGCTATTGACGTATCCACTCCCCTTGTGCCTCTAGGTGATTCTGGGTGATGAGAAATCGTAGCTTGCTCTAGTCCAGTCCAGTCTCCCCAAGAGTTGCTAGTGCGAATAATCTCTCCCCTTGCGCTACATGTGAGCCTAGGGACAAGCCAAAACATCTAGTGTCTTCTTCCTTTATCAAGTCCTACCTAATATTTAATCACCCAGAGGATGATTCCAGAAATGTGTTACCGGCGGGGTATATAAAGGGGCGAGAATGAAAATTGTACCCCAATCCAGTCACGTCATGTTTAGCGAAGCGTCGAAGCTAGGGTGATACCTAGATAAGATGTGTAGAGTTGGTCTGAGTCTCTAGTACCTCGCTGGGTTTCCTGACTCATGCTTGTGATAGGCTGGTGTTCATGGTTGTGCCTCAGGTACCTTTGCATATATCGAGGATGCATGAGATAGCTTTGTATAGCCTAGATAGAGACCCATGTTTCAGCCATGACTTGGTGTAGTGTAGGGGATATAGATCATACCCTTAAGTTACTCACCACATGCTCTCTTGGGTTGAGATAGGAATCCTCATTGTGGACAACGATAGTCCTCGAGTGAAAGTGTGAAGGTGAGCCCATGGCGTCTGTTGATGACCCTATGCCATTGGAATGGTATCTATTTTCCTTCGCAAGAAATGGTGCTCTGGAGAACCACCTCGATATCATGGAGTATTAACCTTGGGTTTTCCACTCAAGGTGGTGGGACTACATTAAGTTTGCAAACCCTTATCACTAATTCTAGGATTATGTTGCCTGGAGTGTCTTCATTGTGCGATCCAATGCTTTTATTTTTAGTTGAGTTAGTTTGGCCCTTCTGCTGGTTGCTTGTTGTGTTTTCTATCCTTTTCCATAGTTAGCCCCTACCTTCAGAGGAAAATTTGATTCATACAGAGGAAAATTTTCACTGTAGATAGGTGAATTTTCCCTACAAAAGGGTGATTTTGTGTCTGAGTCAATCTTTTGGTCATCTTGTTGGGAGAATTTTCCTCTGACAAAGGCGAATTTTCCTATGGGTCCCTTTTTAGGTGACCCCATTTTCACTTGTTCCTTGGAATAGGCGAGTATGTCCATCCCTTAGGAAAGTCTGTCAGTCTTCCCCATTGAATTCAATCATTCCCATATAGTAGGAAAATTTTCCATCCTAAGGGGTGAATTTGTTGTCCACAGGGGTGATCCCATTTTTCAGTCCAAGTCTTCCCATCTGTCCTTCCCTCTAGATAGGTGAACCTATCATTCCTAGGGGTGAGTTCATTCCTGCCTATGTCATCTCTGCTCGTATTGAGTCAAGCTTTAGGTGAACCCATTTTTCCATCAAGCGATCTCGTTTTGAGGCGAATCTGTTCCCGTCTGTACTATAAAAGAAATAGGTGAATTTGTCTACCCATTGGGAAATTTTGCAAATCAAGTCCGCCTATTCTCCTGTGATCCTTAGAGGTTTTGGGTGATATCGCCTATTGAAGAGGTGATTTTGACAGGGTTTTAGGTGAACTTACTGTCAGATAGGAAATTTTTTATATTAGATTCGCCCCTTTCTAGTGCATCCCTCAAGTTTAGGCGAATTTACCGTATAGGTTTGCCTATTCATGTGTCCCTATTGGAGATTGGTGATTTTTCTTTGTGGATTCACCTGCTTCTTGTATGATCCCCAGACATAGGCAAATTTTATTTCTTGAAAGAGGTGAATTTTCCCTCCTTGAATAGGCAAATTTGTGATACATAGAGGTGAATTTGTTGTCCATACAAATTCCAGTGAGTGAATCCTTTTGGCCACTGACAACCTATTGTTTTCTGAGTCCTTTTTTCATGATCAATTTTTTTTTATCATCATCCATCTTCCCATAGTTGTCACTTTAGTCCATTTGCATTTTCTAAAAGTCATCAATTTACCAATCAAATCACATAGTTGCATCTTAGATCATCCTTAGGTTCCATTTTCATAATCGGTTTATTTTTCCCAATCCCCTAGGCTCTGTTTTAGAGGTTTTATCCAAGTTGGCTTAGGTGTTTGACTCTGATCATCATCATCTGCATCTGCTTAGGATTTTCATCCGTCCTGAGTCAGTAAATCATCCTCGACCCATCAATCTACTTCCATCTTGAGGTAGATTCAGTGTTGTAGTCATCCCCTTTATAGTTCAATTTGATCAATCAACACCTTAATTCATCTAGTCAAACCTCTAAACCTAGTTTAGAATCAGTCCCATCATCCAATCTAATCAATCATCCCATCTTATCGGTCAATTTAATCAAACTCCAATTGTATCCCCTATCCAATCAATTAATCAGTCAATCAATTCATCATCATATCTAGTCAATCCTTTAATCCTCACTTAGGTCATTCTTTCATTGCATTCTTAGAATGTAGACTCATCCTAGTCACCTTATAGTTTTGCATTTTCATGCTTGTTACCCGATCGCAAGCAAATAAACTCATGGTAGAATAACAAGCTCAAGGTGCATAGCCTAACATCCCTCAGGATCCTAATAATGGTGGCTCATCGTAATCCAATACATCACCTCCTATTGATGAAAGCATTGTCAATCAGCCCGAAGTTACAGTTGATGAATATCTTAATAATCCCGTCTATCTTCAAATGACATATCGCCTCCTTAATGAGTGTGGGGATAAAATCCTTGCTACCTTGATCATGGAGGGAATCAAACCATCGACGGGATTTGATACCTTGATCATGAAGGGAATCAAACCACCGATGGGATTTGATTTATCCAAATTTTTTAAAATTCCACCTCATGCGCCTCCTATGCCTCAAGATCCCCATAATTCATAGAACCCTTTGAGAAATTCTTACGTCCCTGAGGGTCCTCCTGTAGATAATTTGTATCAACCTAGGTCCGATAATTTCATGCTTTATCAAGTCACATATCCCCCTCGGGTTCCGATTACAGTCACAGGAGTACCACCTAATCCAAATGATCCCCTTGCCTATGGTATGCCACAAAATTTTCCTCCTCCACCACCTTCAAACGTCCCTCCTGGTCTGACTCATGTGCCATCTACACCACTTCTCCCACCTAATCAACTAAATCAACCACCAATAAATGTTGGGGGTAATACTTTTGCTACATTACCACCACCTTTGTTTGTCTCTCAGCAACCTCCTCAAAGAAAGATTCCATCTTCACAGTTGTCACAAGGCAACCCACAACAAATGCCACAATGAATCCCTCAAGACATTCCAATTCCATCTCAACCAATTCAACAACAACCACCACAAAAAAATGTCTTGATTCCTTAGCAACACAATATTTTGATTCTTCACAACTAGTACAACCACCCCCACACCAGCAGTAGGGTAAATCATTGCAACCCCCTCACCAGCCTCAAGGTCCTCCACATAAAAAAAATCACATCAAAACCCATCTTTCCAACAATTGCAAATCACCCAATAGCCTCAGGTCTCAAATCAACCTCTTTATCACCAACCCCTTCAGCAACCACAAATTCCTACACAACCATAGAAATACCACTAGTCCATTCCCAACCACATGGCTCAACACCTATACCATCTACAAAGTACTTTCTATGCACAACCTAGTGTGTCCAATCCAAACTCCAGTTATGCCTATCATAATCTGCAATAATCTCAACACCAACCATATTATGCTACCCCATCGCAACCGCAACAAAGAACTTCCTATTAGCAACCTAATCCACAACAACCTATGTATGCATCCCAAAAATAAACTGCTTACAACTATCAGACCAATCCATACTATGCCTCACAACAACAACCATCATATCAGGAAGGTGCTTCCACCTCATACTATCAAGCACCTCCATCATATCAACAAGGGGCCTCCTCTTCTTACAATCAAAATCTGCCATCCTATCATCAATTTTACACTAATCTTCCATCACAATCCACCTACACCAATCAATATCAATCGACTCCTTTGTATACACCTCCACCATCCTATGATCAAACCACATTCATTCCATCCTCATCTTACCAACAATATGCTCTGTATAATCAATCCTATCTGTCAAATCCATCTTCATCAACACCCATTAATAAGGAGTTGGAAGAGGTAAAAGCCACATTGAGAGACTTAGAAATACGGACCTCTAAAAACTCTTTCAATTTTGAAGAGATTTGTCCCTATCTTTCTGACCCTCGATGTTGCTCGTTCCTTTTCCCAAGCATTTTGAAATGCAAAAAATTGACAAGTATAAAGGAATTAAAGAACCACCTTCAAGAATTCTATTCACATTATCAAGAAGTGTTGCACAATGACAATTATCTCCTATGGTTATTCCATAGGAGTCTAATAGGGGTGGCTCTTGATTGGTTTATATGTCTTCCAATGCGGATCTTTCAGAGAAAATTTTCACACTTTTCCTTGAATTTGGAGAAATATGTTGATACTCTAGATCTTTTGAAAGACAAACAATGTGAGGGTGAAACCTTTGCAAGCTACCTGCAAAGGTGGCATGCTTTCGCTAGCCAAATGAAATCTTCACTCAATGAGAAAGACCTGGTGACTCTTTTCATGGCTAATGCTCACCCGAACATCACACACAATCTCAATCTTCATTGTGTCACAACCTTTTCAAAATTCATAGAGAAAGGTCCTATCATTGAGAGAGTGCTCATCGCTAAGGGACAAATCAAAATTTATAATCCAAATAAGGAAAATTCATCTGGAGACAAGTCCCGCCATTGGAACAAAAACAAGAACATAGTCAATGATGGTGTCACAGATACCAAAAATGTTCAAGTATCTAATACCTCACAAAGGCCTCAGTACACTCCTCCCCAACAGTCAATCCCAAATGCCATATCTGTGCCACAAGGTACACCTCATCCTCCTTATTAGTCCAATCAAAATAATCAAGGCAATAATAAATGCTCTTTTGCTACTTTCAGAGAGCCCTTACGTGTTGTCTTCAATAGGCTTTTGCAAGTGAATTACCCAATCATGTATCTTGTGACTAAGCCTTTCGATGAGTCTAAACCAAAGCCAAAATAGTACAAAGAAAATGAGTATTGTGACTTTCATAAGATCAATGGATATTCCACCAACAAGTGTCAGGGACTTAAGACATATGTCCAAGATCTCATAGATTGTAGAGATATATAAGTGGATCCCAACCAAGTTGCCTCATCCAATTCTTAGCTATAGATATACCAAAACATCTTCCCAAATCACAATTAGGGTGTGAGTACGTCCAATGCTAATCTCAGGTCAAGTAATAACAACAGTCAAAACAATAGCACCAATAACATCAACTATAAGAATGTGCCTTATAACTATGATGGTATAGTTATGTGCATTAGCTAGGGCGAGCCACGCGTATCCATGATTTGTGTCAAAGGTAAAGACCCACAATGTGATATTACAACCTGTCGCACCAATTTCTTTGTTCCTAGTCCTTCCACATCCATCCAACTAGCTCCTATAAGTTCTTAATATAATATTCTTGATCACCTAGGAAAGACGCTCGCTTAAATATCCATCTTGGATTTTCTCAAGTCTTCTCGTGTCCATCAATAAATTGTAACCAAGGCCTTATAGGATACCCATGTACCTAATGACATAGATCCTACTTAGCTCCAAGCCTTAGTAGGACATCTATCTTCAACTTATTAGTTGGGCTTTAGTGAAAATGATATGCCTTCCATCGACTCCAATCATAACCTTCCCCTTCACATTGAGGTCCTCGTTGCCCATCATAAAGTAAAAAGGGTCTTGGTAGATAATGCCTCTACCCTTAACCTATGTACATTGAAATTCATAAAATAGGTTGGGTACACCCATGTAGACTTGAACAACCAGGTTATCACAATAAAAGCATATGATAATGTAGAAAGGGACTCTGAAGGAATCATATGTCTTCCCATTCAGGTTGGCCCTGTGGTTCAATACACAACCTATCATGTCCTTGATCTAGAATTTCCATACAACCTCCTTGTCAGCCACCCATGGATCCATTCCATGTAGGCCATCCTATCCACTTACCATAAATGCTTGAAATTCCCATTCAATGGGATGGAAGTAACCATACATGTTGATCCACAACCATTTGAATATTTTCATGCTTTGGAAGCTTCCTTCTCCCACTCTCATTACTGTTTAGGTGTTGAAGTGGGGGCATCTCAGGCCTCATGACCCAGTCCATCTTCCAACCCCTCATTCGCTACACCATCCATTCCATTCTCCACTTATGAATCCATAATCACCAAGGTACAAATCATAGACAAAGGTTGTGGTGAGTATGAGATGTGCATAGATTTAAATGTGGAAACCATGCCAACATCTCCCCATATGCTTGGTCAACCTTATCAGTCCACATCAAGCAAAGAAGAGAAGACAATCACCCTCAGCTCTAGGAACAAGGGTTCAAAAACATTCCAAGATTTGGGCACCCTTCAAGATCAAATGGATGATGACATCAACCAATGGATTTACAAAGAAGAGCCTGAACCATCACCTCCCCTCATAGAATACTTTTAGGAGGTTTGTCCACATGCATCAAAACTAGTTGAAAAGTAAAATTATCAAGGTGGAGGTCTTGGTATAGAAGAGCAAGGAAGATGACAACCCATCGAAGCATCTATATGACCAAGACATATAGGTCTAGGCTATGATAGGAAACAAAAGGGCCTCACACCATCCACTAGTTCCTCTAATAATGTTAGTGTGGACAATGGTCTCCTTAAGGACATACCCAAAGAAGAGTCCATCATACTTGCATACGATGATGTGGATCTCCTCCATGTTTGACTGCCTATTTGTCTTCTCCATTGAACTTTCCCTTCGCCATCCTGAGCTTATCGACTGAGACCTACGGATTAGTGCACCTATCGATACTTTCCCTTCAATGGACGTCTATGTAAATATTATGGGTTTGGGGATGATGAACACACTAACCACTAAAGTAAGAAGAAACAAAATAAAAAAGGGTCATCTAGTGAAAACCTCTCTGAGGCACTTCCTGACTCATCAAAATTCAAAATGAAGGGTGCATCCAATAGTGAAAACCTCGATGAGGCATTGGATGATGGGGATGTTCATCTTCCCCTTGTTGGAACTCAACTATCTGAACAATCCTCTATCATTATTGAAGAAACTCAAGAAGTCAACTTGGGAACCAAAGAAGATCCTAAGCCTAAGATTACATATGTAGCCAAGTCATTATCAGAAGAAGAGCATGCTACCATCATCAACCTATTATATGAAGGAATCATCAATTTTGCATGGACTTATTCAGACATGCCAAGTCTACATCTCGCCTTAGTGGTACACCATTTATCTCTCCTTGTCAAGAAAGAGTTAGAAAAATTGCTAGAAGTTAGCTTCATAAGGATGATTGACGATTAAGATTGGATATCTAATATAGTGCCCGTCGCCAAGCCAAATGGAAGTATCAAAATTCCCATTATAAGTTGCGGTTAAATCCGAAGAAGTGTGTATTCAGAGTCACATATGGGAAGATATTAGGTTTCATCATCTCCAGGAGGGGTATAGAGGTAGATCTAGAAAAGGTTAAGGCTATAATGGAAATGCCCCTGCCCCATAATCTTAAGTAGCTAGGAAGCCTCCAAGGGAAGTTAGAGTCTATGAAATGGTTCATAGCTCAGTTAGCTAACAAATTCCAATCATTTACACATTTTCTATGAAAAAACACTATCTTCAAGTGGAATCTAGAATGTCAGCAAGGCTTTGACAAGATTAAAGAATACTTGGCTCATCCACCCATCTTGATGCCTCCTAGTCCTGGTAAACCACTCTTGTTGTACATCTCAACTACCTTAGTTGCATCGGGGGCATTATTAGCTCAACATGATGAATCTTCTAAAGAAAGTGAAATTTATTATATTAGTCAAACATTGGTGGGCTATGAACTCAATTACTCTCGAATGGAAAAATCTTGTCTGGATATTGTCTTCAACTCGCAGAAACTTTGTCATTACATGCTTAGTCATCCTGTGAAGCTGATATCAAAAGTCAATCCACTTAAATAACTTGTTGTCCAAAACTTCTCTGACTGGCCACATGACTAAGTGGGTCATGTTTCTGAGTGAATTTTACATAGAGTACGTGGAACGTAAGGTGATCAAAGGAAAATTAATAGCAGATCAGTTGGTTGATGCCCCTTTGGTTGAAACCTATCCTTTGGTAGCAGAGTTTCTAGATGAAGAAGTCCTCAAAGTCATAGAATAAGATAAATGGATGCTCTATTTTGATGGGTCTTACACACATAATGGAGCTGGAGTTGGTGTTTAATTTGTCACCCCTTATGGTGACTACATACCAAAGTCATTCAAATTAGCATTTCCATGCACTAATAACATAGAAAAGTATGAAACTGTCATCACTAGTCTTAGGATCACAATTCAATGGAACACCACTCATCTAAGAGTCTTTGGTGATTTCCAGTTGATTATCAAACAAGTCAATGATGAGTTTCAAATGAAGGATGACAATTTTTTTCCCTACAAGTGCATGGTCAATGACTTCAAAAAGTATTTCACCTTTATCTAGTTTGAGAAGATCCCCAGAATTCATTATAAGGAATCAAATGCAATGGCTACAATTGGTTGCCTAATTGATATGCCTAAGGATTGAATGGACTGTGAGTTCCTCATTGAACAACTTCAAATCCCAACATACAATGTCCCTGAGAGTGAGATGGTGTGTGACATCATAGTTCCTAAATCCCCTTGGTGCCACGATATTTACATCTATCTCCATGATAATATCCTTCCATATAACCTTACACAAAACCAACGTAAGTCCTTCATTCAATGCATCTCTCACTATACCATCGTAGGAGATACGCTTTATCATCGCAGGTATGATAGAACTCTCCTTAGGTGTTTGAAAGAATCAAAAGCTCGCATTGTGTTAGAAGAGGTACATATTGGTGTTTGTGGGGCCCATTCTAATGGCATGGCCATGGTTAAAAGGATTCTCGAAGCAGGTTATTATTGGCCTACCATGGAGCATGACTCTTTTAAGTTTGTAAAAAAGTTCCTCCCTTGTCAACAACATGCGAATTTAAAACATGCTCCCGCCCAAGATTTACAACCAATCATAGCGCCATGGCCCTTTTCTCAGTGGGGTTTTGACTTGATCAACAATATATACCCTCCATCTTCTGATGACCACACTTATATTATCACCATAATTGAATACTTCAGCAAGTGGGTGGAAGCAATTCCACTCTCTCAAATTATAGGTGTTTAGATCTCTAAGTTCATCCTTTTCCATATCCTTTTTAGGTATTGAATCCTATTCACCTTCATTACCGACAATGGAAAGCCTTTTAAAAATAAGTGTATGAAACACCTTTGTGAGACTTACAACATCCGTCATTGTTGGTATACCCCCTATTTCCCACAAGGTAATGGTCAAGCAGAGGCTACCAATAAAAATCTGATCAAGATCCTTAAAAAGGTGGTTAATAATACCGGTCAAGATTGGCATCTCCATCTCCATCCCGCCCTTTGGGCCTACCGCACATCCATTCACACACCTACTGGCACCACTCAATATTCTCTTGTTTATGGTGTCGATGCCATCTTGCCAATCGAATTCGAGATCCCATCACTTAGAATATCTCTGAAGAACCTCATAAGTTATGAGGATGCTCAAGTTGCATGACTCAGTCAATTGGAACTCCTAGATGAAAAGTAGATCAAAGCATACAATCATCTACAATAATATCAACATTGTCTTAGGAGCAGCTACAATAAAAAGGTTTGTTCCTACCAATTCAACATTGGTGATCTAGTCCTCAAGGAGAATTAGTGTAATAAACAAGATCAAGACAAAAAGGGAAAATTTTAGGCAAACTAGCTAGGTACCTATGTCGTCATAGCTTAATATGGTTCTGGCGCATATAGACTTGCTACACCTAAAGGAGAATTCCTTGAAGATCCTATCAAGATTATGCACCTAAAATTGTTTTATACCTAAGTCAGTTGGGTGTCCTTGCCTAAAAAAATACAAAAAAAGTAAAAAATCATCAAAAAAATTAAAAATAACAAAGAGAAATAATTCATCCTATGGTGAAAACCACTCTCCGTGGTGCCTTGGATAAGAAAATTTTATGAAAACCTAGCAACAAGATTCATAGAGGGCTTAATCACTATCTACCTTGTGTCCTAGTTACTTTATGCTTGTATATATCTCATCCTACTATCATATCCTTCCATCTCATTATCCTATCCACCTATCAACATCCCATCATCGGTCACTTGGTATATTGTGATTGAGAATTAGATTATCCAAATCCTCTATCCAAAATCCTGAGCTTTTGTCCTTAATCTGAGCTTGTCATCACCTGTACATCATATCCCATCCTCGATCTTTCGTCATCACTTAGGATCCTTCATCATGTCGGTCCTCACTAGGTATCATCCTTCATTCTTGTTCATCCTATCTACATTAAGGTGTAAGCAGTCATATTTTTTGTCTATGACCTGACATGAAGCTTTTAATATCCTTATTAGTTAGTAGTATCTAGAATAGTATGGTTTGCCAGCTGATTCAGATCTAGTCTTATCGGTCCTCCATCTTTCATCGATCTGGTCTCGTCGTGTGCTTGGTATTTTTCCTAATTATGTTGCCCCTATGCTTTCACATAGGAAAGGTCAATAATTTTATCAGCCCTCGAGGAATTTGTTTTTCCGATCTTTTTCCTTCATCATTGTCTCCATTTTCCTCTTTTCACTTTTATCCATAGTCTCTTTTCGTACTTTTATCGAACTATGAGGGCTTTGCACTTTCATGTAAGCAAGGATGATCTTTGATCAACCCCCGAGCCCCTAGATCTTTAGGGTGTGTCAGTATTGTGTCTTGTTTCCTTGTAATGTTGTCACGTATGTCCCTATCTAGCTGGTGCTAAACAATAGAGGTTATTAGTATCACAAGGTTCAATTGGTTTCAGGTATCCTGCGTCATGTTGATCATCTATTTTAGTTTCCATCTTTGGTCTTAACAATATGCATCCTTCCTAATCAGACTGCATCAATCTCATCCATCCTTTTGATCCCGTGGCAAAGGACATTTGAAATTTACTATGATCTTTCAATGCTTTTGACACTTTGTTTATCATTTGAGCTCCCCATTATACCTTGTTGGAGTCACTACAATCTATCATATCATGGTGCACTTTGAGTGGTAGATATAGGGAGATATATTTATCTCTTTTTTTGCTTCTATCTTCTTGGTTGTCCTGCGTAGTACCCACCAAGATCCATGTGGTCATGTGTTATGCTAGGGCATCCTCTATGCTTGTGGTTATCCCAATGCCTAGCTCGACCAAAGTCCTTGCGACTTTCAGGTGTTGGGGTAGCCTTCTTGTTTGTTGTGTGTGTTTCATGTATTAGACACTTATCTTCCTTGGTTCCTCATACCCTAGTGTATTGTGTCTTGTGCTATAGAAAAAATCAGTACTCCTAAAATGGAAAAATAGCATTAGGTCTGCATTTCATGCTTCATTCTGTTGCATTGCATTTATCCCCCCATCTTTCTCCAACCTATGACTAGTGATTCTGGTTGTGCAAACACTTATCTTTCATTCCCTTTTCTTCTTGGGATCAATATGGTCTTGACAATGCAGTTCCACATCTACCACCCCATCCATCTTACCTTATTTTTAGAATGATTACATGGAAATTACTTGCCATAAGCTCCCACAAACTTGATATGCAAATAAAGTAGGCCTATTAATGCCTTCCATCACTATGCATGCCCTTATTTACACTCATGTTAATGATAATTTAAGTCAGATATTAATGTTTGTTAGAAATTTAATCACCCACACCATGCATGTAGGCTTGCATGCTATTTATAATGCTGATAGTACCAAGATCATCTCCGCAATCAAATACTTGATCTATGACATACAACATGAGCAAAGAAAAGGAGATTGATACATAACTATAAGGAAAAACATGGACATCATGGAAACAGGTGAATCCAATCGTTAATTAATATTGATCCATATCATATTAAATGTAGAGAGTACAATTTCATCCCAAATGGTGTCAAGGTCATTTCATCTTGCATCTCAAGTTCACTCATTGCATTTCATCTTGCATTGCATAATCATTATCATGGGAATTTTAATTTGTTTAAATTGACATAGATTTGTTAATTCTAAGCATCTTAAATTAGATTCATGTATTATCATTCCATTACATATTAGTCAACCTCATTATATACATTGCATTATATGCATACATTACATTTCATCACATATTCATGGTGCACATCATGAAATTAAAAGCAAATTGATTGTATAGTTTACATACATGCATCACCACCTGCATCACACAGCATTAGTTACATGATCACAAAATAAAATTTTTCACATCCTGCATCACAAAACATTAGGCATAATGCATTTCATCTATGTCATCCACATAAGCATGTCACATAAATCATCATAGACACCTACACATATCATAACCGTCTGCATATCCCATAATAAAATCATGGCCATATACAGGCATCCATAAATCGACATCCATAGTATAATAAACACATCCATAAATAAGAATTCATCTCATCATAAAGGTACAATATAAATAAGGGCCATGGTATAATATATAAATTTTAAAATATCAAGTCATAATAAATTCTATCATAAATCATAAATACATGTCCATCAACAGTCATAGAAAGAAATACAGGTACAAAGTGCTTCTCAAATATAGGGACCATATCAATGGCTAGAATGATCCATGTTTGGTCTACGTTGTGGAACCTATGGCATATGTCCCTGTCTCCTTCCTATACACCCTGCACCTGTCAAAATCAAAATCATGTCACCCCTATCGTCTCTATCCTGTGTTGGAACCATTTGATCTCTGAGAGGACTCTTCCACCGACCCTCTGCATGGAGGAGTCTTGTGGTAACTATTGTATCCCCATGTGTGTGTACCTCATGATCGTGATGGTGCTAACATTTGTGGTATCGCTCAGATGTATGGAGGTACACATCATGTAGGATCTGGAACCTCTCTAAAGTAGGCTTCCATATAGTATCTGGTCTCTCTCATGTACTCATCCCTCTCTACCTTGTACCTATCTCATAGCCTAGCTAGGTATCTCCTCTCCTGAATCCCATGCATCATGTGCCATCCTCAGCTAGTCTATCTATGCTTGCAATTGTGACATCTCCCCCTGCAGTGCTTGTACCTATGTTTCTGCTACCTCTTCCCTCTCTAGGATGCCTCATGTATCCCCCATCACCACCTCTACACAGTCTTCCCTATCCTAGAGCTCATCCCTCTCCCTCCTCAGCTCATCCCTCTCACTCCTCGGCTCATTCTTCTCCCTCCTCATCTCATCTCTCTCTCACCATGCCTCATCTCTCTCCCTCAACACGATATCCCTCTCCTCTAACATCCTAAAAGGCCTCATCTGCGAGAACCCAATAGTCCCTTTGTCCCTCCTCTTGTAACCTCTCTATCAGCACCTGCAATCTATCTCGATCTGCCTATGAATCATTGAGCCTATGCTCCGCGATCCTGAGTCTCGCAAGAGCTCCTATCAATAATATTGTTGGGTCCTCGGGTGACAGTGGTACATATGGTACCATCACGAGTGGATCTACCTGTATAGCATCCCCAACCATGGGCTAATGCTGCTCTCCTACATCCTCCATCTCTGCATCCTACATGCCTCTCCTCTATTGTCGGCCTCCTCTCCTGCCTCTCTATCACTGTCGACCTAGCCTCCTCTCATCCTATGAACCATAACCTAGTGGCCCTACAATTGGGTGCACCATCATGATCCATCTGGGTCTATGCTCCATCCACCATATAGAGGATCTCACTATCATCTCTACATCTACCTCCATTTCTCTCCTTGAATACGACACAATATGTAAATCCTCCCACATATATCTCTAGAAATCTGTTGTAATTAGATCACACCACAACCACTCCCAGCTAATCTGGAAAAACCTCTGAGGCCTTGGAGGGATGTCTTGCTATATTCTAAACTACCTCATCACCCTATCCGGTCTGTGAATCTCAATGATATGTGGGTCTTTCTTGATCAGTTAACAAACACTAAAGAAGTACCCCCTATGTCTCCTCTCATCTACTCTCCATTCGAAAAACTATCGCTACTGGTAAGGTCTCCATATGACCTAATCCCCCTATAAGTCACCCAATTTCCTTCTCCATCCCTCCAGATCACTCACATCCAAGTAGTGTAGGTTCCAACCATACTCTGTCCCATACTAGTATGCTATTGGTAGTGTCTCATCCTACTCCCCTACTATTAAAACCCCTGGCCTTGCCACACTAATGTGCTCCCAAACCCACACCTAAGTAATGTCACATGTGTAACACTGAGGGCTCTCCTATAGCAAACCACATGCATTTACCTATACAACTATGCTAGTATGCACATGCCTCATGCAAACTCCCCCTCTCTCCTCTCCACAATGTGTCGAACAACCTCAATGATCTTGAGGCTGTAAAATCTCCCACTCCTATTTGGTAATTGGGTCCTGCTGATCAGTCCATAGAGGTACAACGATAATGTAGACACCTCTAGTCCCAAACATCCATCCAAGTCTAGGTCTCCCCCATGGATAGGGAGATTCACCCATCCGAAAATCGCTTGTAGGCTCCTATCTCGATCTATCCCTTGGCTTCATGTCCAACTAACTAGGTGCCCTTTGATGGGCAGCCACAATATCCTCCATATGTCCTCTAACGTCACTATCATCTCCCCTATCGGGAGATGAATGTGGAGGTCTCTAAGCTCCACCTCTCCATTAGTGTTGTCAATAACACTCGATATGCCCTAATGTTGGGATATCCCAATATATGTAGCAATCCTTCTTGTGCTAGTGCCACATGATCCTCATCACTCATCACTGCGATGGTCGCCTCCAACACCGTTGAGTGTCTCTCGTGCATCCTCAACGTCTCTATGTTCTACATCCACATAGAAAATTATGTCAGTCTTTCATCATGTCTTTTTCCCTTTCTCCCTCCCCTTGCCCCGAGACTTGGTGAATTCTCCTTTTCAGGTGAAATCGCCTTTTTCTTCATCAAATTCACCTTTTCAGACCAAACCACCTTTTTCTTGATCAAATTCTCCTTTTTAGGTAAAATCACCCTTTTCCTTCATCAAGTTCTCCTTTCAAGGCGAAATCACCTTTTTATCCGTCAAATTCCCCTTTCAAGGTGAAATTGCCCTTTTATCCCTCAAATTCACCTTTCAAGGTGAAATTGCCCTTTTATCCATTAAATTTTCCTTTTAAGGTGAAATCACCCTTTTATCCCTCAAATTCGCCTTTCAAGGCAAAATTGCCTTTGTAGTCCTCAAATTCTCCTTTTAGGCAAAATCACCTTTTCCTCCCTGAATTCGCCTTTTTCAGCGAAATCACCCATCCTTTGGCTAATTGGTGAAATTGCCTCTTCTTTGAGCAAGTTCGCCTTTCCCTTTCTCTGCCTTGGCGAATTCACCTTTTTTTTTGGGAATTTTTCCCGTCTTTTCTACCCTTTTAGTGAGTTCGCCCCTTTTCGGTGTGAATTTTCCTATTCTTCATTTGCCTTGCCCGATGGGCGAGTCTATCGTATGGATGGGTGAACTTGCCCCTTCTCAGGCAACTTCAAAGTCGCCCCTGTCCTTGGAAAAAATTCCCATTTTCGGGGTGACTTCGCCTTTTCTCAGTCGCCTCGCTCGACAGGAGAATTCACCATATGGACGGGCGAATTCTCCAATCATGGTGAGTTCGTGCTCTCCTAATCTCCCCAAAAACCTAAAATCTCAAATGCATAAACTTGAAAAACCCAACTAAAATCAGCAGCTGGGGTTTCAAAACCTACCTAGTGGGGTACCACATGCTCGTAGTAGAACTCGTGCACCTCCTCGCCTTAGTGGATGAGCTCATCATCCATGAACCCCTCTTCCTCACTCAATTCGTCAACCATCCTCATCAGTCTCCTTCTCTCTCTCTTGCTAACTCAACTACCAAGTGTGCAAATGGTAAATAGTAATTTGAAATTCACTATTTATAATTTCTCACTTTTTCCCCCTTTTTAACCTCTTAAATTTTGGGTAATTTTTACTCTTTATTTAACCTTTTTTTAATTCTTCCATTCCTCTTCTTTTGCGGGCCACTATTTGCACCCCGTTTGTCTATTTTCCTCCGTTCAAGAGCCATTTTTTTGGGTTTTTCATTCTCTATAGCATGGTACCCTTTGTTTCTCTAAACTTATACGATTCTGACCAAATTATCAAAATTCATGTGATAAATCCTCTTGTTCCATAACCAACTATCTTTAATCTAAGACATAAAGCAATGAGCATCAACACCCTTCAGATGATAGATGTTTCCATCTATCCTCTTACCAACAACAATCACAATTTCAGATCCTTTTCTGATCTCACATATTTCATCCTTAAACACAAGATTGTATCCTTTGCTACACATTTTTCCAACACTCAAAAGATTATTCCTTAAGCCTTTAACATAGTAAAAATCCGTAGTATTATGCTTTCCATAAAAAATGATTGAATATATTCCACAAATCTTAGCTCCTGAATCATCTCTAAATTTAACTAATTCTCCATCATACTTTTCAAGTTTCACAAAATTAATTTTGTCTCTAGTCATGTGATT
The DNA here is from genome assembly GCA_007115665.2 of Sequoiadendron giganteum. Taxonomy (NCBI): domain Eukaryota; kingdom Viridiplantae; phylum Streptophyta; class Pinopsida; order Cupressales; family Cupressaceae; genus Sequoiadendron; species Sequoiadendron giganteum. The sequence continues at coordinate 600,163,337 of CM021101.1, forward strand.
AGAGTAGCCACTATCAACAACCCATTAGTTTTTATCCCATTTAACATGAAAAGAAGAAACCAAAGTACCTTTAATCGTCTCCAAAACACTTTCCTTCAAACAAGTTTTAGAGTTAGCAGAAGTAGATTCATATTTTATAGCCAAGAACAAGCATTCATCATCATCTCCATAATTAGATTCATCATTAGAAATACCAACATATTCCCTAACATAGTAATTTCTCTTAATCATTTTTCCTTTGTTCTCCTTACTTTTACCATACACAACTCTGTTTAGACATCTTGAAGCATAATGACCTATATTTCCATAGCTAAAGCATTTGAAATGTAGTCTACCTTTGTAATTATAGGTGCCCTTTTTCATCCTTCTTACAAAGTTAGCTTCCACATCATCAAGATCTTCTCCATTTGAATCTTCAATCTTTTCCAATTTTCCAACCTTAAAAGTAATCTCCACTTTTGTACCATTTCTCAACCCAGGTTTTCTCATTTCAAATGAAGTTAATGTACCAATCAAGTAATCTCTAGAATAAGTATTAAAATTTGCAACTTCCTCAATAGCAGATACCTTTTCACTATAAGAATCAAGAAGATATCTAAGAACTTTCTTTACCACTCTTGGTTCTTTGACTTGTGCACCAAGACCTCTCATAGCACTTACCAACTCATCTACTCTCTGCATGTAGGTTGTAATTTTTTCATCTTGAGACATTCTCAAGGTCTCAAATTGTGCCTTTAGATTCTGCAAATTCACTTGTTTAACCTTATCATCTCCTTCATAAATTCTTTCAAGCTTATCCCAAAATTCTTTAGTAGTCTTAAGATTCATAGCTTCTTGCAATTCAAAATTTGAAAGACTATTCATAATGATAAATCTTGCCCTACCATTTATTTCGTGTGCCTTGATATCATCACTTGTGCTTAGACCATTTGCAAGTGCAAGATATTGATTCTTCAATCTCATACCCATGTGATGCCAGATATCCTTCTATCAAATCTAGGGAAATCCAACTTGTTTTCCATCAGAGATCTACTTCAATAAATTAATCTTTTTTTCCAAGGAACCTCAATTTGATACCAATTTTTGAATGAACAAGACAATTGAGAAGGAAGGGGTGAATTAGTTGTAGGAAATTAAAACATCAAAACCCTCAATAGTAATCAGATCCACATGAATTCATTAAACCCTTATTTTTTATAGTGATTAATCATGAAATATAGATAAAAAACCTGAAATAACAATACCATACAAAAAAAAACACTATATTTACATGGAAAAACCAATGATGTAAAAACCATGATGAAGATTAGCTGACAATATAAGTAATTACAAAATTGGTACAAGGGTTCATTGCTAAAATAGGACAAACTGTCCAAAAGGCCTCATAACTAGGGCTCACTACCATAGAAAGAAAAATAAGATAGAAGAGAAATGTTACACAGAGAATAAATTTTCAATGCAATAGATAATCCACCACAATAGCTCCAACACTTTCACAATCTTGTCTGAATTATTACGGACACCTTTAGCTCACTATATTCAGAAGTCCAACACTTTGAAGTTCACACTGCTCTACTCAAACTCACACTCTACTCTTCAAAAAATTGTGTCACTTCCATTACACACAAATATTCTTTCTATATTAACGACCTTCAACATCTCTAATCATACTTATACCATTTTCAACCTTGAAAACTTTCTCCAAGGTTAGAAACACGTCTTTTACACTTACAATTTTAAATTAGGTCGGCACTAAACATTCCCACAGTGGATAGGAACAAAAGTGGACCGAAACAAAACTTAACAGGGACCAAAAATAAATATCACATGCCATGCTATGCCTTCATTGACACTTGAACATCTTTGAATTTAGTGTAAAAACCAGGTCGACCATTACCGATGGAAACACATTAAAATTTGAATTAAATGCTTCCTTAAATCAATTCAAAAATTCTGCTCAACAAACTTCACCTAAACATAATCCAAGAACATCCTGGAAACCAAGAAAACCCTTCATTACAAATCTCACCTAAAGATTAAAAACAATTTGTTTACCCAAATAATACTGCTAGACACTGCAACTTTATAACTCATAAGACCTTATTTTGATATACCTAACCATAAATCCTTTTACACAAGAAAGAGAACAACACTATCAAATCTCCTCCAAAATTGAAAGACCTAAGAACCAACCACAAAGAAATGTGGAGCAAATACAATTCTCACAAATATCATTTTACACAATACTGCAAAACCAATTCACACATTGGTGAACACAACTTCCTCTGACCAGTGATCTAGAAGCCAAAATTTTGGATATAGAAACTCTAAACATCTCTAACCAACATATCCAAACCACTAAAGCATATTTTTACCCTAGAATAAATGCGAAGCAAAAAAAAACACCTCTGCAAACCAGAACAACTCTATACAACACCTTGTTTCATTATTTTATCAATTTTCATAGTATCTCCAACATTTGAACCATAAATTTAGAAAATTATCAAAGCAACAATATCTTCTCAACCACTATAGTACTATCATCAATGATAACATAGACTTTCTGACATTAATAACAACACTTTCATACTTGCAATAGTGTGGAGTAGTAAACCGATGCACCAGTTTCTGTTTTCCCTTATTATCTTGCATTGTAATGTTTGTTGTTGTTTTTAATGAATAATGGAGAATTCATTTGCATAATTATTCCCTATTCTTGAATGCTTAATTAAGTAATGGTATTGAAAGGTTCCTATCACCTTTACATTATATTGACCACATTGTTGATTCTAGCATTCTAAGGAAAGATTGGACTAAAATGTGTAACCTTTGATTTCCTTGATCTTTGAGTATCATTGATTGAATTGGGTAACTTTGATTCCTTTGATATTGGAGACTTGATGACTGTGTGTGCTTAAACAAGATTTACCTTAGTTTTGGTATCAGAGCATGTGAGTGTGTAACTTGAGTCACCTTTTTTGGTATCAGAGCCAAAAGAGATTGGGGAAATTTGGAAGTGGAAGTATGCCACCGAGGAGGATGAGAAGAGGAGTTGCTCGAGGTAGTGGTTGAAGAGGCCATGAAGAGGGGATTTTAGAAATGTTGCAAATTCTTTTGGCAACGTCGGATTCCATGGAGAAGGTGAAATGAAGGGGAACCATTTCTGATGATGTGAGTGAAGTTGCAGAAGAAGAACAATCGCAAACTGAGGACGAAGCTCAAAAAGAGCCAGAAGGCATGGAATAAAGGTTGATAAAAGCAGTGATGAATGTAGACATCAGGATTTGAAAACCCCCATATGGTCAAATTCCTCACCCTTTGTTCCTCTATCTCACATCCCTTATCTATATTAATTAAATAATTTATTATTTAATTACTTTTCCCCTTTTCCTAAATTTCCTAAGGTATTTAATTAAATAATTAAATACTTCACCATTTTTCCCCCTTTCTCTCTAAATTAAATAAATACTCTAATTTATTTAATTTAGTCATTTGCCTCTATGAGTTTAAATTCATTATTTATCTCTCCTTCTCCCATCCTCCATAATTCTTCCCTAATCTAGGTTAATTTAATTGACCTGTGATTAGTATGTGCACACCCTTTAATCAAGATTACTGTCACATTCTCCATAATCCCCCACTTTCCTTAATCTATCATTAATTAACCTAATTCCTTGTTTTCACAACTTAATCACTTGATTAGGTCAACCTAATCCATATGTCATTTATGGTATATCTCCAAGTCAACCTTTTATTAAATTATTTTTCCTTTTGGAGAAGGCAACCCTTTCCCAATATGAATTTAAAATTCACTTTTATTCCCCCTAGGCCCTTTCAAGGAATTTAAAATTCCTCGAATGTCTTGTCACCCATATGTGGACAAGGAACTCCTTTATGAAGAGATCTTGTCCCACTCCCAAGGTACCATAAAATACCTCCACCTCACCTCTCTTTTGACACCTCACTCAAAACATGTCAAGATGTGAGCTTGTGAGTACTCAACTCACCTTAACCCTTGATCTTGGTCATGGTGGCTTCATCCTAACCCTTCATTGTTTAGTGGGATTTTCCCTAAAATTAGAGGACTTTTCCCTCATTTGAATCATTCATTCATGCACTCAAGAAATCAAGCAATCACCTAAGCATTCAAGCATCCAAAAACTTCCATTTTTGTAGCACTCTTTGCACCCATATCAAGCATCCTTTATAATACCCATTTGCATCAGTGCATCCCTCATCATCCCACGATCATTTAGAGCTAGGTTTGATGTTATTTTCCATTGAAAGGAGCACAAAAATAAAATTATCAATAGGACCAACCAACTCATCAACTTGGGAAAGGTATAACACTCCTTTTATCTTTCATTTTGTTCAAGTTCCACTAGGTTAATCGTTGAGGTGTTGTTTGTGTATTTCCTTGCTTGCATTCCGTTTTTTTTTGCATTTTAGACTAGGAAAATTCACTTGCACACAATGAATGTAGGAGAAAAACCAAAAATAGAGTTCCCACATATTCTAGAAGCTTGAATGGGGAAGATCTAATTGAGTAGATAAATGATTTGGATAAGTACTTCAAGTATGAAGGAGTTGTAGAAGAAAGAAAAGTGATTTTTTCATGTATAAGGCTTAAAGGCCATGCTGGAATATGGTGGGACTATGTACAATTTGAGAGACAAAAGAAAACAAGGAAAAAATAACCTCATGGGATAGGATGGTTTCCAAATTAAAGATTAATTTTCTTCCAGTAGACTATCAAACCAGTCTTTTTAGAAGATTGCAAAATCTCAAGCAAAAGGATATGTTAGTAAAAGACTATATAGAAGAGTTTTATAAGTTGGTGATTCGGTCAGGCCATAGCAAAGAGGATATGGAAAACGTAGTTAGATACCTAAATGAGTTGAAATATAGTCTACAAGATGAGCCGAGTTTAGTGTCACCGAGAACTTTGGAGGAAGCCTACCAATTTTCCATTAAGGCAGAAGAGAAGCTCATGCAGAAGCAGAAGCAACAAGGTTGAGGAAGAGGACGAGGCTATAGAGAAAGAGGATAGCAATATTGGCAACATAAGGGTAGACAAATGAGAGGGGGGGTGAATCATTTGTCACATAATTTCAAACTTATTAAACTTATTAACCTTTAATCTCTGATTTGATTAATAACAGTGAAGGCATGAATCAACAACACATTAGAAACACACATAACACCAAGATTTTTGCATGGAAACCTTGTTAGGGGAAAAACCACACTGGAGGTTAATTCATAGGTTATACCCTGTTAAAAGTATAATAATAATATAAGAGGAATGCACATGCATTCAGGCACACTACCTAGAGCTCAATACTCAAAGGAAGACTCACTATCTTATAAAAAAAATTCAGATTAAATCCATCTGAAGAACTTGAACTGAGAAAGTAGCATCTACTAATGCATGAGTATAGTTCCGATTAAGCACATGAACACTTCTTCACTTTCTTTCACTCTTCTTCACACTTTGATTTTCCTTCGAATGATCTAAACCTTATTCACAAATAGAACTCACACACTTCACATACTGCATCACTCAAATGAGATAAATAATTGCTTATATATATCCGCAACAAGAAATTACATTGATTTATGTTGGCTTGAACACAATAATAGAATGAATACAAACTATTGGCCCAAAATAATAAAGATTATCAATGCACATCAACCAAGGTCAGCAACAACATAGTAGAGACCTAAAACAATGTCCTCAAACACAAAACACTTTCAAATATTCTTCCTCAAAGATCCACAACACGCTTCAAACACCTTGTTGGCCATGAACATGAAAAACATGAACAGGCAAGAGAAAATCTCGGATCATGAGCAAAATGATCAATGCGGATGTGCAACACAGATAGAGTATGATATAAAAACATCCATGAACACCACATGAACATGTGCAACAACTCATATTTCTAGAATCATATTATCTTCTTCCATGAACACCACATGAACATGTGCAACAACTCATATTACTAGAATCATATTATCTTCTTCCATGAACACCATTTGCAGTAACATAATAGCTGTCAGAACACAAAAACTTATAACTTTATCAAATCTTCATGCGCACCTCTAAAAAATTTCAGAGTAGAAACTAGATAGGCTTGGAAACAAACCCTTTAATCTACAACATCTAGTTATCAACATACTAAAATTTCTACCATACTGATCTTCACTACTTCATAGACAATCTGTAACATATTTTATTACAATTTTCTCAATATCCTCGACATATGCAGTCTTAAAAAAATTAATGCTAATAGTGTTGACATCAATGATAGCAACATATCATCAATACAACCATAAAATCCAACAATCTCCCCCTTTTTCATTGATGGAAACACATGATATGAAAAACACACCATCAACGCAACTAACTCTTCTTCCCATAATCTCCCCTTTACACATTGCTCTTCTCTCCCTCAGTTCACACTGTTCCTTCCCCCCTTTCTTTTGGCTCTTCCATTGTTTTTCACATTAATCTTCTCCCCCTTTGACATCAATTGAAAAGGTACACAAGCTCTAAACCACATATCTAAATCATCTAACTACTCCCCCTGAGTAGCAGCTGTGTATGTTAGAATGTGCGAATCAAATTGAATCTAAACTAATACACCAATGAAACATTAGATTAAAGAAACTAATTTAAAGAAAGCAAAATGCAAACTCTAAACACAAGAAGCTCCTTCAAATTCATCCCATTGTTCTCTATCTCCAAAGATTCATTTCAAGATGCTTGTTCTCAGTTGTTTAAAACAATAGCTTGTAGAATGGAAGCTTGAGAGAATGAGATTGATGAAAATGCATGTGCATTGCTAAAAGATTCAAGTTATGAAATTGAAGTGCTATAAATGCTAAAATGCGACTATAATAACTACGCATGAAAATATAAGATTCGAGGTCCTTTTCTACTCATAAGAGGGTTGTATTATAGATTTTTGAAGGCTGGAATTCAATTGGCCAAGATCAACGGTTGAGTTCAAACCTGTTGAAATGAACGGTGAGAGATCGAGAATTCGAAAAGACGATGGAATTTTAAAAGACGGACGGAGAATGAAGAGACAATTGAAAGGTGTCTCTCATAATTTAAATAAATAAATATTTAATTATGTGTAAGAAATGAAATGGTTTTAATTAAATATTGAAAATATTTAATTATGTGAGAAGAGAAAAGCTTTTTATTAAATATTCGAAAATATTTAATTATTGAGAAGAGTGAAGAATTTAGAAAGTGTTTTAATTAAATATTGCAAATATTTAATTAAATGTGGAATGAAGAATATCATTTAAATTTTAAATTTAAACTTGTGATAATTAATATAAATAAATTGTGAAATCTATTTAATTAATTAAGAGGAAGATAGCATTAATTAAATAAACTTTATTTATTTAATTAAATTAGAAGAATTGGAAAAATGAACAATATAAATAAATAATTAAATTTATTTATATGTAGATGACTTAAGAATATTAATTAAATAATTCATATTTAATTAATTAACAGGTTTGGTTAACCATGACCATTTTCAGATGTGTACATTTTGCCCCTCTTTGAAGTGATGTGTTTTACGCATTGCTTCAAAGAATTTGCCCTTGATTTTGAAAAATTTAACTGATGATGCTATATGCCCCCTCGAGAGATAAATCGCGTGATGAGAATGGTTATGAGGCTGATTTGGAAGATTTTCAGATGATTTCGGAGAAAATTTGGCGATTTATCTCTCGAAATAGCACTTTCCATAGTAAAAATGTCATTTTTACCCCTTTAAAAGGTGAAAAAGGTGACAAGTCACTTTCATTTGAATAGTAACCTTTGAGAATTTTGGAGCTCTAAGAGAGATATTAGTGATGCCGATCCATTATGAGCATCACCGATTTGAGTGAGCCCGCCGATATTAGAGACCAACAGCATATGGACCTCTGGTGAGTGAATCCAATCCTCTTTTTTGAATTTTAAATGAAAATTTTGATGATTTTTCGTAATTTTTGATTTTTAATTTTCTATTTTAGTGCATAGAAAATTTAGTTTAGCACATACAAACTCGCACATAGGTTGAAAACAGTCACGCATAGGGTTGCAAATTAGCGCATAGGATAAAATCGCGCATAGGATCACTGTTTTAGCACATCCAGCTAGCCGGGGTCGGGTTAGATGCTAGTTTAGCGCATGGGGTAAATTAGCGCATAGGATAATTGTTTTAGTGCATAGGTTAGATAAAACAACGCATGCATGATTTAGCGCATTGATGACCTATTTTAGCGCATAGGTTAGATAAAACAATGCATACATGATTTAGTGCATTGATGACCTTTTTTAGTGCATCCAGGGAGTAAAGTTGCGCATTCATGATTTAGCGCATTGATGACCTGTTTTAGCGCATACAGGGATTTTTGCTGAATTTCAATTTTTGAAGAAAAATTGACATGTGTTTGATGATTGTTGCTAAATTAGACAACTGATTTTATGCTTTTGAAAACATCAAGATTAGATATGATAAATTTGTCTTTGTGCTTGAAAATAAATAGTAGAGATGATTGATTTGCTTTCCTGATTGAAAGGCTGATAAATTTGCTTTCCTGATTGAAAGGCTTGATAGATTTGTTTTCCTGATTGAAAGGCTTGATAGATATGCTTTCCTTGCGATAAGAAAGAAAAACAAAGAGATGGATAGATTGATGATTTTGGTATGATTCAGTTGATTTGACACGATTTGCTTGATGTTTACTTTTGATAATCCTTACTGATTGATTGAATCTTGATGCACTTGGTATGATTGTAAAGGAGGAATTTAACCTCCTCCAGTTTAGGGAGAAATTCCCTCGGATGTGGGAGATGATTCCACAGTTGTCCCAGGATGATTTAGGGATCATTCATTAGTGTGGGTTAGGTTCGTTGCTGGCGATGCCGCAATATCGGGTCAACAAGGCACTGTTGACTGTATTGGCTGAGAGATGGAATAGTGAGCATAACATGTTTCACTTTCCGACAAGAGAGATCACAGTGACTCCTGAGGATATTTATAGGATTCTGGGTATCCATGTGGTTGGAGAGCTTGTGATCTATGATCATAAGGAGATTAGAGGGACCGATGCTTTGAGGCGAGTTTTCCAGGATCCTCATGTCGATGGGTATGAGATTGCCTAGAAGGATATGATATCGGGATATGCCCCACTGCTATCAGTTCTAGCAGGTATGATCGATGATTTCCTTTGTCCTGATCATAGGGAAAAGGGACTATCAGTTGGTTGGGGGAGGATTTTGGAGGATATGCTTCTCCACGGGACCAGATATGCATGGGGCTCATGCATGCTTGCCCATTTGTACCACGATCTTCATCAGGTCGTATACACATATGGGAAGAGTCTCTCCTAGGGAGTCACTCTTCTTTAGATTTTTGCATGGGAGCATTTTTCCATCACACGTCCCATTATTCAGAGGGATCGTCCCCTGGGGTTCCCATATGTCTATGCATACACTGGGCCTCTTGTCTAGCCCAGGCTGGGCAAGTTGGAGTATTGGCGGTGCATATTAGATGATTTGGATACGGTTATTTGGAGACCATATGTAGATTGTGATCCATGGCATGCAGATGACATAGAACTTCCATATGGGATGAGATCTAGATACTTGATTGGACGCACCCCATTTATCATTGAGCGATTTTTGGGCTGGAGGGTTCTGAGGTAGTTTGGATGGGTACAGATGATGCCATAGGGGGTGGCACACTATGCCAGGCACCGAGAGGATATACCAAAGTGGGGTCTTGTTTTGACCATTGAGGCAGCCAAAGAGGAGTATTTGGAGTTACAGTCAAAGGATTGGACTATACAGTCAGAGGTCATAGATGTAGGGATGACAGGTGACTATGCTGCATACTTTTACACACATCTCTTTCCTAGGTTTACCAGTCCAGAGGAGCTTGCCCTATTGATGGGAGGTCCAATTATTCGGGCAGGACAACAACAGCCACAAGGACATCCAGCAGCAGGGCAGCCACAAGCAAGGGATATGGGTGGGGTGGTCATGGATGTGGATGAGGAGGAGTCAGAGGATGAGGAGGCAGATTCATATGACTCTGAAGATAGTGATGGGGATGATGGAGATGATGGGGGTGGTAGGAGGCAGAGATTTTTCTTTGATGTTCCCTTTAGCACGAGGCCACAGACATCCAGAGTGGTGGATCAGCCCAGTACTTCAGCTCCATGAATTACTATGGGCTTTGTCACAGGGATAGGTGGATGCTTTGTAGGCTGAGGTTCAGACTCTTCGGAGCTAGTTAGCATAGGCACAAGTGACCATTAGTCAGTTGTAGGCACATATCGCACAACCACTTCCTCTTGACCCATAGATAGCTCAGCTTGTAGCTGAGAGAGACAAATTTAGAGAGCGATGCATATAGACTGAGGGGGTAGCCGAGATATTGCTGAGATTAGTTGAGCACACCTTTATTGGAGAGGTTGTAGTAGAGGGGCTAGAGACTGCTCGGGAGGCTGAGTACTATAGGATGAGGTATTTTGAGGCAGTGCCACCTGAGCGGTGGATAGCATTTACACAGTCAGGTACTCGGACTCAGACTCATTCATGCAATCACTCCAGGAGTGCGACTAGGAGTGTGGGTCAACCGACCAAACGAGAGATCAGAGCTTCTAGGAGCAGAGATCCGTCGAGACCTACTACCTCTGGAGGCAGCAGCATTCATGTCCCATGGCCAGATGCCCCTCAATGATGAGCATTTTGTACACATTTATGCCATTATATTCGATATATCTTTTTGAAACATTTGATATCCTTGTATTCTTGGACATTTGTTTTGATGAGATCTATGATATGCAGTGGTGATTTTATTATCCACATTTTATGGATGATTTATACACATGTTATGGATGCATTTATGCTCATGTTATGGATGCATGTTTTCATTTTTATATGCTATGTTGTGTATGATGATATGATGTAATCTGAATGATTTTTCCTTCCTGATGCATGTAATGAATGTATGATGTAAGATGTAAATGCTGAGATGAAAATGAGATGATATGATTTATGAAGATGTAATATGTAATGAATGATATGCTTGTGGCATGATTTATGATGTAAATGATCATGATAATGATGACGAAATGGAAATGCACTTATATAATGAACTTATGATGTAAATGAACATGATAACCTAAGTGATGATATGTAAAGAATGAAATGGATGCAATTTTATTTATGAATGTGTGTGAAATATGTAAATATATATGTTAATGAATGATTAATGAATGATTAAAATAATGGCTATGTATATGATGTTTAATAATGGATAATGATCATAATGAATAAAATGAGATGATAATAAAATGAAATAATGATGTAAATATGCAAATGCAATGATAATGATAATGAAAAATGATGTGAAATGAAGGTGAATGATAACGAAAATGAGATGTAACAAATGTCCAGTCATACTCCACCATTGTCTGAAAAAGATATTCAAGAATGTGATCAACCCTCAAAAATCTATTTAAAAAGGACCTCGAAATGCAAATGAATTATGCAATCCTAATAATGAAATATGCAATCCTAAATGAAATAATGAACCATTCTCCTTGTTGCCATTTTCGGCTGCGTTTAGTTGTCATCATTGAGCCTTTTGATATGTTGAATGTTAGTACAAGCATCAAAGAGTATGTTAGCACCAATGATGACCTGAGTACTACTTTCATAATGTTTGATGTAGCAAGTTAATACAAGCATCGAGGTATAATTGAACCAAGACGACCTGAGTATTGCTTGCATAAACAGAAAAAAGTTAATCATTTTCCTATGCAAATTTTGAAATGTCATCAATGATACTTTGTAGATCATGTCCCACGACCAATTTGCATCATACTAATGATTAACCTACAAACAACAAGCAAAGAAAAATCATACTTCTTCCTTGTGATTCTAGTTCAATACATCATTGAATCACTCTAAAGATATGATGTCATCAAATATCAAAACAACAATTTGTAATTTATGCTTTTAAGTTTGTCATTAATTTTATTCAGATTAAGATCACCCAATTTGTTTTAATTATTTGTCAAAATAGTCATGTAAGCTCCTTTTAATTGAACAAGACTGTTGTTTCCGATATCCCGATTCTAGACACATGCTACCAACTACCTGCTAGAAAAGCTTCAAGAAGCGAACTGCTCCTCAGTGACCTTGTACTCTGACTCTTGCTAAACACAACTATTGCAATGGATAACCCTCAAATCATCAAGCCATGATGAGATCCTCGTCGTTCCAAGGAAATGACGCAACACGAATGCGATGGTGAGGTACGTGCATGATGCCGATAAAAAGACGAAAATGCAGAATGAATCCTAATAGATGAGAGAGCCAAATAAAATCATAAACAATGCCTATTTGCCAGGTTTTCACCATTTTTTTTTATTTCACTTTTTCCTGATTTTATGATTTTTTTGTTATTACCAAGACACCTATTTGCTAGGTTTTCATCAAGGCAATTTTTTTTTTTTTTTTCCTTTAGGACTTTTTATAATGTTTTTGATATTTTCTCAAGTGTAGAACCTTTTTAGATAGATGTTGTTGGTTGGATCTTCGAACAAATCCCCTTCTACTATTGACAACTGATATTCCCCCAATCCATATGCTGCAACGATATTGAACGGGCCCAACCAATTAGGCTCGAACTTGCCTTTCTTTTCCCGATCTTGTTGATTTTGAGGGTTTTCTCTGAGAACCAAATCACCTACTTAAAAATTTTGTGGTTTGACTCTGTAATTGTAGCTACGTGACATAATTTGTTGATATCCCTTCAAGTGATTAACCGCAGTTTGACGCCATTCATCAAGTAGTTCGAGCTCTTGCAACCTTGATACTCTGTAGTCTTCATGATTGATTAGCCCTTTGAGTGATACTCGAAGTGAAGGAATCTCAACTTCTAATGGTAAAATATCCTCTGCTCCATAGACCAACACATAAGTAGTAGCTCCTGTCAGTGTGCGAATGCTCATTCTGTAGGCCCATAATGTTGGATTCAATTGGACATGCCAATCACGACCTACTTCGTTCACTGTTTTCTTTAAAATCTTTAGAATTGTCTTGTTTGAAGCTTCGGCTTGACCATTCCCTTGTGGATAATAAGGTGTAGAGAACCGGTGTTGGATGTGAAATCTTTCACATAGTTCATCAACCTCCTGATTTTTAAAGGGTCTACCATTATCTGTGATAATGGAGTTAGGAATACCATATCTACAAATGATATAATTTAAGATGAATGAAGAGATTTGTTTGCCCGTAACAGTTGTCAGAGGAACAACTTCAATCCACTTAGTGAAATAATCAGTGGCCGTAATGATAAATTTATGTCCATTTGAAGATGATGGATGTATCTTGCCAACCAAGTCCAATCCCCACTGAGCGAAAGGCCATGTTGTGGTGAAGGGTTGTAATTCCTAAGTAGGAGCGTGAATGAGGTTCCCATGAATTTGACATTTTGCGGATTTCTTCACAAAGGTGAATGATTCTTTCTCCATAGTTGGCCAATAGTACCCTATTCTTACAAGTTTCTTTGCTAAGGTTAGTCCACTTGAATGCATCCCAAAAATTCCACCATGGACCTCTTGTAAGGACTTTTCTAATTCATTGCGTTCAAGAAATCTAAGGAGGGTACCATCTAGACCACGCCAGTATAAAATGTCAAAAATTAAGGTGTAACGGGATGATTGACGAATGAAATTTCATTTTTGATTCCTAGACAAGCCTAAGGGTAAAGTAGTATCTTTTAGGTAAGTGTAAATTTGGCCATATAAGGAAGAGTCAAAACTCATCAGATGGTAAATGATTTGAGTTTCAGGATTTTCATGGGTGGGAGAAAACAATTGTTCCACCAGGAAATCGTACCATTTTTTATTCTCTGTAAACTGGAGTAGAGAAGCGATTATAGCCATAGTGTCTGCTGCTTTATTATCAATGCGCAAAATATGTATGAACTTGATATTAACAAAATATTTCTTGAGATCTTCCACCATTCTTTTGTAAGGTATCAACTTGTCATCTTTAGTGTGATATTCATCATTTATTTGGTTTGTAACAAGTTGTGAATCGCCAAAAACTTGAAGTTCTACGATTTTCCAGTCTACTGCAATTCTTATGCCGATTATCAATGCCTGATACTCAGCTATGTTGTTTGTGCAAGGAAACATTAGCCGATAATATTTTGGGATTGTATGTCCTTGAGGTGTAATAAAAAGAATTCCTGCTCTTGAACCATGTTGAGTGTAAGAACCATCAAAGTAGAGTGACCATGACTGCTAGACATCTGTTGTGAACACGTCGACATTAGGAAAATCAACATGTATTGGGTGTTCTGCTGGTATTGGTGTTTCTTCTAATTGATCTACAATTACTTGTCCCTTTATAGATTTTCGATCCACATAATGAATATCAAATTTGCTTAGGATCATAACCCATTTAGCCAACTTGCCAGTTAAGGTTGCTTTACTTAGAAGATATTTGAGTGGGTCAATCTTAGCCACAAGCTTTACTGTATGAGTTAGCATGTAGTGTCGTAATTTTTGAGAAGTAAACACCACTGCTAAACAAGCTTTTTCGATGAAGGTATAATTTAGCTCATGACTTATTAGGGTTTGGATGATGTAATAAATAGCTCATTCTTTTCCTGAATTATCTTCTTGTGCCAATAACGCTCCTAAAGATACTTCCATGGCAGCAATATACAATATGAGAGGTGCACCTTGTACTGGTGGAATCAACATTGGTGGATTCATGAGATACTACTTTATCTGATCAAATGCTACTTCACATTTATACTCCCACTTGAATGGAGCATTCTTATGCAAGAGATGTGTAAATGGTAAACTTTTATCTGCCAGTTGAGCAATGAATCTTCGAATGGATTGTAACCATCCCTATAAAGAGCGCAGTTGACTAATGTTCCTTGGTGGTGGCATATCAAAAATTGCTTGTACCTTAGCTAGATCCACTTCAATTCCATTTTCCGATACAATGTAGCCTAATAGCTTCCCAGATTTTACTCCAAAAATGCACTTCTTAGCGTTAAGTCTCACTTTGAATTTTTCCATTCTTTTGAAGATTTTTGATAAGATATCGATGTGTCCTTCTCTAGTGTTAGATTTGGCAAGAAGATCATCAACATAATCCTCCATGAATGTATGCATCATATCATGAAAAATTGTTGTCATTGCCCATTGGTATGTAGCTCCTGCATTTTTCAATCCAAATGGCATTACGTTCCAGTAATAGGTACCCCAAGGACATGTAAATGCTATTTTATCTTGATCTTTTGGTGCAATCTTTATCTAGTTGTATCCTGAAAATCCATCCATCAATGAGTACATTGCATGTCCAAAAGTTAGATCCACAATCATATCAATGTTAGGTAAGGGAAAGTCATCTTTAGGACATGCTTTGTTCAAATCCCTGAAATTTGTGCAAATTCTAATCCTTCTGTCTGGCTTCAAAATAGGCATGATATTGGAGATCCATTTTGCATAGTCCATTGACCGAATGAATCCAACGTCTAAAAGTTTCTTTAATTCCTCTTTAACCAACAACGCAACATGTGGATGCATTTTTCTGAGTTTCTGTTTTACAGGCTTTACCCCCGGTGTAATAGATAAATGATGCATGATGAGATCTAGATCCAATCCAGGCATATCTACATAGGACCATGCAAAACTAATTTGATTATCTTTGAGAAATTCTATGAATCTAGGTACTTCTTCATCTATCAGAGATGCAGCCAATTGCAAAACTTTAGGCTTTTCTGTAGTACCTATATTGAGTGCCTCTGTTGGTTTGATTAGAATGGAAGACCTTTCCTAATAATACTCTAGAAGAGTGTCAAGTTTCCCATCCTCTGGCGCCTTTGAAAGTTTTTCACCATTGGATACACTTTTTATTTTCCTCTTTTCTTGATCTAATACTGCGTTTGTTAGGTTTTCACCATTAGATCTTTCTTTCATTTTTCTTTTTTCTTGATCTAATACTGCCTTTGTTAGGTTTTCACCATTAGATCTTTCTTTTATATTATTTATTTCATAGCTGAGAAACTTGGCACTTTCTTATCGAAAACTCTGATCTTGTGATTCCCTAATGGAACTTGTTTCGGATTGGGATGAACAAAGAAAGTTTATTATGGTTTCATCATTTGGAAAAGTTGGAACATCAATGGGTGTGACTTGTTCCCAATCAATGAGTTCGGGATAAACCAAAGGTAATAGATCATTAGGATGAGTAAGGTCATTGGCCGTAAGGGTCAAGATGTGATTGTCAACATCATTATAGGGGAGATCTAAGATGGTATCCTCCTCAAAATGATCTATCTCACTTTGAATTGAATTGGTCTCACTAGAGTCATGATCACTTTGTAGGATGTAATCAAGCGGAGGTCTTGAGCTTTCTCCTTGTAAGAATGCAGGTGAGAATTTCTATATGACATCCACCCTTTTCTCAGAGATATATGTATCATCAGAGAAATCATCCCATTCATATTCATTGGAGTCTATTTTAGAATTATCCGCTTGAATTCTCAGAATTGATTCAGCTAACTCCTCATTAGATGGCCTTTGTGTTACTTTTTCCTTAGTATCTTCACCATATCCTAATCCAGTCTTATCTTTTGGATGCATTGTTTTTAATTGGACAGGTTCAACAATACCTTCTTTCCTTTTACCTAAAGGGCCATTTCCTTCATAACCCATTTGTTGCATGATAGCATAACCTTTTCCATATTGTTTTGTGGGTAACTTGATATGCTGTACAGATTCTTCTTCATCTTTATACAGCCAATCAAGAATAGATCTATCTTCTACTTCAGTTTCTTTGATAAATATCCCATTAAACTTGGTGATGGGGGTTGAAGTTGAGGCTAAAATTTATGCAGCCTGTTGTGTAGATGTTGACAGCTGACCATGGGATCTTGGGGATAGGGGTAGATTAGAGAGAGATAAAGAATATTCTCCCATCCCATTATCTTTCAATTTTAACTTGGTGCCAAAATTGCTTATCATTTCTTGCACTTGTTCTTTGTTTTTGTAGGTAGAGATGACCAAAGCTTCTCTATTATGTGGGACGAGTGTATCCTGAGTTGCTCTTAGATTAGAACAAGTTTGACTGCTAATGTGATCAGCAGGTATTGTTACTTCCTATCCGTCATATGGAAATTTCAAACATTGATGATAAGTAGATGAAATAGCTTGCATGTTATGGATCCATGAACGACCCAATAGTATATTATAGGTTAGATCCCGATCGAGAACCTGATAAAAGGTATTCTTCACCATAGGTCCCACTCTGATTGGTAACATGATGAGACCTTTGGAAGTCCTTTCCTCATCATCATAGGCCTTGATCATAATTTTCCTCCGCGGATCTATAGAGTTTGTTGAATATCCCAAGGCTACGACCAATTTTAAAGTACAAATGTTTAATCCAGCTCCCCCATCTATGAGAACACGTCTAATGCGGGCTTTGTGAACCATGACCTCTAAATAGAGTGATGAATTATGCGAATGAGTTATGGATGAATCATCTTTTTCAGAAAACGATAAACATGTGTAGGAGGACAAGTGTCCCACCATGGCTTGAAATTTATTGATATCGAGATCAGGGGATACAGTTGTATCAACAAGGGCCTTTTCTAGAATGTCCTTATGTGCAGGTGATAACTTTAAAAGTTCCAAGATAGAAATGTGGGCTGATGTTTTCGCAGTTGATCAACCAAATTGTATTGACTTGGAGGGGGAATTTCTGCTTTAGATGAGCTTCCTTTGACAATAATCTTGGCTTGTCCCCTTGTTGTAACATTGACCTCTCGATATTCTTGCTTACCTTTGATTCAGATAGTGTTGATTTGAGGATCATTAGTATAGATATGATTGATAATGACATCGTGGATGTTATTAACATTCTTGCCCTTGTCACTCGAGGATTCCCCTTTCTGATAATTAGGGAGTGGATTCTTGAATGCTTGATGGTCATTATTGACATTATGTCCCTCAACCGTGATGGTATGATTATCAATCAAATCTTGAATAATATTCTTCAACCTTTGGCAATTATTTGTCTTATGACCTTTGCACCTATGATAATCATAGAAGTGTGAGTCATTCCACGATGGTGGTTTAACTCGAGGCTCATAATCTCTTTGTGGTGGCAACATAATAGCATTTTGATTCAATAATTCTTTGAGAATGGATTCCAAAGATTGGCCCAAAGGAGTGAAACTTCGTCGATTCAAGAGATATGATGATCTGGGCACATTTGAATTTTGATTATTGCCAAAATTATTTCCACAATTGTTAGTTGTGTTTCCTTGATTAAAAACATTGCCTTGAGTGCTAGAATTTCCAGTATTATTGTTACGTTGAACACCTGACACATTAAGGACGACAGGCTTTGTATTTACGTTGTTAGCACCTACTACCCCATCATTCACAACATTTTTATTTCGAGTCCAAAATTGTGACTTGTCATTGTTGTTATTATGGTTGTTATTATTGTTGTTGTTGTACGAATTTGAACCCTCTTTATCAATTTTTAGAACTCCACGCTTGATCAATGCACCTTCAATGGTAATTGCGTTTTCAATCAATTTTTCAAATGATTGAGGATAGTGAAGGTTTAGTCTATAACTCATCTCTTGATTAAGACTATTGATGAAGATCTCCATCTTTTCTTTTTCAGGAACAAGATGAGAATATTTAGCAAACACCCTTCTCCATCTTTGCAAAAATGTAGTGACAGATTCCCCTACTTTTTGTTTTACCTTACAAAGATCAAGCATGGTTATCTGATGTTGAATGTTGTAAGAGTATTGTGATATAAACTTATTCATCAACTCTTCAAAGGTTTTGATGGGGGGAGTGATCTTTGAAAGCCACTCCATGGATTGTCCACCCATACTTCGTAGAAACAACCGCATTAAGTAGGTATCGTTATGAGCAAATTCTAAGCTCATATTTCAAAAATCCCTTACATGTTCAATGGGGTTAGTTTTCCCATTATACCTATCAAACTTAGGGACTTCGCAATGTTTTGGAAAAGGAATCATTCAAAGATTTCTATCGAATGGATAAGGACATATTTCATCCAAAACATACTTCTTTGTTGCTCCCCCTTGCATTTCTTTTATTTTCCCGTGTAATTCCTTGATCTATTGAGTAAGGGCACTAAAATCATCAAGAGGGGTTTCAGGACTTTGTTTAATCCCCTCTGTGTCAAAATCGGTAGGCAACTTAGCTCCTTGATTAGCTAATGAAAGGAAATATCTTTCCTTATTTCGTTCTAAAATCCTTTCCATAAGAGTATGGAATTGGGGATCCTGTTCCGCTTCTTGAAGCTTTTCTTCTGTTAATTCTTCAGTATTTGAATTGTTAAAGAGGTTTTCCTCCCTCTCACTATTGTCACCCATGTTGTTCACTGTACTTTCATCTTTTTCTAGGTGCTTTCGAGATCTCATGGTAACAAGCATAAGATTTACTCAAATTCTACTAACTTTGATCAAAGAAATGAAATAATGCAATGGTGATGGATATGAAAGTCAGAATAGAATGAAGATTCTATGACTTAATTTTTTTTTAATCTTTAGCTCGTGATTCCCTAATTGAAAGGATAAAAATCCTGTTTGCGGGAATTAAACCAAAGATCAAAAATAAAGATGATTTTGCACTTTGTGAAGTTTGATCTTAGCTTTGTAGAAAGATGAATTTAATGGATGCCTAATGTGTTTGAGTTCTCTATTGCAGAATTTGATTTGGACAAGTAGCATATGTGATTGCAGGTTGGGGAATATAAGAAGAATGAATACGCTGACTGTGGTTATGCCTTTGAGAAAGGGCTCTTTTTTGAAAGAAAGCTCTTGAGTATAAAGGATCTACAACATAATCATCAGTGAAACCTCTAATATAGTCATGATATCGATGAATAAAGGTTCTATGTTCAAGCAGGACCTTTTGACTTTGATAGAGAAATTTCCTCTTTTTCAACACCTTCTTATAACTGAGAGACTTCTTGGGCTTTCTAATCTTTCTTTCTAGGGACTTCTTAGAAAATGTTGTAGATTTCCAAACTCTGAGCATTGGAAAGACTAAACTAATAATACTTGAATTTTGAAAGTCAGAAAATCACCTAGGCTCAGAAAATAGATGCGCCAAAACAGAGACTGAATGCGCCAACAGAGAGCATAGATGCGCTGAAACAGAGCACAGATGCGCTAAAACAAAGCACAGATGCGCTAAAACAGAGCACATATGTGCCGAAATAGAGCACAAATGCACTAAAATAAAGCACAAATGCGCCAAAACAGAGCACAGATGCGCTAAAACAGAGCATAGATGCATCGAAACAGAGCACAGATGCACCGAAATAGAGCACAGATGCACTGAAACAGAGTACAGATGTGTCGAAACAAAGCACAGATGCGCTAAATTACTTCTAAGACCGACATATTTTGACAGTTTGATAAAATTTTCTTATTTTGGATGATCTTAATCTGATTTAAATGTGAAAAACATAGCATAGAAGCAGACAGTTATTTTTGTTAATCTTAAAATCTAAACAAAGAGTGTATGTTCTTGAGATTTCCACAGGTTTTAAACAAGATAAGTACTTCATTCATACTCACTCTTAATTTGTCAAATAGATCATAATAATCACAACCCACAGCTTAAAATCACGTCAACTTACACAGCCTTGTCACCCCCTAGAGGGCACCCATGTTTTTGTCTTTTCCAGGTGCGTACTCAAAGTGACGGAAGTGGATACTGAATCCCTTGAGCAAACAATTTGTGGCGACTATATGGTGAGTGTCTTAGGGGAAGATTCTTCCTCTCCCCTTGCACCGTGATTAAGATGATGTTTGGATACTAACACGGCTAACTTTCTACACTATGGTTCGTAATAAGGGTATCCGTTTAGTGTGGCAAATAGATATACTCCCTCGAGAGACCTCCCAACCTTTAGAATAAAGGTTTTGGGGATGGTTATCCTATGCACTACTGTCAAGTTGGATTTTTATCAACAACTTACTTTTGATTAAAGTGGGTTGGAAACCTTGGCTTTAGGTGTTCCAACTTAGGTCGTTCCTCTTGGGTGAGTACTTTTTCCCACAAGAGCAGGCCTTCTAAAGGATGTAATAAAGCATTAAATTGTAGAAAATAAAAGGTAAGTCTGGTGTTCTGATCACCCAATTAAGGGGAGAGCATAAACCAATTATCCACAATCACAACAAACAATAATGGCTCAATTTTAAATCCCAAATTGACAAATTCTCTACACTAAGTGAAGATGTTGCTTCACCAAAAACATAGGATTCATTTTAACCAATTTTTTTTTATGTTTGGTGACTATCCTAGGATTTGTTAATTCAGATTTAAATGTCTACCCTGGGATTGCTTTATTTTGTTAAAAAATAAAGTTTGAAAAATCCTGTCCACGGATTGCGTCGGAATCAAAATTTAAATTTTTTATAATTGTATGCACCGAAACAGGCCATGTATGCGCTGAAAGATCTCACCGAATGCACTGAAACAGAGTTTCTATGCACCAAAATAGGCCATGGATGTGTAGAAACAGTTAACGTATGCATCGAAAGATCTCATAAATGCATCAAAATAGTCCTCGTATGCGCCAAACCGAGACTCGTATGCACTGAAACATGATTTTTGTCCGTCACCTGCCAAAAAAATTCTACAAAAAGAAATATTAAAATGCGGGGCTTGGCCCCACGGTGGGCACCAAAAATGTCTATGTTAGAATGTGTGAATCAAATTGAATCTAAACTAATACACCAATGAAACATTAGATTAAAGAAACTAATTTAAAGAAAGAAAAATGCAAACTCTAAACACAAGCAGCTCCTTCAAATTCGTCCCATTGTCCTCTATCTCCAAGGATTCATTTCAAGATGCTTGCTCTCAATTGTTGAAAACATCAGCTTGTAGAATGGCAGCTTGAGAGAATGAGATTGATGAAAATGCATGTGCATTGCTAAAATATTTAAGTTATGAAATTGAAGTGCTATAAATGCTAAAATGCAACTATAATAACTACACATGAAAATCTAAGATTCGAGGTCCTTTTCTACTCATAAGAGGGCTATATTTATAGATTTTTGAAGGTCAGAATTCAATTGGCCAAGATCAACGGTTGAGTTCAAACCTGTTGAAATGAACGGTGAGAGATCAAGCATTCGAAAAGACGATGGAATTTTAAAAGACGGATGGAGAATGAAGAGACAATTGAAAGGTGTCTCTCATAATTTAAATAAATAAATATTTAATTATGTGTGAGAAATGAAAAAGTTTTAATTAAATATTGAAAATATTTAATTATGTGAGAAGAGAAAAAGTTTTTTATTAAATATTCAAAAATATTTAATTATTGAGAAGAGTGAAGAATTTAGAAAGTGTTTTAATTAAATATTGCAAATATTTAATTAAATGTGGAATGAAGAATATCATTTAAATTTTGAATTTAAACTTGTGATAATTAATATAAATAAATTGTGAAATCTATTTAATTAATTAAGAGGAAGATAGCATTAATTAAATAAACTTTATTTATTTAATTAAATTAGAAGAATTGGAAAAATGAACAATATAAATAAATAATTAAATTTATTTATATGTAGATGACTTAAGAATATCAATTAAATAATTCATATTTAATTAATTAACAGGTTTGGTTAACCGTGACCATTTTCAAATGTGTACAGCAGCCACCACAACATCAATTTAGATCAAGATATGACTATGAATGCATAGAATTATGCAAAGACTATGCATCTTAGTTCTGATTAGGAGGGGTAATCACCCCTAACTTCCCTCTGAGATACTCAAAAGTATCCTCAGGTAAAGGTTTAGTAAAGATGTATACAATTTATTCCCTAGTGGGCACATACTCAAGTCAGACTTCCTTATCACTCACTTTGTCTCTCAAAAAGTGGTACTTGATAGGTATATGCTTGGTTTTTGAATGCAACAACATATTATTAGAAATGTTTATAGCACTTAAGTTATCAGAGAATATGG
This sequence comes from Sequoiadendron giganteum, assembly GCA_007115665.2. Taxonomy (NCBI): domain Eukaryota; kingdom Viridiplantae; phylum Streptophyta; class Pinopsida; order Cupressales; family Cupressaceae; genus Sequoiadendron; species Sequoiadendron giganteum. Next base: position 600,186,437 of record CM021101.1, read on the forward strand.
CAATAGGTTCATCATACAAAACTCTAATATCTTTTAGCGTCTACTTCATCCACAATACTTGAGTACAATTGTTAGCAACAACAATATATTTTGCCTCTGCAGTAGACAAGGAAATGACATTCTGCTTCTTGCTTAACCATGAAATCAACTTCTTTCCCAAGAAAAATGCGCCTCCACTAGTACTTTTCATGTCATTCACATCTCCTTCCCAATCAACATCAGTAAAGATACTTAAAGTAAGATCATCATCTTTAGGATACCATAGGCCAAAATAACTGTTCCCTTCAAGTATCTAAAAATTCTCTTCACAACAGTCACATGACATTCCCTTAGGATTAGCTTGAAATCTAGCAGCATGCATACAACATTCATGATATTTGGTCTATTTTGAGTCAAATACAACAACCCACCAATCATTGATTTGTATCTAGTCTGATTTTCCTTCAGAGAATCATCATCTTGTGTCAACATACATCCAGGCACCATGGGTGTACCGACTGGTTTTGAATCTTCCATACCAAACTTCTTTAGCAGTTCTCTCACATACTTAGACTGAGATATACAGATCCCTTTATCCACCTGAGTAATTTGCAATCCCAAATATAATTTCAACTCTCCAATCATTGACATCTCAAACTCATTCTGCATTTCATTAGAAAAATTCATGCACAAACCATCATCTCCTCCAAAAATGATATTATCAACAAAGACTTCCATAAAAAAATATTTATCATCATTAATCTTGAAATATAGATTACTATCAGTAGTACCTTTGTTAAATCCAAGCTTCAACAAGTATTTATCCGATCTAGCATACCAAGCTCTAGGGGCTTGCTTGAGTCCATACAATTCTTTCTTCAACCAAAAAATCATGTCTCCCTGATCAGTCAATTGAAATCCATCAGGTTGCTCAATATACACCTCTTCTTCTAATTCACCATTTAGAAATGCTTGCTTGACATCCATCTGCTAAACTTTGTAGTTTTTGTAAGCAAAATAAGAAATAAACAATCTCATGGCTTCAATTCTAACAATAAGAGAAATTTTTTATTCAAAGTCAATACCTTACATTTGAGAGTATCCTTTACATACAGGTCTTGCTTTGTTTCTGATAACTTCACCTTCTTCATTCAGTTTGTTTCTAAAAATCCATTTAGTTCCAATTATATTTTTGTCTTTAGGTCTAGGAACAAGAATCCATGTATTATTCTATTCAATTTTCTATAGTTCTTATTTCATTGCTTCAATCCAATGTTCATCTTTGCATGCTTCATTGACATTACTTGGCTCAGCCTTTGAAATTAAATAGTATTCTTCTACAATTCTTCTCCTAGTCTAGATACCTTTGTTCTTATCTCCTATAATCTAATTTTTTGAATGATTTAATCTCACATACCTTGGAGTCTTAGAGTGTTCTTGAATTTTAGACTCTTGTGGTCTTTCTTTTGTACTTTCACTAGTCTCTTCTTCTTATTGTTCTTCTTGATTCACCAGAATGATCTGAACTTGATTTGAATTCTAACTCGTGTTTGTACTATCATTCTGATCATCAGAATCATATCCAAAGGTTTTGGAGGATCTAGCAATGTCTTCATCAACCTTAACATTTGTACTTTCAACCATTTTCTTCAATCTCTTGTTGTAGCACCGATAGGCCTTTCTCTTAGTAGAATAACCAAGAAAGATTCCTGTTAAAACAAAATTTTGCATGTAGCAGCAGTCTTATGGAAAACTTAGCTATTGGGGGACATTGTGTGCTAGCTAAGTGACCTCTAGGATTTTATCGAAGCCGGCTCTTCATTCAGTGGGGAGAAAAAGGTTAGAAAAATAGTGAGAATGTAAAAATTACACTACAGACGATGCACCAAGATCATAGACGAATTTCAACAGAGCACAGTGCAAAATGAAAAGGCCCAAACCACTAAAACTCTGTTAATTAAGTTATTTTTCTCACAAGCATTTATCACATAAAAATACCCTCTAATTTGCATAATATAATCAAACATAACTTTGTCTAACACAAAGGAGTCGAAGAAACATGATCTGTATTCATTTAGCTATGAAAGGTTATAGAAACTGAAGAACAGGCATTCATACGAAAAGAAGATAACAACACAGTCCAATAGTTTTAACAAATGCTTGAAAACAGAAAGGTCAAATTTATTTGGCACAATCCGAAGTCTTCGAATTAAATGAAACTATTACAAAAGGCTTTCTTCCCAGTGCTTGGGAGTTTTTTGCAAACTTAATCAACAACCTAAATAAAAGAAACATGGCCATATTTATTTTCCAGCCCACTGCCTGAAGATGCATCAAGAGAAGAGAAAACCACGTGCAGAGACCAACGACCTAGATAATCTCGAGCCGCCACAACAATCATCGACCGACTAGAAGCATGCCAACGAAGCCGTGACATAGAATGGAAAACCACATAGCAGTAGGAGAGAACACATGGTAGCAGGCGAGTACAAAAGGTCCAGGGGCAATTCCAAGGTAACTGGCACAAAAATAATCACCACGTGTCGCTCAGACGGAGCCCGACAAAAATTTGAAAAGATGCCTAGCAAAAAACCTCGAGAGGGAGCCACGTGGAGTGCTTCGAGCAAAATAAAGTACAAGGTGTGCCCTACTCGGAAAACAGCCAAAGAGAGCCATGTGGCATGCAGACGGAGACTGTTGAAAAGTGAAAAGCTTCGCGAGGAAGCCACGTGGAGCTCTCCGAGGGTAGTGAGCATTTGTAATCTAAGGTGCAGCCGCATAGGTAAATATAAAATCGCAAAGGCTTTGGTAGTTTTCTGTTGAACAGTTTGGCGACTCATAGGGGCATTTTGCTCGCGGAATGAAGAACCCCAAAATCTTTGGTTCAGCATCCAAAATGCTCACAACCTCAAGAGGGCAGCCTACAGATTGGTCCATACTTTATTCGACGGTGTGGAGAGAGCTCGCAGATGCTCGTGAGCCAGCCTGAGATTGATAATTACCTTGAAGGGCAATCCGCCTAATGCTTTTGTTTCCAATTCCAATTGGAAGAAGAGTTGCGCCAGCTGATGCGCAATTCCTTCTATTTCTTTAACGGTTGGAGACTAATCAAAATTTTGGAAGACAGAAAGGTCCTACTTCTTCTCTTCGATCATTGCAACAATATGCTCCACACCCACTACTGCACGATCTGCAATGAAGGGCGAAGGAAGACCGCGCTGAGTCAAATGGGAAAACTTCACCCGCATGTCGTTGGTAACCTGGTTTAACCGAGTTCTGCATTCTGCTATCTGTTGAATGGTCTCGTGCATGGAGATGAGGCTAGTTGTGCCCATAGCCATCATCATTCGGTCATTGATGCCCACATCACTCAATGCCTCATCTGAAGCAGTATACAACTTACCTAATAAAATTCTAGCCTTCGAAACCTTGTCAGAAGTTAACTCCTGAACCTGTTGTATTGATTCACTCACTGTTCTGCAAAGGCTAGCTGCTTGCACCATAAATTTTAAGGTGGGCTGAAGAGTAAGGCACAAAGCCTTTACCTTGTCCCAGTATGATGCATACAACTCTTTGGCAATTTCTAATGAGCTCATCTGGGGCGCAAGGGGTTGGATCCTTAGGGTAGCCAATTCTGCCTCTTTGCTGCTCAAACTTGCCTTTAGCTCTGACAAGCTTCTGTCCAATCTAGACATCTGCTCTCTTAAAGTGAAAACTTCTTTTTCTTTTTACTCTAGGGCCAATTTGGCCTGCTTAGTCTTTTGAATTTCCAATTCTAGATTGGCACTCATTTCAGTAATTTCGGCAGTGGTGTTTTGCCAGATCTCCTTCATTCCCTTAGTCAATAGGTCAGACTTAGCACGAAGTTTCTCCTCGTTTGCTCGATTAAGCTCAACCTCCTGCTGGAGAGCTGGAACGATCTCTGCGCTCAAATTTTGCAGCTCTTTTATCTAACTTTTGAAGGCACTCCTCTCCTTCTCAAGTTGCTTTATTTCATTCTATTGGGCTTTAAATTTGTTTAACCAGATGTCGACCTTGCCTTTGAGCTCTGCTATCTAGTCATCCTTCTTCTTCACCTATCGGCTGAGCTTGAGAAAATCAGTGGTCACTATTTTTTGGGTCTCCTCCATCAGCTCAAATTTATCTCGCGGGCGGGCCTACTGCAAGTCTAACCCGACAGCATTCACAAAATAATCACTCGACAACATTTCGCCTACTGCCTTGATCACATTAGGAGTGATTTTTGCAAACATCAAAGAATTTTGACTCTCATTGAATACGGTTTGCAAGTGGGGCTCTACCTGCCTGGTTGCATATTTTGGTCTTCTTTTGTTGATCCAGTTGGTGAGGGCACTCTTGTTCGCATCAACCTGTGAGAAATATTCCTGGGTAGGGATACCCAGGCCACTAGCAAAAGGATACTCCTGAGGGACAGCCAGTGGGAAAGATAGCGTATTCAATGCATCAGAATTCTTGCTGGGCCATGTTAAAATAGCCAGGGAGAATGGCAGAATGAAATGGCCACTCAGAGGGGATGGAAACAAGGTGTAAGGGAAAAATGGAGATGTGCCAATTGCAGGGCTGGGCCTTGGAGATAAAAATTGTTGGCCCACAGGACCAGTATTTACACTAAATTGCATTCTGAGCAAGGGATAGAAAGCGGAGGATAAAGGTGGGAAAGCAGGAGGAGCAAGACTGGACTGCCCGGGAAATCCAGTGGTAGAGAGAACTGGCGCAAATGAAAAAGCAGGGGCTTATGAGGAAGAAACCAGAGACATGGAAGAGAGAGAAGAGGGACGAAAAGTTACCTGAGGGTCATGCAAAGCTGCAGAAATTTTGACTACTTCCTCCATCAACTACTCTTCCTCCCCATCGGCCTCTCCGGTTCGTTGTTGCTTTTCTTCCAGAGGATCATCAAGGTCAAGAATGATCCACCTCTGTCTGCTGGTAGTCCTTGCCCTCTTTCATGTTGATTTAGAAGAACCGGCTAGATCCGATGTTTGTGCATGCGACTCTTCCTCCTGTGTAGGATGCTTACTAGTATCCTTCTCATGCATTGGACTCTTGGCAATGGCAGAGGGATTTTGAGTTACCTCATCCTCAGATTCCATGACAACCTCTTCTCTTCTATATTGCTACATGGATGTTGAGCGATTCAAAGATTTTTCAACGTTTGGATGCTCATTCTCCTAGATATCATCAAATATTTCAAGGGCTACCTCGTCATGAAGCTTTTCAGTTGCTAGAGTCTCCTGTCGATATACCCAGAAGGCTTGAATATTCTCGGGCGTCTAACCAAGGTTACTCAATTGGGTGACCAGGGAGGAGTTGATCTTCTGCTTTGGGTTGGCCTTCCCCACGATGTGATAAAAATTCAGCCATGGCAGTCGACCATCCACTATAGGAAAATACTCAAGGCCTACATATCTACTTAAATTCCCTTCCTCGACATTCCTTCAAAGGTCCCAGAATGGCTAAGGCGAATGTGGGATTTTGATGCCGACCCCTGATAAATTATTGTCGGGGTTTTAATGCCAAGGATCTTCTATCAGCACCAACCTGAGGTGACCCAAATTTGAAAGTAGAATCATTGAGGTATCAATCTTTGAAGTCCTCTTCTTAATCAATGACACGGATCCGAACATGATTGGCAGTAGCAAATAGGAGGTTAAGTGTTTTCCCCCCCAGTAATCATCATCAAGGGTACATAGCTGCCTCATTGCTTCCAGGGCCAACACTCTATCAGAAAGTAAATGGGGAAGTCAGAAGGGTTCCTGGATGAAACCTAGTATGTGGAGTATGGTGAAATCCACGCCAAAGAACCAGTCACAAGGCAGAACAAGCTTCTCCAACTAGGACTTTTGTAAGGGGGATATGTGTTCGGTCATGTTGATGCCAACTCTATCCAAAGCCCTTAGAGTTGGGGCTATAAATGAATCTAAAAACGCATAATAATCAAAGGTTTTTGACATGACAGGGGTCCATGTCGAAACTGGTTTCCTTAGGCCACCCTCGTTAAAAAAAAAGGACATGGATGCTGAAAAGTAATCTGGGTTCTGGTGCAAAACCAAGTAAGCCAGAAAAGATGAATACCTGAACTTAGAGCCGACCCCAAATTCTTGCAGTTGTTGCCAAATTCCATCACTGACAACTCTTGCAAAATCTAGGAGCGAAACCTCATGATTCCTCTTCAGCATAAAGCTAAGGCACATTTGAAACTCAAGAACGTGCTTGTCCGAATCTAGACCACACACCAGCACCAACATAGAAGCGATAGAGGAAGACCCACCTTTTAGAGCCTTTAAATTGAAAGGGAATTTGGACGGCACTGAACTACTCATTGGCTGATTGATCTTAGAGCGATAAAACTGTGGCCCCATTTGGAGCTCTCCCCACTTTTACTACATTTTTTTCACTTCAAAAATATCGATTTCATGGGTCAAAGGAAGCGGGATGCACAACATATCTTGAATAGCTTCAGGGCTAATGACTACCCTAAAATCTTTGTCGTTGATTACCCCAGTGTCCAGGTCGAAACGTGCCGCACATGCTGCCACAATTTCTGGGCAAGGGTGCACCAAAGGAACCATGTACTGTGCAAGCCCACATAACCACAGACATTTGTAAAATTGGTCTACTATATGCTTCATTTTTTTGCATGGGCCTCTCTAAGGCTCTTAGGATTGTGAGAACTCGAGATCAAAAATGTTATCCCAATCCTCCACAACCATTGCCTGATCTCTGTAAGGGATTGCATTCAATAACCTCTGGTCCACCGGATGAGTGAAAGGCCAACAAGGCTTTGTGGGTATGCCTAGAGTGGCATAAGACTCCTGGTCATAGAGCTATATGTAGGGTGCTCCCTTCATTTGCTCACTTAGACTTACAGGAGCCAAGATCTGTGATGGGTTCTCTACGATTTCGGCCATTTTTTATATTCACAAGAACTTTTCTGCAAACCTTCACAAATGGCGTAGCTTTTTTGAAAATTTCTTTCTTCTTGCAAATGCCTTAGTTGTTTAAACCTTGGTAACTTTTTGCAATAAATATGTTCTTTGCATGCCTTAACCTGCCTTTTCGATCCTCGAGAAAAGTGATCAAAAAGGGTACGTGCCAGCCATTCATACCAAGTTGCTATTATGTGTCGCTAGCTTTTATTCGTGTGAAAGGATCATCAACCAGTCAAATTGCTCGAGCATTTAATAGATAGCCTCTCGCATATGACGAAGCCTAATTTTCTCTCAAAAGACGAACCAAGGAAACCCTGCGAACACCCCCTCCCAGGCTATTTGCATTAACTAATTTCATTGTACGTATAGGGCACGTCGCCCAACAACCTTTTCTCTAAGATTTTGCATTGATTCGGATGGGACGGTGATGCTTTGTGTTCACAGTTGGCCTATCTTCGAATGAATGTGGCAACTCAATAGAGCAAGTTGAAAATTGTACCTGCATATTCCCATCACCTCGCATGCTTTAACACTGAAAGCCGAGGCAATGCGACACACTCTGGTTTAGTCGTAATTATGGCTTTCCTCGATTGGCGAACCTTAGCCAGTCTATAAATAAGACCCTTTTGCATTATTGAAAATTACAAAATCTTCTAGCCTTCCTAGCTTGGTAAGCTCTTCTTGCTTTAGCAATTTCATTTTTAGCCAAGAAAGCGAATGACATGGAAATGCCAATGGGGCTTGTCTGCAAGAAGACTCAAGCTGCCTTTGTTAGCAAAATTAGATGCAGGCGCCTAAAGCAAATGATAGGTGTGAAGAACCTATTGTATGTGAAGGCAATCAAGTGGGTCTTGGGGAGAGACTGCATGGAGTATGAGGAGCACTACCGGGTGAATACTAGCATTTGCTCCAACTTTGTAGCCTCATTGTTTTACATTAGCGTTTCCAAACGCAAAATCTTAAAGCTAACAAAGCGGGTCTTCCCTAGATGCTACCTCAGAGGCTTGGAGCAGATTGTGCATGCAGCTCAATTTGACCGTGGGATTCCCTCATTTGCAAAATTCGCCTGCAGCAACTGCATGGAGGCATTGTTCCAACCAGGCCCTTCCTTTTTGGGTTTGAGCTGGAGACTCATGAGGAGCATTGTGCCAAGGTCCGCGTCGGCTGCTACTTCCTTATGTGTGTAAACTACATTGAACCATTTCAAAATCTTCAGTGGTACAAATATTTTGAAAGAATGGTGTTTCCCGATCTCGTGTCGCCTGCTACCATGGTTGTTGGTCCCTCCCACTAGTGACTTGAGAACAAAGATGATCGCAAATTTTGTTTTTCTCCTTACAAGCTCCGCTCTATAGCGAACATATGTAAATATTGATACCAAGCCTTTGGCCCCCAAAATATAATATATATCTTTTTCAGAAATCTTAGCCCATTTACAATATTTTCTATTTAGCACTATTGCTGTTATTTCATTTCATTTCTTGCATTGAGAAGATCCAAAACTTAAAGTAGGAAAGAATAGTTACATATTTACAATGTACAAAAACATCACGCAGGTAGAATTAATGAAATATTTTAAAATGTATTTCATTGATTGGAATACTCAAGGAATTTCTTTCCATATCTTTTAACTCGAAAGAGTTGAACTGTTTACATTGGACAATTTTGAATGGCCCTTCCCAAAGACTGTCAAATTTTTCGTGTTGTTCGGGCTTTGCTCCGCGCTCATTAAATTTAAGAACCAAATCTCCGCATTGTAACCCTTGATCTGAACCCTTTTTGTTGAAGCATTTCTTTACCACCTACTGGTAGTTGTTCATTGCTTTCAGGGTGTGCTCTCTTTTCTCTTGCACCTCAATTAACTCGGAAAACCTCACCTCCATTGCTCCGCTTTGTTCAATTTCTAGGGATTTAAGAAACTACAGCATAGGAATTTCTGTGGCAATAGACAGTAATGCCTCCTTCTCGTACACCATCTCATAAGGAGATGTCTTCAATGTCTGCTTAGGCATGATTCAGTCTGCCCATAGTGTTGTCCAGAGGTTCCTATGCCACTCTTTCTGGTGTTCCAAGCCTATTTTATTTATTAACCTTACGAGGTTTTTGTTAGTAGACTTTGTGAGGCCATTCCCCTGGGGATAATAGTTAGAGGAGGTCTTCAGAAATACTCCATATTTTAGTGTGAACTGGATCATCTTTGAGCCGAGAAAATCCTTAGCATTGTCGGAAATGATTATTTTAGGAGGGCCGAATCTGGCCACCAGCTGTTCAAGGAAATTAACAATCTCCATTTCTGTTGCATTTTTTAATGACACTACCTCTGCCCACCTAGTAAAGTAGTCGATTGTTTTTAATATCCATCTATGTCCAACTGAAGAGAAAGGGTTAATCATCCCAATGAAGTATAAACCCCATTGAGCAAAAGGTTTTTCTACCACTATAGGCCTTAAAGGAATAGCAACATTCTGTCTCTTCCCGACATAGAACTGACATTCGTTGCAAGACTTAATTAATGAAAATGCATCATTAAAAAGTGTTGGCCAAAAATAACCAGCATATATAATTTTAATTGCCGTGGTTTTTGTAGAAAAATGTGCTCCGGCTAGGCTATTATGGTATTGATCTAATATCTTCTTGGCTTGCTCCTTATTCACACATCTTAGCAAGACGTCGTTAAAATTTCTTTTAAACAGGACACCCTCTAAGAGAACATAATTGCTATTCTATAGGCGATAGAAACGTGTTTTAAAAGATGAGAGATCGATTGGATACCTTCCCATCTGCATGAAATTTATTCTATCATCAAGCCATTCGCTCTGAGAACTCTCTTCGTTTATTAACACAGGTTTCGAAACTTTAAACTCTGCCACTGGTTCACTGTTTTCAGCAAGATATTCACACAGTCCCTTTCCTTTGACAGTCTTGACAAGTCTGACTTCAATATCATATTCTAGGATCTTAGTGATCTAGTTAGCTCTCTTTTCAGTGATTTCTCCCTCCATAATGTACTCTCACACACTAGGATGTGGCACACAAACAATCACCTTGTAATATGATATAAAATGTTGGAACTTCTTAAGCCCTTTAACAATGGCAAAGGCCTATTTTTCTACAAAGTTGTACTTCACCTCATATTCCTTTAAAGTTCATGAGTAAAAGGTAACGGGAGAATCCCTTGTATCTTCATCATCCTTCTGCATAAGCACTGTGGCAATATTATTTCCACCACCAAAAACATACATAATAAAATCTTTCGATAGGTTGGGGTTCACCAATATAGGAGCGAAGGAAATAGCCTCCTTTATAAGCTCAAAAGTTTTTTTGGCTTCCACCGTCCATTTGAAAATCTGATCTTTCTTGAGCATTAAGGTAATAGGACAAACAATACCTACAAAATCTACAATGAATCGGCTAATAAAGTTGACCTTACCCAGGAAAGATTGCACATCCTTCTTGTTGACAGGTAACGAAAGTTCTCGGATTGCATCAACTCTTTCCGTATCAATAACAATGCTTTCCTTAGAGACAACACATCCCAATAGCTTCCCATGGGGAACTCCGAACACACATTTCTTTGGGTTTAAAGAAATCCCAAATTCATCGCACTTCTAGAAAACAAGCTCCAAATGATCGAAGTGATCATGAACAGATTTTGAAAATACTGTCAAATCATCCAGGTAAATGAGTATAATCTTGTGGATCAAATCCTTAAAGGCAATATCCATAGCCCTCTAAAAAGTAGCTCCAACATTTGAGAGCCCAAAAGGTATTTTAGCATATGCATAAGTTCCCCACTTCGTGGTGAACGTTGTCTTATGTTGGGCCTCCTCTTTTACTCGAATATAGTTGTTGTCTGAAAAGCTGTCGAATATTGAAAACATTTCGGAGCCAGCAACATTTTGCAAAATTACCTCCATTGAAGGAAGGGGGTAATGATCCTTTAACGATGCTTTATTTAAATCTCAGAAGTCTACGCATAGGTGTATATCCCCATTTTTCTTCCAGACTGGCACCAGGTTTGACACCCAAGTGCTGTGTTTGATCGGGGACACTATTCGGGATGCGATCAACTTATTTAGCTCCTGTGACATGAGAGACTCTATCTTTGGGTTAATGGGTCTCTCCCTTTGATGAACTAGTTTCACCCCTTCAGAAAACTTGATTGTTTGCTCGATGATTCCGAGATCATATCCTTTAAGATCATGATATGACCAGGCAACTACACTCGGGTATTCCTCGTAGAAGTGTCTTAGTCTGTCTTTATTCTTTTGCGACACTTCTTTCCCAACTTTGAGCTTCTGATATTCCTTGATATACAAATCGGTGTAATCACCTTTGTTAGCCACAAGCTTCCTTTTGTCTCTCGTTGCATCATCAAAATTGAACAGGCTTTCCAAAGTGACTAGGCCCCTCGGGAGCTTGTTGGATTTCAGCTAGATGATTTAATCTCTGTAAGCTTCAGCGATCTTTGATTGTAGCTAATTGGTGAATTCTCTAGATGACTGGAGGAATGATGCAATATGAGCATCGCTATCTAACACTTGCCAATCTTGATTGTTATCTGGGATAGCGGGTCTTACAATTACCTTCACCGCATGTTTATTTCTCAATAATTCAAAGGTTGGCTCGAACTAAGCCCCGATAGTTGCCATCCTATCAGCTACGAAATTCATCTCCCTTGGAATAGCCTGAATATTGAATGCTTCAAAGTTGCCAATTAGATCCCAGACCCTATGTCGATAGGATCGCATATGGATATTCTTTGCAGCAGAAGTTCTATGGATTTTGTTGACCACCAGCTCTGAATCTCTGAAGACACTTATCTGCTTTGCACCCATTTGTTCTGCAAAGCTAAACCATGGATGAGACCTTCATATTCAGCTTCATTGTTCAAACATGTAAACTATAAGTCATAAGACCTCAAAGTCTTTTCGTCGGATAGGGATATCAAATAAATCCCCACTCTAGCTCCTACTCTACATCTGGCTCCATCAAAGTATAAAGTCCATATTTCTGAAGATTCTGCACCTTCAGGTTCTTTAGTAACTTTGGGCATGATCTGCGCCTCTTCATGTATAACATAGGTTCCGAGGCCAGTTGCATGGTAATTCCTGAAAGGGTCTATATCAATAAACTCTTTCAACAAATTTTTCTCGTCTTCTGTCTAAGAGCTAGTAGCCTCCTCTTCTTCAAGAAATTCCACATTGGACCTTTCTTCTTGAGAGATTGAAGTGTGTGCTGCTTCAAAATTGAGCAGGGTCTCATCAGCAACATGTTCGGAATGCAAAGTCTCCAACAATGGTTTCATCTTGGCTCCATGTTTGGTTCTTAGAATCAGGTGCGACCAGTCCAGTGCTAGATATCCTCCGACATTTGCTATGAAATCTCGAGACAAACAAATATTGAATAGAGGAGGGATATCAATGAGTATAGTATCCTGATTTATAGTGATACTAGGGCAAGCAAACAAAGTCATAGGTAATCCCTTGATTATCCAGATGGTATCAACCTTATTTCCATCTAGCTGCATGACTCCTTTGTTTAGAGGCTCATATTTTAAACCCAAAGCATTAGCTACTTGCTTTGGCATGACAGTGGTGCTAGCACCAGAGTCGATCATACAATTATGTAACAACTTGTCACCAATAATCAGTGTTAGAAAGAAAGGCTTAGGTTTAGGCATACTTTCCTTTCCGGACTCGAGCTTCTCCTCTGGTTGAATTGTTAGCACTCTATCCAAGTTGGGCCTAGATACTTCCTCCTCATTAGATTGAGTAGGAACCTTCACATCCTCTTCTCCCGACAATGCCTTTTGTAGCAGCACCTTCTACTCTGGAATAGCCAGGATGTCCCACAAAGAAGCATTGGTAGATGACTTCTTCAATTGTTCCACCACGTTGAATTGTGCTTTCGACTAGTGAGTCACGATTGCTTTCTCTTTAGGTTTTACAGTCATCATTGGTTTTGCGGTTGGTATGTCCGACAGTTTAGAAACAACAAGAGTGATCGATGGATCCTTTGCGTTCGGTGGAAGTGGAATCGAAGAGCTAGGAATCGCCATCTTGGACTGTGGAGGGATGGGCAATAGTCCTGCTACTGGGCTAGGCATCGGTTGCGATGAGGTATTAGTAGGCAAGGCTGTGAACTCTCTGGTGAATCTATGCTTAGAATGCGTATTGTAGTCAGATTGCACTCGGGGTACTTTATCTATAGGAATGTCGTTCAGAAATTCCAACTCTTCTCCTTCCATCCAAGAAAAGAGAGCCTGCTCCAAAACAATGTCTGACTCTTGTTGGATGGACATCCCCTGCATTTGAGTAGTGAGGACTACATTGTCCATTTGTTGAGAGGTATATGGTGGATTGTCGAAAACAGATGCACCACCCTGGCTACGTTGATCCGCGATTTGTTATTGCAAATTTCCCCACAGACAATTTCACAGCATATGTGTATCATTGCAAGGAAAACACAATGAGTTGGCATCTTCTGCCAAATTGTTTTGTCCCACCACCAGCTCTTTATTTGAACTAGGATGAACAGTCTACATTGGCAGGGTTACCGGAACCATCTGGTTACTTGGCTAAGCCGAGGTATTCCCATGTGACCTATCCTGTCACTGATTTGATTGGTATGGAGATTTTCCACCTAGGTAACTCTGGTATGCCAACTTTTGATAGCTGTATTGCTTTCGCTTTAAAGTGGTCAACTCATTAGTCATGGCCCACATTTGTTCTCTCATCTCATTCATCTCAGCGGCCATGGGATTAGGCACAGGAGCTACCACAGGAGCTACCATCTGGGCCGTGCTTGGAACACTTCCGGGATAGACTTACATAGATTGGGGAGGAGCCATAGGCATGCTGGTGTAAGGAACTTCGGCCTCTGCAATGTTGCACTCAGGAAACAATGGCATGATGGGTCTCGGTGCTAACTTTCCTGCATTGATTAGATTATTTTCTGCAGCGACAGCCAAGGTATAAGCATCAGGAAGAGTTTCTCTACCTAGAGCTTGTAACATCATGGAGATATCAGCATTGATCGACTTTAGGTAGAACATGAATGCTAGATCCAGAGGTGGTTGGCTGCCAATAGGCACTCTCTACCAGGTTGAATGGAACCTCATATTGAAATCAGGTAGAGCTTCATGAGGAGCTCGCTTTATGTTTGCCAGCTGATGGTATAGCGAAGATTTGTTGCCAAAATAGGGTTCCAAGCTGGTCCCAAGTAGCAATAGTACTAGCTTGTAAAGTCCTGTACCAGTTTAACACCTTTCCTCGGAAGGAGGTGGCCAACAATCTGAGGGCCACATTTTCGTTCGATATGCCATGTACCAAACATACATCTGCTACATCTTGCAGATGCTTTGTTGGTGTCTTTGATTCATCCCCAAAATATTTAGGGATAGATTTTAGAGCAGAAGCAGGGATGGGGGTCCATACTGCAGGAGGCATAGGTGCTACTAATGGACTTTTGGAGTCCCAGGCTACATAATTCCTAGCATCCATAGGTACAAGCGGAGCAGGTGATGACGAAGAAGGAGGAGATGGAGGAGGTGAAGGGCTACCTCGACAACCTCTCAAGTGCACAGAAAATAAAGGTGGTACGAGGTGGCTAGGGACTCTTGTAGTCTATGACCTAGTTACAGGCCGATGACTCATAAACACCTATAAAAATTAGGTGAACGTGCTAGTTCACAGTCCCACTGGGAGTGCTAGAAAAAGGACAGTTGACGCAAAATTTTGCATGTAGTAGCATTTTTATGGGAAACTTAGCTATTGGGGGACATTGTGCGCTAGCTAAGTGACCTCCAAGATTTTATCGAAGTTGGCTCTTCATTCAGTGGGGAGAAAAAGGTTAAAAAATAGCGAGAATGTAAAAACTACACTACAGGCGATGCGCCAAGATCATAGATGAATTTCAATAGAGCACAGTGAAAAATGTAAAGGCCCGAACCACTAAAATGTTGTTAATTAAGTTATTTTTCTCACAAGCATTTATCACGTTAAAATACCCTCTAATTTTCATAATATAATCAAGCATAACTTTGTCTAACACAAAGGAGTCAAAGAAACATGATCTGTATTCATTGAGCTATGAAAGGTTATAGAAATTGAAGAATAGGAATTCATACAAAAAGAAGATAACAACACATTCCAATAGTTCTAACAAATGCTTGAAAACAGAAAGATCGAACTTATTTGGCATAGTCCGAAGTCTTCAAATTAAATGAAACTATTACAAAAGGCTTTCTTCCTAGTGCTCGGGAGTTTTTTGCAAACTTAATCAACAACCTAAATAAAAGAAACATGGCCATATTTATTTTCTAGCCCACTGCCTAAAGATGCATCAAGAGAAGAGAAAACCATGTGCAGAGACCGACGACCCAGATCATGTCGATCCACCATAGCGATCATCGACTGGCCAGCAACATGCTAGCGAAGCCATGACATAGAATAGAAAACCACATAGTAGTAGGAGAGAACACATGGCAGTAGGCGAGTACAAAAGGTCCAACGACAATTCCAAGGTAACTAGTGCAGAAACAATTGCCACATGTCGCTCAAATGGAGCCCGGCATAAAACCTCGAGAGGGAGCCATGTGGAGCGCTCCGAGAAAAATAAAGTATGAGGCAAGCCCTACTCGGAAAACAGCTAGAGAGAGCCACGTGGCATGCAAACAGAGACTGCCAAAAAGTGAAGTGAAAGAAAAGTGAAAAGCCTTATGAGGAAGCCATGTGGAGCGCTTTGAGGGCAGTGAGCATTTGTAATCTAAGGCGCAACTGCAAAGGGAAATATAAAACCACAAAGGCTTTGGCAGGTTTTTGTTGAACAATTCCTTCATGACTTCTAGCATCAAACTTTCCTTGATCTTCATCTCTCCTAATATAGAATTTACTCCCAAAGATTTTGAAATATCTAATAGTAGGCTTATGACCAAACCATAGCTCAAAAGGAGTCTTACCAATATTACCTTTAATTTTTACTCGGTTAAGGATATAAACAAAAGTACTCACAACTTCTCTCCAATGGATATGAGGGACATTTCGTTCCAACATCATAGTTCTAGAAGCATCTTGAACTATCCTATTCTTCCTTTCCACAACTCCATTTTGTTGAGGGGTCCGTGGTACAGATAATTGTCTCTTTATCCCATGTTCTTCACAAAAATAATTAAACTCACCAGAAGTAAATTCACCACCTCTATCTGATCTCAGACACTTAATCTTTAGACTTGTATCTGTCTCAACCATAGCCTTAAAGATCTTGAAATTTTCTAGGGCTTCAGATTTCTCCCTTAAGAAAGTAACCCACATCATCCTAGAGTAATCATCAATAAGAAACATGAAGTACCTATAACCTTGTAGACTTTTGACTCTAGCAGGACCACACAAGTCAATATGCACAAGCTCCAACAATTCATTTGAACAATGCAGTTTGCTCCGAAATGAAATTATAGTTTATTTTCCCAACTGACATTCCTCGCATATGGTATTAGTAGGCTTCACCAGTTTAGGAAGATCTCTCACAGCCTGTGAGGAACTTATCTTGATAATATTTTCAAAGTTTACATGACACATTCTTCTATTCCACAACCAAATTTCATCAACTTGAGCAATGAGACAACTTTTACTACCAGCATTCAGATGAAAGATGTTACCTTTTGTTTTAGTACCTAAAGCAATCACATTTCTAGAACTTTCTAGTATGCTACATTTTTCATCTTTGAATTGAATATTGTATCACTTATCAACCCTTTGTCCAACACTTAGAAGATTATTCTTCAAACCTTCAACATAAAGAACATCATCAATATTATAATTACCATCAAAATAAATACATCCTCTACCATGGATTATACCACCATTGTTATCACCAAATATTACAACACCACCACCATACTTCTCCAGGCTTACAAATTTTCTTTTATCACATTTTATGTGATGTGAACATCCACTGTCAATTACACATTCATTTTTTTCTTCAACTTGAGTAGCTAAGGCTTTCTCCACTTTTGCACAGGTAGTAGATTCGGTAGACAAAAAATTGTTTTCCTTGATAGAAATAAACACAAACTCATCTTCACTTGCATTCCCTTTGTCAGATTCATCATCTGTCACACCTTCATCAGCAACATAGTAACACTTCTTTTGAAATTTAGGCTTGTAGGGTCTTGGCTTAGGAACTCTTTTCGGACACCTTGATGCAAAATGACCTATCTTGTTGCAACAAAAACATTTAATAGGAAACTTTCCTTTATGATTACCTTCTCCTCTGGCTTCCCTTTTGAAAATAAGTGCTTGAAGCTCATTCCATCCCCTTTCTTCTTCTTCAATCTGTCTCATTTCTTCCTCATATCTGAATACCTTTCTAGAAGAACTTTCACTTGGATCATATCTCTGATTGTCTCTCCCAGAAGTTGTAGCTTTAAATGTAGATTCTGTCCTAAGAAGGGCATCACTGAATTCACTCAACTCAAAAGCAATAAGTTTACCAACCAACATATCTTTGGTTATATTTGTTACAATTCAGAGCTCCTTAATGGTTGCATCTTTTATTTTGTATGCATCAGGAAAGGATCTAAGCACTTTAGCAACAATCTCTGATTCACCCACCTGTCGACCAGCACAACTGATACCACACACAAGTTCATTCACTCTTTGCATGAAAGTAGAAATATTCTCATCATACCCATCTTCAACAATTCATATTTTCCTTTCAGACACTATAGCTTAGCCATCTTCACATTAGCATCACCTTCATATAAATTTTCCAAATTTTTCTAGATCTCATAAGTAGTTCTCATATCCATAACATTTGTCATCTTAGAATCATTCAAAGCACTCACCAATGCTTCTTTAGCCCCGATGTTATATTCAACATCCCTAATCTCAACAGTAGTAGTAGGACCATTCAAAGGAATATCATACCTATTGCGTGTAATGTTCCATTAGGATTCACCAATGCATCTCAGATGACACTTCATTCAAGTCTTCCACAGAGAATAATTTGTTCCATCAAATCTCAGACTATCCTTCTTGTATGTCATCATCCAGGATCACCTCAATTTGTTAAACTTCTTCCAAGGAACCTTCTCTGATACCAATTGTTGGCAACACAAGGGTAGACAACTAAGACTGGGGCTGAATTAGTTGTCACATAATTTCAAACTTATTAAACTTATTAACCTTTAATCTATGATCTAATTAATAATAGTGAAGGCATGAATCAACAATACATCATAAACACATGTAACACAAAGATTTTTGTGTGGAAACCATGTTAGGGGAAAAACCATGCTGGAGGTTAATCCACAAGTTATACCCTATTAGAAGTATAAGAATAATATAAGAGGAATGCACATGCATTTAGGTGCACTTCCTAGAGCTCACTATCTTACAAAAAATATTTAGATTAAATCCATCTGAAGAATTTGAACTGAGAAAGTAGCATCTGCTAATGCCTTAGTATAGTTCTGATTAAGAACATGAACACTTCTTCACACTTTGCTCTACCTTTGAATGATCTAAACCTTATTCACACATAGCATTCACACACTTCACATACTACATCACTCAAATGAGATAAAAAATCACTTATATATATCCACAACAAGAAATTGCATTGCTTTATGTCTGCTTCAACACAATAATAGAATGAATGCAAACTGTTAGCCCAAAATAATAAATATTATCAATGCGCATCAACCAAGGTTGGCCGAAACATAGTAGAGACTTAAAACAATATCCTCGAATACACAACACTTTCAAATATTCTTCCTCAAAGATCAACAACATGCTTCAAACACCCTATCATCCATGAACATGAAAAAAATGAACACGCAAGAGAAAATATCAGATTGTGAGCACAATGATCACTGTGTACGTGCAACACAAATATAGTATGATCTAGAAACATCCATGAACACCACAGGAACATGCACAAAAAACTCATATTACCAAAATCACATTATCTTCTTCCATGAACACCATTTGTAGTATAAGAATAGTTGTTAGAACACATAAACTTATAACTTGCTCAAATCTTCATGTGCAACTATGAAAATTTTGGAGTAGAAACTAGATAGGCTTGAAAACAAACCCTTTAATCTACAACATCTAGTTATCAACACACTAAACTTTCAACCATAGTGATCTTCATTGCTTCACATAAAACCTATAACATATTTTATTACAATTTTCTCAATATCCTCAACATATACAGTATTAAAGACATTAATTCTAATAGTGTTGACATCAATTACAACCACAACATCCAACAATATAAGCTTAGGATGCAAGATGTGAGCTCTAATATGCAACCATGGTGGATATTTTGGGTGCTTGAATGCTAAGTGTGCTTGAGAGTTTGATTGCAAAATTTGATGGATGTGTGTTGTTGGAAATGGAGCAACTTCCACCATTTTTAGTGGAAAGGCCTCTAAACAATGGAGGACTCAAATTGAGCCAAGATGGACAAGATTAAGGGCTATGGTGAGTTGAGGAATCACAAGTCCTCACATCTCACCATGTGGTAGGTGATGTGGAAAGAGGAGATGAGATGGACATGACATGGAGGTACTACATGGTACCTTGGGATTTGGATAAGATCTCCTCATAAAGGAGGTCCTTGTCCACATGTGGGTGAAAGGACATGAGAGGAATTAAAAATTCCTCAAAATCTATATGGGGATGAGAGAAGGAATTTTAAATTCCTTGAAAATGCATTGGTCAAATAAATGTGAATTAAAAATTCACATTGGAAAGGGGTTGTCTTCTCCCAAAGGAGAAATAATTTAAGGTGGTTGAATCAGGACACATACCATAAATGGTATGGTGATTAGTTTTACCTAATTGGGTGATTAGGTTGTTCAAATAGGTGATTAGCTGAGTTAATGATGGATTAGAAGCAACTGGAGGATTATGGAGGATGTGACCCTAATCAAAGATTAAAAAAACTAATCTAGATTAGAGGAAATTATGGAGGATGTGATATTTGGAGAGAGAAGAATTTGAATTAAAAAATTGATTTAATTCAAAAAGACAAAGTGACTAAATTAAATAAACTAGAATATTTATTTAATTTAGAGAGGAAAATGGATAAAGGGTTTAATTGATTCATTAAATACCTTAGGGACATTAGGATGAGACACAATATTAATAAAATAATAAACTATTTAATTAATATAAATGAAGGGTGCATGATAGAAGAATACAAAAGTGAATTTGACCATATGGGGGTGGTCAAATTCAGGTGTCTACATTTTTCCCCTCTTTGAAATACTGTTAGAATAATAATGTTTCGAAGAAAAATAAAACACAGATGACTCGATAGAAGAAAAGAATGTTAGATGATGCCCTAGTGTCACAGGGGAATGGATAGGATGGAAAGATGGAGGAAAATGGTAGGGTATGCCCCCTCAAGAGGGTGGATGGGGAATAAAAAGGGGCCCTGGGCAATTTATCGATATGGAGAAATGGAGGACACTATTGTTGGCCTTGTCGTTGCACCAAAAGATCGACCTATCAATGCCTGATACAAGCATCAGTTAAGATCCACATGAGGTAGTTAAACCATGTCACGAACTTGAAGGGAGATGCTGGCGGTTAGTCCAACAATCCCCCCCTTAATGTCACTTGAGGGGTTTGAACTCGTGACCGACTCTGATACCAAGTGTTGGCCTTTCCATTGCACCAAAATATTGACATTTCAATGCTCAATACAAGCATCAGTTAAGATCCATGGGAGGCGGTTAAATCATCATGAACCTAAAGGGAGATGTTGGCGGTTAGTCCAACAACCATGTGATAGAGTGCAAAAAAACATGAAGAATGGCTTTTGAATGAAGTAAAATGGATACACGGGGTGCGAATGGTAGCCCTCAGAAGAAAAGGGGTGAATTAATTAATTAAAGGTTAAATAAAGGGTAAAAATCACCTAAAATTTAAAAGGCTAATTAGGTTGAAAAATCAAAATCATATAAATAGTAAATTTGAAAAATAACTATTCACCTAATTCTCATTGTGCACACGTGTCAGGTGACTAAGTGAGAGAGAGAGAGAGAATATGAGTGATGAGGATGGCTGATTGGTTGAGTAGAGATGAGGAGCATGTAGATGATGAGTTGATTCACTAGGGCGAGGAGGTGTGGGCATTCTACTATGAGTGCACGGTACTATGAGCTGACGAATGTGTTTAGTGTTTTTAATCTATTGAAATGCAAGAAATAAACTCAAGAAAGAGATAAAAACCAAATACAATACTCAAGAATGGGCTAAAGATGAAACTCAAACTTAAAATGACAATAAAACCATTTTTTTTACCTTGTTTGAGCTTGATGGATTTGTTTTCCCTCGTTGATGGCTTGATATGTGTGCTCCTAGATCAATTTCGAAAGCATAACGACTTGGTTTTTTCTTGATTTGGATGTAAGATGGATATGGTGATTGAAGGCTTGAGAGATTGAGATGAGGAATGTGATAGATTGTTGTTGCATATGTTTTGAATGAAAAAATGGCCAAGTGTTAGTCATTTAGCAAGGGAGATTGGAATGGATGGCCAAGATAGATTCGAGGAAGAGGATCAAAGGTTGAGATCAAGAGTTGACCAAAGGAATTAAAAATTCCTTTTTTAATGTGCATGGGAAGGATAAAAGGAATTCAATATTCCTTGGGAAAGAGAAAAGGAATTTAATATTCCTTAGGGGATGAGAGAGGAATTAAAAATTCCTTGGGGGATGGGGAGAGTTAACTAAGGATTTGATTAGGCCAATTGATGAAGGATTAGAGGAAGGTTATGTGGCTAATTGGGATTAGGGGCCCACTTGAAAAAGTTGGAGTATGTGACACCTCCTAATCATGGATGAGAAATGTGCACATCCCTAATGATGGGATTAGCAGGTGAATTAGGATTGGGTGTAGATTATGGGGGATGGGAGATAAAGGGAATTAAATAAATGGATTATTTATTGAATTTTTGGAGGAAAGACATGAGGGGTAAAGTATTTAATTATTTAATTAGATACCTTAGGGAGCTAGAGGGCTTTAGGGATATTAATTAAATAATTTTAATATTACTTAATTAATGTGAAGAAAGTGAATATTCAAATGAAAAAGGGGTAAATTTGACCAGATTTAGGTGATCAAATTTAGGTGTCTACATTTTTTCCCTCTTTGAGATGGTGTTACAAAGTAGCATCATTTTAAAGAAGATTGAAACATAACACTTGGAAGAAGATTCGTTAGATTGTGAAAGATGCCCTAGTCATTCAAAGGAGTGACTAGGAGGAAAGATGATGGGAGTGAAGATAAATATTAGGGATTTAGGATGCCCCCTCAAGAGGACATGCGGGTTGAAGAGAACACAGGTGTACTCTTGAAATGGATGAAGTGATGTGAGAGTAGATGGGGAAGGTGATGCAAAATGATGGATAGAATAGGGCATGGGATGAGGAATGGATAATGAAAGGAGAAGATGAGAAGTAAGCAAGCATAAATGGATTCAAGAAAAAATGTGATGTTTCCCTAATCAAGTTGCAAGCCAAGATTGATTGATGATGGATGAAGTGTTGTTGGTGAGGGAATGATATACCCCAAAACAACACAAGGATAGGGAAGGATACACCCCGATGATGATGATAAGAGTTTTGTTGATGAGGGAAGGATACATCCAAAAACAACACAAAAGGATAAGGAAGGATACATCCCAATGATGACGATGAGAGTGTTGTTCATGAGGGAAGAATACATCCCAAAATGACACAAAAGGATAGGGAAGGATACATCCCAATGATGATGATGAGAGTGTTTTTCATGAGGGAAGGATACATCCCAAAACAACACAAAAGGATAGGGTACATCCCAAGGATGATGATGAGAGGATCAAGGCTTGTAGCAAGGATAGGAGCAATACAAAAAATATGATTAGATGCTTTGTGCTAGATTGAATGACTTAGGATTGGATTGAGATGTGAGATTACTATAATGAATGAAGATGATGGAGGAAAAGAGGCTTAGAGTTATCCTAAGAATATTGAAGGGATGATGAAATGATGAGGGTGGATGAAAAGATGCTTAGAATAAAAAATCTATATTATCTTAAGAAGATTGAAGAGATGATGACATGATGAGGATGAAGAAAGTGGAGGGATGAAAATAGATAGGATAAATAGATGAGGAGGAGAATGATGAGGGATGAATGGATGGGGGGATTTTGATAGATGAGAGGATGGGGGATGGAGAGATGAAAGGATAGTAACCAAATCAAGAAATTTAATTGTTATGTGTTATTCTACCATGTAATGAGCACTTAATTCAATATAGCATGAGATACTATGCACTAGGGTATGAGGAACTAGGGTGGCATCTTATCACATGCATAGGACTGACAAAACAAACAAAAGGTTAGTCCAACATTCCAAACTCATGGGGGCTTTGGTAGGGCCAATGTTAAAAGACCACAGACACAAAGTATGTCCTAGCATAACTCAAGACCACAAGGATCTTGTGGGTACTACACGGGACAACCAAGAAGACAAGATCACACAAAAAAATCAAGATATGCCCCTATGTTTACTTGTCAAAGTGCACCATGATATGATGGATCATGGCGACCTTGACAAAGTATAATAGGAATCTCAAATGATAAACAAAATGCCAAAAGCATCAAAAGATCACAAAAAATTTGAAACATCCTTTACCATAGGATCAATAGGTGGATGTGATTGATACGGTCCGATTTAGGAAATATACATCCTATTAAGATGAAATATGGTGGATAGATTAGGTGATCGACATGACGTGGGATACTTGAAACTGATTGAACCTCATGATACTAGTGACCTTTGTATTAGGTACCAGCTGAATAGGGACATACTTCATGATGTGACACGATATCGAAACACACCCTAAAAACCTAGGGGCTCGGGGGTTGATCAAAGATCAACCTTGCCTAGGTGAAAGCGTAGAGCCCTCGTAGTTCAATAAAAGACTAGTGATCAACCATGGATAAAAGTGGAAAGAGGAAAATGGAGACCTCAATGGATGACAAAGACCAGATGGAAAAATGCCTCAGGGTCTGATCAAATGATTAGCCTTTCCTATGTGGAAGTTCAGGGGCAACGTAGTTTGACCAAAAGACAAATGACAGACAATGGATAAGTGATGATGATATGATCATGATGTTGGATATTGTGGTTGTGTTTTTGATATGTGGTTGTCATTGATGTCAACACTATTAGCGTTGATGTCTTGAAGGTTGTATATGTTGAGGATATTGAGAAAATTATATTAAATATGTTGAAGATTGCCTGTGAAGTTGTGAAGTTCAGTGTGATGAAAATTTTAGTATGTCGGTATTCAAAAGTTGTGGATTAAAGGGTTTTTTGCTAAGCCTATCCAGTTTATCCTCTAGAAGTTTTAGAGGTGCACATCAAGATTGGAGCAAGTTATGATTTTTTGTGTTTTTGCAGTTATTCTATTACTGTAGTTGGTGTTTCTGGAAGAAGAGAATGTAATTCTGGTAATTTGAGTTGTTGCATATGCTCTTGCAATGTTCGATGATGTTTCTAGATCATGCTCTATCTTTTTTGCACGTCTGTATTGATCGGTGTGATCGTGATTGAATATTTTCCCTTCACATGTTCGAGTTTTCATGTTCTTGGCTGACATGGTGGTTGTAGCATGTTGTGGATCCTTGTGGATTAACTTTTGAATGTTTGGCACATTCAAGGATGTTTTTTTAGGTCTTAATTATGTTGTGACTATATACACCTAAAATTGGTCTGGAGCATCTGATTAATTAAATACAAATTATTTGATTAATTATTCCTAATTTCCTCTACTATCGAATGAATAGAAATATTTATTTATATAGTTCACGTTCATGTCACATTTAAATTCTTCTAATATTCATCTTAATTAAATAAATAAAATTAAATACTTTGTTTGATTTAATTATCATTTTCCTATTTTATTCTATCACATCAATCTTGAATTAAATAAATAAAGATTAAACACTTTATTGATTAATTGCCATATTCTTCTGTTTAATTTAATAAACAACTTCTATAGTTCGTTTTATTAAATTATTTATCCCTCTTTTTCTAATTTAAATAAATCAAAATATTTGAATTAAAGCATAAATAACACTCCATCTATATCTCCTCAAAAATGAATTAGATATCCTATGTCTAATTTATGTCTAAAATATATCACAATTAATGCATTGAAACTTCACGGGAAGTTTTGGAGACAAATTGGAGACAAATTCCAAATTCTTCTCTCAATCCTCCTCCATCAATCCTTTCTCTTCTCTTGCCTGGTGTTTTCATGGGTAGAGACAATCTCCAAATTTCTCTCCATTTCCTCCATCTTTCACCATTCAATCCTCCAGATTGAATCCAAGCCTCTCAATGTCTTCCCTATGCATTTCTACAGCTAGGAAATCTATAAATACAACCTCATTGAACCAAGAAAGGGATCTAGATAATCTAAATTATGCACTCTTAGTCTGCAGGAATTCAAGCATCAAGCATCAAGCATTCAAACATCTAGTATCCAACAATCAAGCTTTCATATCATGGCTGCCTCCTGTAGCTGCATTTATTTGTTTCATGTCAATTCATGCTAGTTTAGTTTATTTATCATCTAGTATTATCCA
This sequence comes from Sequoiadendron giganteum, assembly GCA_007115665.2. Classification (NCBI taxonomy): domain Eukaryota; kingdom Viridiplantae; phylum Streptophyta; class Pinopsida; order Cupressales; family Cupressaceae; genus Sequoiadendron; species Sequoiadendron giganteum. The sequence goes on from CM021101.1 coordinate 600,212,023, forward strand.
TTTTAAGTTCCATCTCATTCTTTGAATTGTCATTTTAACAATCATAGTGTCCTCACGATCTGAGAGAAATAGTGGTTTAATAAATCTTTGGAGATAGAGGACAATATGACGCTTTCAATTGATTATTGCTTTGATTTGATTCATTCAACTTTGTCTTTGATATAATGTCTTATTAAGAAGCGTGTTCTATGTTTTACACCTAATTCACCACTTACAATTTGGCGCCCAACCGTGGGGCATTAACCCTAATTTTACATTTTTTCTAGAAAGTGTCACGTAGGTTCATGACGTGTTTTCTTTTAACGCTTCTGTGGAAAACTATAGCGCTTCTATGCTCTATTTCGGCACTTCTGTGTTACTACAACGCTTCCATCAAAAATTTCAGCACTTTCAACTTTAGCGCTTCTATCAACTGTTTCAACGCATTGGTGATTTAGCGCTTCCATGGCAAACTTCGGCGCTTCGGTGTCCTGTTTCGGCGCTTTCATGTTTTAGCGCATCAGGTAAGAGTTATATCGCTTCAGTGGACTGTTCCAATACTTTTGTAATTTCAGTCTGGATCCGATGCAGCCGTGGCCAGATTTTAATTTTTTTCACAGTTGGACTAAAATTTATCAATCCTAGGATAGTCACTTCTAGTTTTCTAAAATTTATCAATCCTAGGATAGTCATTTCTTGGTTTCTAAAATATATCAATCCTAGGGTAGCCACTTTTTGTTTTCTTAAAAGAAAATTTATCAATTCTAGGATAGTCACCACATTTTTACAGTACAAGTTAAAAAGAACAAACATGATTTCTGTGAAGCAACACCTTCACATAGATTAGAAATTTCTTTTTGGGCTTAAAATAGAACAACTTATATGCTGTGCTTGTAGTGATTAGGCTTCTGCTCTCCCCTTAACTGGGTGACCAAGGTGCCAGATTCACTTTTACTTCATGCTATTTACGCTTTATTAAATCCTTTAGAATGCCTACCGTAGTGGGAAAAAGTACTCACCCTACGAGAACGACCTAAGTGGGAACACCTAACGCCAAGGATTCCAACCCACTCTAATAAAAATGCAAGTTGTTGATGAAAGTCCAACTTGATGGTAGTGAGCAAGATAACCATCCCCAAAATCTTTGTTCTAAAGATTGGGAGGTCTCTTGAGGGATTTTATCAATTGCCGCACCGCACGGAAGCCCTATCTATGAACCATAGAGTAGTATCTCGCCAAGTCAGTATCCATACATTGTCATACTCACAGTGCAAGGGGAGGGAAGAATCTACCCCCAAGACACTCACCATATAATTTCCACACACTGTTTGCTCAAGGGACGAGAAATCCAACTCTGAGTATGCGCCTGAAAAAGACAAAAACACAGGCGCCCTCTAGGGGGTGACAAGGCTGTTTCCATCAACGCAATTCAAGATGTGGGATGTGAGTATAATTATGAACTATTTGTCCTTAAGTGTGAGTCTGTTTGATTTGTGTACAATTGTCAAAACAACTTGTCAAAATCAATAAGAATCATTCATGATTCTTGAACATACACGATCTATTCAGTTAAAACAATTATTCACAATTACTTGCTATGTTTTCACAAATTCATTAAAATCAGATTAAAGATCATCCTGAAAACCAAAAAAGTCAAGTTAAATCAGAAAATCCATGCTGCGAAGGTGGAAGTCCACCATCTTTATCAAGATAAAAATGAAAATCACAAAACCCAAGAAACCTTTCGGTTATCGAGATAAATTAAGAAGACAACGTTTTCTTTATCAAAATCGGAAACTCTTTTTACAACATAGAATATTCATCCACATATATCATGATTTTGCTAGGGGTCACACTTTAGATTATGTAGTATAACCACTCTATTCATGAGCCTTCTTTCAAAGAAGAGCTCTCACTTAGTATCACAGCCGTAGTTAGCACATACATTGTTCTTATCTTCCACAATCTATGATACAATATGCCACAAGGCCAGATCGGATTTTACAATAAAGAGTCTTAAAGTCCTGTTTTTAGTGCTCTGGAAACCTGTTTCAGTGCTTCGGGTCACTATTTTAGTGCTTTTGTGAAATAGCATTTTCGGGCACTGTTTCAGTGCTTACAATCTATATTTTAGTGCTTTCATCAAATGGTGCTTCCATCAATTTCTATAGCTCTTTCGGGCACTGTTTCAGCACTTCTGTCAAGATAACGCTTCCATCAATTTCTACAGTGCTTTCATGCACTATTTTAGCGCTTCAGAACTCTGTTCTAGTGGTTTCATGAAATAGCGCTTTTGTCCTCTGTTTTAGTGCTTTCAAAACGTAGAGTTCAAAATTTTTACTAGTTAGTCAGTCTATCATTTTATCCACACTTTTTATCAGAACCAAGTTTCTTTTTATCAGAATCACTGTCTAGAGACAAAAAATAGATAGGTTTATACAAACTTTCAATCTTATCAACTGAAACAAGATCTTGCAAATCACAAGTGTCAAAATCAAATACACAATCGATTACTACACTGAAGTTTCATCATCAGGATACTATCATCCTTTATCATGAAACCAAGTATAGTAATCAAATTTTTAACATAGTCTCATCAATAAGATCAATCATCTTATTTGACTTTGTTAAAATTTCAATTGAAATTTTCCTAGCATAGAAGATCAACATTTCAAAAGAAAGGGTAAAAATTTGTATGCCAATCTTCACTAGGTCCTAAAAAAAGAGACTCTTAGAGCGAGAAATTGAAACATCCCAAACAATGGCAGAGGAAAATCCTTGGAACAATCTAAATCAAAATGATAAGAAAAAAATAACTCCAGAGGATATTCAAACAACTCAACAAGATCCCAAGTTCCACAAATTTATGGAAAGGATTTTAGAACAAGATATGGAGAAGTATCTTTTGATGTTGGTCGAATCAAGTGCTAAACTTCCCAAGGACTTTGATGTGAATCGTCTGAAGGAAGCACTTGGAACAAGTGAGACTAAAATTCTACAACCTACGCAAACAATAGATCCAGTTGTCGCTCTAACATCTCAAATGCAACTGTTACAACAATTGATACAAGATATGACGAAAGGGAGTACCAAAAGATATGCGATACAGGACATTTTTCCTTATCCTTTCGATGCAATGGTTGGTCTGATACCTTTTCCTAGACACTGTGAGATCCCAAAGTATGACAAGTACAATGGAAGAACGGATCCGATAGATCATATCAGGGAATTCAAAACAATGAGTCTCGAGTTTTCCCAAGAGGAAACTTACTTAATGAGATTATTCCCAAGGAGCTTGGGAGGATCATGTATGGAGTGGTTTTCAAAACTACAACTAGGTATCAGAACTTTTGAGGAATTAGTCAATAGGTTCATTTCCCAGTACTCCTTTAACATCCAACACGATGTTACAATAAAGGATATTTATAACCTAAAGCAAAACAAAGGGGAAACATTCTTGTCTTTTCTACAAAGATGGTGATGATTGTTCACTAGATATCCTCGATCAATTCCTGAGGAAGAAAAGATGGAGTTGTTCATTGACACCTTGATACAGGAAATGAGTTATAGAATCGAATTACAATGTCCTCCCACATTCAAAAAATTAATAGAAAACGGTCTTAAAATAGAAGAGGCATTAGTCAAAAGAGGAGTTATCAAAAATTTCAATGATAAAACGAATAACACAAATAACTCCTCCAATCAATACTCAAGCAATGATAAGCCAAAATTTTGGCAAAAGAATCGAAACACAACTTCAAACAAAACAACAAGTGATTCCCAAAATGTCAAACCGGTTTTCAACTTGACAACATCTACATCAAAGAATCAAAACAATGATCAAATTGTCAAGTCAAATGTCATACAAAACAACGAGATCGTAAAAACACAGTCATATCAGAAACCATCAAATCGGCGTAGGTTCACACCTTTAGGCCAAATGATAGAATCAAAAATGAAAGAATTAGTAACTAGTGGCCTTATCACTGCACGGGAAGCCCGATTTTGGGATCCAAAGGTCAAACCACCATGGTGGAATGATGTTGATTACTACAACTTCCATAATAACAAAGGCCACCAAACCAATGATTGTATGGAGTTGAAGCACACAATACAAGATTTGATCGACAACAATAAAGCATATGTGGAAACACCCCAAAACAATAATGATCATTCGGCTTTCAAGGACCCTTTGCCAAACTATGACAAAGGAGCACCATCATCTTCAAACAAAAAAGGGAAGAATTTCAACCATGTCTTTGACACAATAATCCTTTGTCTATCTGGAATAGAGAGTGATCATACAGTTAGTCACAACATTGACAGACCCAAAATATACAACACTACTCCTTTGGACTTGCTCCCGAGCATACAAAATTCTGATAATCAAATCAATGTCTTAAAATTAGAGACTGTCAAGAACATCAATGAGTAAATGTAATGACTAGGGGGCAAGCCAAAGTCATGTTAAAAGGAGTTGGATCTACACATACAGTTCCACCTCCATCTCACTATAACATCGTCAATCAACTGCAAAACATTTCTGCTCAGATATCGATACTAGAGCTCCTTAAAATATCACCATCACATAAGGAGGTTCTAGAACAAGCTTTAGTTGCCACTATAGTACCAAAGAATCTAGATGTTTTTTAGTTACAAGCTATGGTGCGACATTTGACTACCCCACATTGTCTATCATTCTCTGAACAGGATGATATCTGGCTAAACCATCCCCATAATATTGCACTCCATATTGAAGTCTTAATCCACAATCATCACGTCAAGAAAGTCTTAATAGATGGGGGAGCTGGTCTGAACATTTTCACTCTCAAGTTAATCCGTGCACTAGGATATTCAAATGATGCTATTGATGCTCGAAGAAAAATGACTATCAAGCATATGATGAGGAAGAAAGATCGTCTAAAGGCTTGATTGTGCTACCCATTCAAGTGGGGCCAATGATGAAACATATAGCATGTCAAGTGTTGGAAAGAGAGCTAACATACAAATTCTCTTAGGGCAACCATGCATCCATGAAATGCAGGCTGTACCTTCGACATATCATCAATGTTTGAAGTTTCCAATAAATGGATGAGAGGTGACTATATCTGCTCATTACAATCATCCTCAACATTGTGACACCCTTAGGATCTCTCAAGATACCTTTGTACCACACAATACGGAAGCATCATGTTCAAAATCATCCAAAAAAGAACGTCCAAGTATCACTACTAAGTGGGTAGAGAAGAAGGGTAAAGAAAAAGAGACAAGTCCTCTTGAAACTCAATCAATGGATAATCTGGATCAACAAAATTCTTTATCACAAAAGTTCCAAGAGCAATTTCAACTGAGGGACAAGGGAATGGGAACATATTCTATGGAGAAATCAATTAACCTATCACAGTTAATGCCATCTCCTAGGACATATGGTCAACCATCTATGATCAAATCTCAAACATCATTACCAGTCACAGCTCTTGATGAAAGGTTTGTCAAAAAAGGCACAATAGAGGATGAATCAGATAGAAAAGCGATCCTGGATTGGCTATACAAAGATGAGGAACCCTCTACATCAGATATCAACATCAAAAATGTCAATATTAACACCGATAAATATGGAAAAGGAAAAGCTATTTTAGAAAAAATGGGGTATGAAGGACAAGGACCCATTGGATTAAGAAAGGATGGAATCATAGAGCCTATTACACCCCTCACTCTTCACTCAAAGGAAAAGCCAGGACTAGGATACTCTAATGAAGAAAAACAGGAACTAGAAAAGAAGGGTGTAGAAATAGTTCTTCAACTTAGAAATAGCTTTGAGACATATTCTAATGAATATGAATGGGATTCATGTTTTGATGTCTCTTTCATAGATATTCATATTGATATCATCCAACAATATACACCTACACATGAGGAGGGCCAAGGCTCTGGGTCTAGACCAATCGTGGCAGCGTCACTAAATATCTATGATTCAAGTGGGGATGAACAGACCTCGAGTGAGCTAGATGATCTTGAAGAAAGTACCATCATTGACCTCGATGATACCATAAACAACTATGACAAAATGGTTGTCCAAACCCTTACATCCATCAACCCAAATGAATTTGATGACCTCATGCCATTAATCCATCCTAAACTCATTGACTGGGAACCTGTTGAACCTTTGACTATACCAATATTTACAGACGATGATGCCATAATGAACTTCCAATGTCATAAAGAACCTAATACAAGTTCTATCTATAACACTCATAACAACACAACTCGACAGGAGGGTGTCAAATCTTCTAGTTGCAAAAATGACAACGGGGAAAATAGATCTAATGGTGAAAACCATTCTATGGCAGCATTAGATCTGGAAAAAGTGAAAATAAAGAATGCATCTAATGGTGAAAAGCTTTCTGAGGAACTGAAGGATGGAAGATTTGACACTCTTCTAGAACATTATCATGAACGATCATCAGTCCTGGTGGAACCAACATAGTCTGTGAATATCGGCACTGAAGATAAGGAAAAAATCCTACATCTGGCGGAATCCATGATAGAACAAGAAAGACCGGAATTCACCAAATTATTTAAAGAAAGAAGCATCAAATTCGCTTGGTCATATTCTGATATGCCAAGCTTAGACTCAAATCTGCTCATGCATCACTTGTCTTTGCCCGCAGGAATCAAGCTTGTCAAGCAAAAATTGAGAAAAATGCATCCTCATATCGCATTGATGGTAAAGATAGAGCTAAAGAAATTATTGGATGCTGGATTCATAAGGTCTATAGACTACACCGAGTGGATATCAAACATTATGCTGGTTTCAAAGCCAGACAATAGCATCAGAATATGTACAGATTTCAAGGACCTAAATAAAGCATGCTCGAAGGATGATTTTCCACTACCAAATATAGAAATCATCGTGGACTTGAAGGCGGGGCATGCCATGTTGTCAATCATGAATGGTTTCTTTGGGTACAATCAAATAAAAATAGCTCTAGAAGATCAGGAAAAGAAGGCTCTCACATGTCCATGGGGAACCTTCTGTTGGAACGTCATGCCATTTGGCCTAAAGAATGCAAGAGCCACTTATCAAAGAGTAATGATGACAATCTTCCATGATATGATGCACAACTTCATGGAGGATTATGTGGATGACATCTTGGCAAAATCTGGTACTAGGGAAGGACATCTACATATCCTAGACAAAATCTTCGGACAAATGGAAAAATTCAATGTCAGGTTAAACCCCAAGAAGTGTGTCTTTGGGGTCACATCAGAAAAACTATTAGGGTACATTGTCTCAGAAAAAGGAATTGAAGTGGACCCAGCAAAATTCAAATAAATAATGGAGATGCCACCTCCTAAGAATATTAGTCAACTCAAATCACTACAAGGAAGGCTCCAATCGATCAAAAGATTTATCTCCCAGCTGGCAGACAAAAGTCATCCTTTTAATCATCTATTACATAAGAATATAGTTTTCAAGTGGGATGAGGGGTGTGAAACAACATTCAATCAAATAAAAAAGTATCTAATGTCACCACCCATTCTCATGCCACCAACAGAAGGAAGACCTTTGATATTGTACATTGCTATGATAGATATCTCTTTGGGGGCACTATTAGCGCAAGAGGATTATGAAGGAAAAGAACATGCCATCTACTATATCAGTCAGACATTGAATGGATATGAAATCAATTACACTTTCATAGAGAAATATTGCTTGATGGTGGTATTCGCTACTCAACAGCTGCGACACTATATGCTAACTCATACAATCAAGCTGATAGCAAAGATCGATCCTTTAAAATATCTACTCAGTAAAGCTTCCTTAATAGGTAGATTGGAAAAGTGGGTCATGCTATTAAGTGAATTTGACATTAAATATGTAGAGAGAAAGGAAATCAAGGGTCATGCAATTGCTGAACAATTAGCAGAGGCTCCTTTACCAGATGATCGACCAATGACAATGGAGTTTCCAAATGCAGACATTCTGACAATGATGCCCCAACAATGGCTTTTATATTTTGATGGATCATATACACAGTGCAGATCAGGAGCATAAATCTTGTTCATCTCTCCACAAGGGCACACCATTCCAAAATCATATAGATTAATGTTTCAGTGTATAAATAATGTGGCAAAATATGAAGCATTAATCATTGGGGTCAAAATAGCAATTCAGTGGAAGATCACAGATTTATAGGTATATGGGGACTCTCAACTAGTTATTTATCAAGTAGATGATGAATATCAAAAAAAATATGAAAAGTTGATGCCCTACAAACAAGAAATAGATAATCTAAAACAGTCCTTTGTCAGTATCAAGTTTGATCAAACTATAAGGGCATAAAACAAAGTTGTGGACGCTATGGCTACAATTGCTTCATTACTACAATTTCCTAAGAAGCGTTTATGTTATGAGTTTATGGTAGAACAAGTATCATGTCCTTCCCATAATAGTCCAGAATCCACTACCATCTACCATATAGAAACCACTGAAACCTTCATTTATGAACAACCTATGCTTACCTAAAAAATGATGTCCTTCCTCCTGATCTATGTAGGAACCAAAAATGAAACTTCATCCGCCAATCCACATGACATACTTTATCATCGAGGTCTTGATGGTACTTTACTCCGATGTCTAGAACACAATGAATCTGAAATGGCCCTACACGAGGTTCACAAGGGTATTTGTGGCACTCACTCGAGTGGGATAACTCTAGCTAAGAAACTCCTCCATTTGGGATATTATTGGCCATGCATGGAGAAATAATCTTATCAGTTTGTTAAGAAATGTCAAAAGTGTTAGATCCACAACAATCTTATTTATACACCAACACAATAACTGCATCCCTTCATATCGACACGGCCTTTTTGTCAATGGGGCCTCAATCTGGTAGGAAAAATAAATCCATCTTCATCCAACGGACACAAGTTCATTATAACAACTACAAAATATTTCACAAAGTGGATAGAAACAGTGCCTCTTACAACAATAACTGGGAAGCAGATCTCCTCTTTTATCTTGAATTACATAATATTTCGGTATGGAATCCCTCAATCCATTATCATTGATAATGGATGACCATTCAAGAATCAATATGTCCAGGAGCTATGTGATAAGTTTCATATCCAAAATCATTTTTCAACACCGTACTATCCTCAAGGGAATGGCCAAGCAGAGGCCTCAAACAAAATAATACTCAAAATTCTCAAAAAGACGGTTAACGATGTTGGACGTGATTGCCATGTTCAACTCAATCCTACACTATGGGCCTACAGAAAAAGTATCAAAACACCAATAGGAGCTACACCATATGCCTTGGTATATGGGTCAAAATCCATATTGCCCATCGAAGTTGAGATTCCATCCCTTCGTGTATCTCTCAGGGGTATCATTTCAGATGAAGACTATAAGGTATCCAGATTGCAGGAACTGGAGTTGTTGGATGAGCGTTGTCAACAAGCTGTTAATCATCTAACGGCTTATCAATAGAGGATTTCAATAAGTTACAACCACACAGTAAAACTGAGGGTGTTTCAGGTTGGTGATTTGGTACTAAAGGAAAACCCTAAGAATCAGCAGGACAAAGAGAAGAAAGGAAAATTTTAGCCTAACTGGCTTGGTCCTTTTGTCATCATATCAGTGTATGGATCAGGAGCATATCAGCTATCAACGTCAGAAGGGGATTTATTTGATGAACCTATCAACAATATTTATCTCAAAAAATTCTATGCTTGAATATCCTAGTGCACAGGTCAAAATTTTGAAATAGTTTCCTTGGTGAAAACCTAGCAAACAGGCATCTTGGCAACGCAAAAATACAAAAAAATATAGAAAATACAAAAAGAAAGAAAAAAAAAAAGTAAAAAATGAGAAAAATACAAAAACACAAAGAGTGTAATCAAAACATATGGTGGAAACCTAGAAACAAGCGTCGTATGTGATTCTAAGATCAGTTTTCCCATCTATTTTGATATACATCAGGATCATTAGTCTGGTAGTTAGTACCGTTTCATATCATGTCAGTAGTCTTGCCATCTTTGCATCCATATCAAAATCATTTTCAAAAAGTCAAGTATCACTCCAAAGCTTGGGGGAAACATTTGGATATCACTAGGTGTAATAAAAACATTAATTTCATCAAAAGGGCACACAACAGTATAGCAGAAAACCAAAAATAAAAATTAAAACGCAACATCAATCATCATCAGAAAGACATCCACCATCCTTATAATATCAAAAATCCAAAAACATAGGTTTGTGTCAGTTGAACTACGTGGTCTCTGCATGTGTAACGTAGGCAAGGCTAATCTTTGATCAGCCCCCGAGACCCCTAAGATAGGTTAGTAGGTTAGGTCTTTGGTCAAAATCTCAAAAATCCAAAAACATCACAAAATCAGGATGGATGATCTAAAATCTGAATAATGAATAGAACACTCTAAGTCAACAATGGATAAATTGTATTTTTGATTATCATTTCTTTGGAGTAACTCAATGATGTATTGAACTAGAGAAACAAGGAAGAAGAATGATGTTTTTATTATCTGTTGTCTGTACGTTAATCATATAAATTTATGAATTGTAGGGGGATGTGCTATGCAAATGTATCACCAATGACATTCAGAATTCACACATTGAAATGATTAAGCATTGCTTGTTTACATAATGAATGCTTAGGTCATCTTGGTTAAATCATACCTAGATGCTTGTGTTCACTTGCAATATCGACAATCATGAAAGAAGTACTCTGGTCATCATTGGTCTAACACATACCATTAATGCTTGTACTCACTTCCAACATCCAATAAAGCTCTATGATGACAAAAAGCACAAAGGTACTGTTAAAATGACAATCATTTTGCATATAGTTGCATGCTAAAATTAGATTGCATTCATCATATTCATTATCTGCAGAGTATTTGTTGCAAAAAAGATTCTAATCAATGATTATCTTATCTAAAAATAAGATTGAGTATACTTGACATAATTTCAAAAATCATCAAAAACATGTAGGAGTCATCATCTCATCATCATTCAATCATTCATTCATTTCACCATACATCAAATAAATTATGAATTAAATTGTGCCATAGGTATATCATGTTCATTTTACAATAAAAAATTTCATTACATTATCATCCATCAAACATCATATGCATACATCATTTATCATCCATACATTTTATCACATATAAAATAAATAAGAGTCATGTCATTAATCTCATTACATCCATCCATTATCATTCATCATAAGATCATCATTTTTTTATCATCATCACATTTAAAAATAAAAAGCATCTATCCATCCATCCATATATTTTATTACATTTTTTTAACATCCATATAGATCATCATTTAGAAATTCATACATCACATCATACATCCATATAGATCATCATTTAGAAATTCATACATCACATCATACATCCATATATCATATATTCTATAAAAGCATTTATCATAAAATCATCACATATTAAATAAAAACATCACATAATAAATGCATCCATCACATAGAAATCATAAATCATCATAAAATCACATCAACTACATATCATATATATATCATCAATGTCAAGTATACAATGAAGTTTGAAGATACATCATCAAAAATGAGGTACATCGTAATATACATCATGTCTCAAAAAGGAGAATCACAATAGCATCTATGATCTGCTACTGCCAGAATGTGCGGGCCCAATAGGACCAATACCACCACCACCCCCAGAAGGACCAGGATCTCTGGGATCTCCTCGAGGAGGCTGTGTCACCCCCTCACTCACTGTCCGAGTATGCATCCATCCAAATCTCGATGGGGCATAACTGACTCTACGATCAGCAGGCACTGCATCATGATATCTACCTCTATAAAACTCTACCTCTTGGCCAGCCTACAAAACCTCTCTCATATAGTCCCCCACTGAGGTACTATTAGCCACTCTCTGGAGGGTCTTCGCTATCTCCTGTGCCCTCTCAGAAATCTCCCAAGCACTGTCTCGCTTGGCTGTCAAAGTAGCAACCTGCGTCTGTATGGCGGCCAACTATCCCTAAACTTGTGCTAAAGCCTGAGCATGAGCCTGTGCCTGGGTCTACATCTGAGTTTGGGTCTGAACAAGCAGACCCTGAGCCTGTACCAGCTACCCCTGTAGTGTCTGAACCTGTGTCTGTAGGCCTACAATCTATCTCTAATGGTCCACAGGTGGCACTGTCACTACTCGCCTCTTGTGAGGCCTACTGGATGATGGAGCACTACTGGATGGCCCTACCCCTCTATCCCCTCCACTGCCACCATCACTGTCATCGCTGCTGCTGTCGTCACTACCACTCTCTGTGCTACTACCTGCCAGAGTACCTCCCTCACTCTCTGTGGAACCCTCTGCCACATCCTCTTCTATTGGTACCGGTGTTGGCTCATCCATAATAGTGATACGTGGATGTGGAACCAAAGCCAAGAAGGAAACATACTCCTCTATGATTGGTGCCTCTGCAATGTCTCTCTGCATGTCCCAGGGTGATGGATGCAATGCCCTGTATCCCTCTACTAAAGCATCATATGATAAATAGGGCCCCCAATCAGGAATATCCATCCACCGCCTAACATAGTGGGCTACCCCCTGTGGCATACACTGCACGATGCCATACTATCTGTACACTCGACGCAACATAAATCTCTCTAGAACAAATGGTGTCCGGCTGATCAAATACATAGAATCATAGAGGTATCCCAACACTACATCATCCTCATCCCACTGCTCACAATCTAGGTATGGACGCTAGGTAACTATCTCTGTGTCATCAAACACCCACCTCCAGTGCTCTAACTTGCCCATCTGGGCTTGTGTAAGCCGACCTCTGTATCTAAACACATAGGGTCTGCCTGCTAGTCTATCTGCCACTGGAAATGGTTGAACAATGAAGAAATGCTCCCATGCCCACACCTGTAACAGGGTCATCCTTGTTGATAAGCTCCATGCCCCTAGGTACACAACTAAATGAAGATCATGATAAATATGTGCCAACATGCACATCCCCCACATATATCTAGTACCATGTACCATCATGCTCTCTAGTGTCCTACCCCAACCCACGAGGAATCCCTTTGACCTACAATTAGGGAAAAGGAAACCTCCAATAAAGCCAACAAGCACTGCTGGTAGTGTCATGTAGGAATCAGTGATCCTCCTCCATTGGACATTCGGACCCTCAATATCCTGATCCTAAAATACTTTGCGAAGAGCATCTCTACCGCCAGTCCCATGGGAATCATATGCTACAATCTCCCCCATGAACGGAATGCGAAGAATCCACCACACATCCTTGGGTGTGATCGTCATCTCGCCAGTGGGTAGATGAAAGGTGTTGTGGTCACTGTGCCACCTCTCAGCCAAAGCAGTCAATAGACCCCGATTAATCCTAATCTGGGGCATATCAAGCAAACTGGTAAGGCTGCATTGGCCTATAATTTGAAGCTCATCTGGTGTTAGATAAGGTATCAACTCTGTAGTCCATGGAAACCTTTCTTGCATCTAGAGAGTACCCAGATGCTCCTATCATCACAATGAAAAATCCATAATCAGTGTACTATGTCAAGAAATCAAAAGTCATTCTACTATCAAGTCTATTCCAAAAAAATTGGTATGAATTTTCGATCAAAATTCATGGGCGAACATCAACAAACCTCAGCTATCATGAGGTTCATCAAATAGTATCTAATCTTTTTTGTCATGAGATTTATCAGATATTGAATCATTTCGTCGCCTATCATGAGGATCATCACAAATAGGATTTTCTTCTCGCCTATCATGAGAACTAGTCTTATTTAAATCATCACAATCCAACATCAAGAATTTGGATTTCAATCATACCAACCTGAAGAATGGGCATGATAAAAATTGACAAAATCAGGGTTTACTAAGTCAAAATATGCAATTCTGACATGAAAGTGCTAAATCAGGAACCCAAAGCGCTGAAACTCAAAAGTGCTACTTCAGCACTCCGATGCGCTATAATAGGCATTCAAAGTGCTATTTTACCCTAAGCGCTACTTTTCCGCATCAAAGCGGTACAACAGTCTGTCAAAGTGCTGCTTTACTAGAAGCACTAGAATATACCATGAAAGCGCTAATCAACCAAATCAAAGCGCTAGAACTCTCAAATCACTAAAATCCAGCATCATAGCGCTAAAATTCAAAACCTAAGTGCTATAACATCGAAAGCACTATTTTATCCTATGAAAGCGCTAGAGAATTTAATGCAAGTGCTAAAACTCAAAGCGCTAATCTAGAAACTGAAAGTGCTACACCAGAGTGAAAGCGCTACAGTGTGGCTTGAAAGCGCTAAAACAGGAAAAAAATGCCTAAACATTTAAAATGCATAAAAAACAAAATTTCTGAAATACGAGGAGGTTAAGGGGTACATACTAGAAGTCCATACATGGCCGGCCGTCGGTGATGTTGAATGCACTCAAAATGGTGAGTGTGGTAAGGGATTGGCATCCTGCTCTAGCTGGCTAAAATGTCTCTATCAAAGAATTTTCAAACTTAAAAGTGAAAATGACTTTGAAAATGACCTTTTGGATTATATATAATTTTTGAAAAGATTTTTTTGAGGGGTTTTATTATATTTTGATTAATATCCATGAAATTAATTGAAATTCATCTGCGGGCTATATTTCTTCATCATTTGTCGGGAGATAAATTATTTCATCATCATATCTTTATCAAATCATCAGAAAATCATAAAATTTTAGAAAAAATCTACAAATCATCAAATCATTAATTTATCTCCCGAGGGGGCATATTATCATCAATCATCTGAAAATCAATGTTTGGGGCATGTCTGGGGCATACAAAATTATTTTTTATCATCATTGATCCTAGCAGTAGCAACAAAATTTTCTTCGAAGCAACGCATAAACACATCACTCGGAAGAGGGGCAAAATGTATACACCTAAAATTGGTCTGGAGCATCCGATTAATTAAATACAAATTATTTGATTAATTATTCCTAATTTCCTCTACTATCGAATGAATAGAAATATTTATTTATATAGTTCACGTTCACGTCACATTTAAATTCTTCTAATATTCATCTTAATTAAATAAAAAAAATTAAATACTTTGTTTGATTTAATTATCATTTTCCTATTTTATTCTATCACATCAATCTTGAACTAATTAAATAAAGATCAAACACTTTATTGATTAATTGCCATATTCTTTTGTTTAATTTAATAAACAACTTCTATAGTTCGTTTTATTAAATTATTTATCCCTCTTTTGCTAATTTAAATAAATCAAAATATTTGAATTAAAGCATAAAGAATATTCCATCTATATCTCCTCAAAAATGAATTAGATATCCTATGTCTAATTTATGTCTAAAATATGTCACAATTAATGCTTTGAAACTTCACGGGAAGTTTTGGAGACAAATTGGAGACAAATTCCAAATTCTTCTCTCAATCCTCCTCCATCAATCCTTCCTCTTCTCTTGCTTGGTGTTTTCATGGGTAGAGACAATCTCCAAATTTCTCTCCATCTCCTCCATCTTTCACCATTCAATCCTCTAGATTGAATCCAAGCCTCTCAATGTCTTCCCTGTGCATTTCTACAACTAGGAAATCTATAAATATAGCCTCATTGAACCAAGAAAGGGATCCAGATAATCTAACTTATGCACTCTTACTCTGCAAGAATTCAAGCATCAGGTATCAAGCATTCAAACATCTAGTATCCAACAATCTAGCTTTCATATCATGGCTACCTCCTGTAGCTACATTTATCTATTTCATGTCAATTCATGCTAGTTTAGTTTATTTATCATCTAGTATTATCCATTTTAAGTTCCATATCATTGCATTAGCATCCATCTCATTCTTTGAATTTTCATTTTAACAATCATAGTGTCCTCACGATTTGAGAGCAATAGTGGTTTAATAAAGATTTGGAGATAGAGAATAATATGACGCTTTCAATTGATTATTGCTTTGATTTGATTCATTCAGCTTTGTCTTTTATATAATGTCTTATTAAGAAGTGTGTTATGTTCTTTACACCTAATTCACCACTTATAGTGACAAACTTCAGTTGGTGTGCATTGAGGTTTGTTCATGAATTGGGTTGACACTTTATATTCATTTATTCTTTTATTTTTGGCCGACAAAGTTGTTGATGTAATTCCATGAACCGAATATATAATAGTGATTGTTTCTTCATTTTGAAGTGTGTGAAGTGTAATGCGAATTGTGTGAGTGCTATGTGTGAATAGATATCAGATCATTTGATTAAAGAGTAGAGTGTGAAGAAGTTTGAGCGAAGTATGAAGAAGTGTTTATGGGCCTAACCAGAACTATCACCAGGCTTTTGAAGAAGCTATTTTCTCAGTTTAACCTCTTTAGATGGATTTAATATGAAATTTTTATGTAATCCAATGTGTCTTCTCTGAGCAGCGAGCTCTAGGTAGTGTGCCTGAATGCATGTGCATTCCTTATTCATTTTCCTTATACTTTTAATAGGGTATAACTTGTGGATTAACCTCCACCATGGTTTTTCCCCTAATAGGGTTTTCACACAAAAAATATTGGTGTCATGTGTGTTTCTGATTTATGATTTCACTGTTATTTATCAAATCCAAGATTAAAGGTTAATAAGGTTACAAATATTTAATTTATATGACAACTGATTCACCCTCCCTCTCAATTGTCCATCCTTGTTTTTCCAACAATTGGTATCAGAGTAGGTTCCTTTGAAGAAGTTTAATAGCTTGAGGTGATCCAAGATGGAATCATACAAGAAGGATAGTCCTAGATTTGATGGAACATACTACTCTCTGTGGAAGGCTAGAATGGAGTGTCATTTGAAGTGCATTGGTGACCCCTTCTGGAAGATTACAAAGAACAAATATGTTATTCCTTAGAATGGTCCCTCTACTCCTAATGAGATCAAAGAAGCTGAAACTAATATCAGGGCTATAGAAGCAATATTGAGTGCTCTGATAGATTCAAAGATGACAAATGTGATGGGTCTAAAAACAACATATGAGATCTGGAAGAAGTTGGAAACATTGTATGAAGGAGATGCACAAGTGAAAGTTTCTAAGCTAAAAATTCTAAAAGGCAAGTGGGAAAACTTAAAAATGAGTGAAGATGAAAACATTATTTCTTTCATGCAAAAAGTAAATGAACTAGTGATGGGTATTAGATGTGTTGGTGGAATGTTAAGCGAAGAAGAGATTGTGGCTAAAGTGCTCAGATCATTGCCTACCTCTTAAAAAACTAAAGCTCATGCTATTGAAGAGCTCAGGATAGTAACAAATGTGATAAGAGACATGTTGATTGGTAAGCTTGTTGCCTTAGAATTAATTGAATCTGGTGATTCTACCCCTAAGACAGAATCTGCATTTAAAGATACTATATTTGGAAGAAATCAATAGAGATATGATCCAAGAGAAATTTCCAGAAAGACATTCAAGTATGAAGATGAGATGAAATAGATTGAAGATGAAGAAAGAGAGTTAGAAGATCTAGAAGCATTGATTGTGAAAAGAGAAGCCAAAGGACAAGGTAAGTATAAATAAAATTTTCCTATTAAATGTTTCTCTTGCAATAAGATAGGTCATTTTGAATCAAGAAACCTGACAAACCTTGATTTCAAAAGAAATGTTATTATGCTGAAGAAGGTGTTATTGATGATGAATCTGACAAAGAAAATGGAAATGAAGATGGATGGGTATTCATTGCTATCAAGGAAAATGGTCCAGTTTCCACTTAATATGACTGGTGATAAAAGCAAGTTTATAAGCTTGGAAAAATATGATGGTGGTGTTGTAGTATTTGGATACAACAATGCTAGTGCGATTTGTGGTAGAGGCACTATTTCTCTTGGTGGTAAATATGATATTGATGATGTCCTTTATGTAAAAGGATTGAAGCATAATATGTTGAGTGTTGGAAAAATGGTCGACAAGGGATACAATATTTAGTTCAAAGATGGAAAATGGAGGATATTGAGAAGTTTTGGAAATGTAATTGCTTCAGGTACAAAGACAAGAGGTAACATCTTTCACCTGAGTGATGCTAGTGAAAATTATTTAATTTCTCAAGTTGATGTAAGCTGGTTATGGCATAGGAGGTTGTGTCATATGAATTTTGATAACATTGTCAAAGTAAGCTCCACTCAAGCAGTTAGAGATCTTCCTAAGCTAGTGAAGCCTACTAACACCATATGCAAGGAATGTCAGATGGGAAAGCAGACGAGAATTTCTTTTTGGAGAAAACAAAATCATTCTAATGGAGTGATGGAGCTGGTGCATACTGATCTATGTGGTTCCTCCAAAATCAGAAGTCTACAATGAGAAAGGTACTTTATGTTGCTTATTGATGATTACTCTAGGATGATATGGGTTGCTTTCTTGAGAGAAAAACAATAAGCATTAGAAAATTTTAAAATTTTCAAAGCTATGGATGAGAATGAGACAGGTTTGAAGATTAAATGCTTAAGGTTAGACAAAGGTGGTGATTTCACTTCCCGTGAGTTCAATTCTTTCTATGAAGAGCATGGAATCAAAAGACAATTATCTGCTCCCCGAACTCCTCAACAAAATGGAGTTATTGAGAGAAAGAACAAAACAATTCTAGATGTTCCTAGAACTATGGTGTTGGAAGGTAATTTTACTCATATCTATTGGATAGAAGTTCTAAGCACTACTATGTATACTATCAACCGAGTAAATGTCAATGGTAATTCTGGTAAGACTCATTTTGAGATGTGGTTTGGTTATAAGCCTACTGTTAAATATTTTAAAATCTTTAGAAGTAGATGTTATATCAAAATAGATGAAGATATAGGCAATTTTTATGCTAAGAGTGATGAAGGAATATTTTTGGGTTACTCTACTAAGAGAAAGGCCTACCGGTGCTATAATAGAAGATTGAGGAAAATGGTTGAAAGTGAAAATGTCAGAGTTGATGAGGACACTAGTAGATCCTCTGGATACTGTGGATATGATTCAGATGACTAAAATGATAGTACTGATAATGGAGAGAGTTATCAGACACAAAATCAAGTTCAAATTGTTTCGGTGAATCAAGATAATCAGGAAGGAGAAGCTAGTGGAAGTGTAGAAGAACCAGAAGTTTGAGAGATTCCCAAAGTTCTACGGTATGCAAAGCTAAATCATTCTGAAAATCAAATTATAGGAGATAAGAACAAAGGTGTGCATACTAGAAGAATAATTGCAGAAGAGTATTGTTTGATATCCAACACTAAGCCCAACAATATCAATGAAGCATGTAAAGATGAATATTGGATGGCAGCAATGAAGGAAGAACTGATGCAGATAGAGAAAAAATATACATGGATTCTTGTTCCTAGACTTCAGGATAAAAATGTGATTGGAACCAAATAGGTGTTTCACAATAAGCTGAATGAACAAGGTCAAGTGGTTAGAAATAAAGCAAGACTGGTATGTAAAGGGTACTCACAGATGGAAGGTATTGATTTTGAAGAAACCTTTGCCCCTGTTGCTAGAATTGAAGTTGTAAGAATGCTTCTTGCTTATGCTTCTTTTAAGAACTACGAATTCTATCAAATGGATGTAAAGTCAACATTTCTAAATGGTGACCTAGAAGAAGAATTATATGTTGAGCAACCAGATGGATTTCAACTGAATGATAAGGGAGATATGGTTTCTCGACTGAAGAAAGCATTGTATGGACTCAAGCAAGCACCTAGAGCCTGGTATGCTAGACTGGATAAATACTTGTTGAATCTTGGATTCAACAAAGGTACTGCTGATAGTAATTTGTATTTTAAGATGGATCAGGATAAAGATTTGGTCATTGAAGTCTTTGTTGATGACATCATTTTTGAAGGTGATCATGACTTATGTATGAATTTTTCTGATAAAATGAAAAGTGAGTTTGAGATGTAAACGATTAGAGAGATGAAATTATTTTTGGGATTGCAAATTACTCAGTTAGATAATGGAATCTTTATATCTCAGTCCAAATATGTAAGAGTTATTGAAAAGGTTTGTCATGGAAGACTCAAAGCCAGTTGGTATACCCATGGTAACTGGATGCAAGTTAACACAAAATGATGATTCTCCTAAGGAAAATTAAACAAGATACATGTCAATGATCGATGCATTACTTTATTTGACTCAGACTAGTCTAGACCAAACATCATGAATGTTGTATGAATGGTTGCTAGATATCAAGCTAATCCAAAGGAATCTCATGTGACTACTGTTAAGAGAATTTTCAGATACTTGAAAGGGACAGTTGATTTTGGTCTTTGGTATCCTAAAGATGATGATCTTACTTTGAGTGTCTTTACTGATGCAGATTGAACAAGAGATGTGGATGAAATGAAAAGTACTAGTGGTGGTGCCTTCTTCTTGGAGAAGAATTTGGTGTCTTGGTTAAGTAAAAAGCATAATTCTATTCCTTATCTACTGCTGAAGCAGAATATATTGTTGCTGCAAAAAATTATACTCAAGTAATATGGACGAACCAAATGCTAAGAGATATTAGAATTGAGTATGATGAGCCTATTGCTATATTTTGTGATAATTCAAGTGCCATAAAAGTTTCCAAGAATCTGGTGTTGCATTTAAAGACAAAACATATATCTATCAAATATCACTTTTTGAGAGACAAAGTGAGTGATGAAGAAGTTAGACTGGAGTATGTGCCTACTAATGAACAAATTGCAGACATATTCACTAATTCATTTCCTAAGGATACTTTTGAGTATCTTAGAGGGAAGTGAGGGGTGATTTCCCCTCCTAATCAAAACTAAGATGCATAGTCCTTGCATCAGTCTGTGCATTCATAGTCATATCTTGATCTGGATTGATGTTGTTGTGGCTACTACTCAGGGGGAGTAGTCAGATGATTTATATATCTAGTTCAGAGCTTGTGTACCTTTTCCATTGATGTCAAAGGGGGAGAAGAGTAATGTGTAAAAGGGAAGATTGTTGGAAGAAGAGTTAGTTGCGTTGATGGTGTGTTTTTTACACCATGTGTTGCCATAAATGCCAAAGGGGGATATTGTTGGATGTTTTGGTTGTGTTGTTGATATGTGGTTTTCATTGATTTCAACACTATTAGCATTGATGTCTTGAAGGCTGTATATGTTGAGGATATTGAGAAAATTATATTAAATATGTTGAAGACTGCCTGTGAAGCTATGAAGTTTAGTGTGATGAAAATTTTAGTATGTTGGTATTCAGAAGTTGTGGATTAAAGGGTTTCTTTATGAGCCTATCTAGTTTATCCTTTGGAAGTTTTAGAGGTGTGCATCAAGATTGGAGCAAGTTGTGAGTTTTTGTGTTCTTGTCATTATTATGTTATTGTAGCTAGTTTTTTTGGAAGAAGAGAATGTAATTCTGGTAATTTGAGTTATTGTGTATGCTCCTATGATGTTCTTTGATGTTGATTGTGCTCTATCTTTGTTGCATGTCCGCATTGATCGGTGTGATCTTGATCGAATATTTTTCCTTTGCATGCTTGGGTTTTCATGTTCTTGGCCGACATGGTGGTTGTAGCGTGTTGTGGATGCTTGTGGATTAAATTTTGAATGTTTGGAATGTTCGAGGATGTTGTTTTAGGTCTTCATTACATTGTGACCAAATTCAATTGGTGCACATTGAGATTTGTTCATGAATTAGACCGACAGTTTGTATTCATTTATTCTTTTATTTTTGGCCGAAAAAGTTGTTGATGTAATTCCATGAAGCATATATATAAGAGTGATTGTTTCTTCATTTTGAAGTGTGTGTGAAGTGTATTACGAATTGTGTGAGTGCTATGTGCAAATAGAGATTAGATCATTCGATTGTAGAGCAGAGTGTGAAGAATTTTGAGCAAAGTATGAAGAAGTGTTTATGTGCCTAACCAGAACTATCATCAAGCTTTTGAAGAAGCTATTTTCTCAGTTCAACCTCTTCAGATGGATTTAATCTGAAATTTTTATGTAAGACAGTGTGTCTTCTCTAAGAAATGAGCTCTAGGCAATGTGCCTAAATGCATGTACATTCCTTATTCATTTTCCTTATAGTTTTAACAGGGTATAACTTGTGGATTAATCTCCATTGTGGTTTTTCCCCTAACAAGGTTTCCACAAAAAAATTCTTGGTGTCATGTGTGTTTCTGATGTGTTGTTTATTTATGCTTTCACTATTATTTATCAGATTTGAGATTAAAGGTTAATAAGGTTAAAAAGTTTTAATTTCTATGACAACTGATTCACTCCCCCCCTCTCAGTTGTATATCCTTGTTTTTCCAACACATGATAAGTAGATACAATGATGACATCGATATGATGACACAAGAAAAATCTTATGGATAGGATGATGGTGATCACATGAAGCTTAGGGATGGGATAGTTATCCAAATCATCAAAAGGTAAATGGGGAGGATGGTATGATGGATAGATGAGTGATTAAAAGTGACAGGAGATTGGCAAGAGGTATAAAATAGGTGGGATTGATGATAGTGAGATAGATGGAATTGGGTTGCATGGGGGAAGCCAATAGATAGATACCAATGAAAAGGGATTATGAGATGGAATGAGGATAGAGATGAATGGATATGGAGACAAGGATGGGAGATGGAAGGGATGATATGATGGATGGATAGGAAGATAAGGATGGTGAGGTGAAAAGTATTTTCTCTTGGATGGATAGGGAGATAAGGATGAGGAGATGAAACAAATTGTTTTGATGGGTAGGGAGATAAGGATGGGGAGATGGAAGGGATTTTTGGATGGGTAGGGAGATAAGGTTGGGGAGATGGAAGGGATATTTGGATGGGTAGGGAGATAAGGAGGGGGAGATGGAAGGGATGAGTAGATAGATTGATGTATGGGAAGACAAGGATGAGAACATGTAAAAGGATTAGTGGATGGATGGATGGGAAGGTGCCAATAGTGATATGGAAGGGATGAGAAGATGGATGAATTTTGTCTCCAAGGAATATGTCACAAAGAAGGAGATGCTCCATTGTATGAGGAGGTATGAGGGATGGAAGATAGAAGGATGGATAAATAAGGAATGGAGATACAAATTGTAGCATGATGGGTGGACAAGGAAGGTATATGGAGATGAATTGTAACATGATGGGTGGAAAAAGAAGGAAAAGGAAGGGAATGTATGCCAAGAGGTTTCCAAAGAATGTATGATATGTTTTCCCTTATCTATAGCAGGATCACAAGGAGGATGGAGGGATTGGGATAAATGGGAAATGATAGGTAGGATGTGTAAGATAGGTGGGATGGAAGAGATGGGTGAAGGGGATGCATAGAATGAAGTTATCCCCGAGTGTGGAAAAAAAATGGATGGGACACTTTACACATGATGGTATTGCTATGTTTTCATCAAGGTACTTATCCAAGGTGCTTGTTTGCCAAGTTTTCACCATTGGACAATTTTTATTCTTTTCTACTCTTTTTTTTGGATTTTTTTTTGTATTTTTTGTAATTTTGGATTTTTCGGATAGTATGTGGATGGAAATGGATAAGGATAGGGATGTGTATAAATTGATTTTGAATACATGTGATAGGGATATGGATGAAGGACTCAAGCATCAAGTTCCATACGAGGTAATATAAGCCATATGCGACATGGCTATTAGATGTTGGTACAACCTTATTAGGATGGATGGATCATGTAAGAGAATGGATTAAAGGGATTTGATGAGGAAGATATGTGGGATAATGGATGGGATTTTGGAAAGTGTATGGATGGAATGATGGAGTGGATGTTGGGGGAATGTTTTCAGGACCAACATTGGCACATATGGTGGGGGATGTGAAATGATTGGAGGTTTATTGGATGGAGAATGTGGGGATAATGGAGGTGTTGGGATAGTGAATTTTAGGACATAAGGACCAAAAATAGATTTAGGAGATGGAGAATGTGAATGATTATATTTTGGATTAGCAACTTTGGATGTTGTTACAGATGTTTCATATGAATGCACTACATCTTTTTTCTTTGGGATTCACATGGTTTTGATTTTTTCTTTAATAGGATTTTGTATCCTTTGGGATTGATTTGGATTTTGGATTGGATTTTTCTTTTCTTCAACATGTATTTTTTAAGGGGAAATGAGGATATTTAGACTCATGTGGATGTTTAGACGTATGCATTTTTTCTTTGACACCCAAAGTGCTTTTACTAGAAATGTGATGGGCATGAGGTGATGGATGATGTGGAGCAGACGTCGATGGAGTGATAGAGGTATACTTTTGACAATGATGTGTGGATGGAGAATGTGAGATAACTATAGGGAGGGGTGCCTTTGTTTATCCTGATCACAGATTATGAGGTTAGGATGTTTATAATGTGTACTAGGGATAGGTGATGGATGGATGAGAGGATGAAGAGGATAAGATGGAGGAGGTGACTTTTAGACATAAGGTCCCAAAATGGAGTTTGTATATGGAGGATGTGTGAGGGTTGATGGAGGGACATAAGAACCCAAAATAGATGCAATAGACCGAGGATGAGAAATGGTGAATGGAGGGACATAAGGACCCAAAATGGACTTGGAGGATGAAGGAGGAATATGGATGGTTGTTTTGAGGTGATATGATGGAGGAGGGGGATGGTGATAAATGGTTTGGTGGAGCGATGGGAAGAGCCTATTATTATTTTGGAAGAGGCTTGCTTATGATGTACAAACGTTGTACCAACATTGTTGGATTATGACTCTTGAGAGAGATATCCAAGACCACCTATACACAGGTGTTATTTGACTTGGATTGGCTCTAAAATACCTTTCTCATGAAGTCCTAAACCTTTTCCTTGATAGTTCAGGATCTTGAGCATTCGATCTATGGTAGAATACTTGTTATTTTGGTAGCATGATGTGAGTCCATTATTAGGTGGAGGAGGAGGAGTGGTGTATATGATTTGTTTTTCTTCTACAAGAAAACCACCATGGATGAGTGTAATAGTACCAAGTTGATATAAAAGTGGTGTTGGGATAGTTTGGTGAGGTGGTGATAAAGGATCATGAGATATAGATAATGAGATGGCAGCATCTTGATTAGGAGGAGTGAGTGATAAGGGATCATGAGGGGGATTAAGTATAATGGTAGGATTCTGACTTGGGATAGTGGGTGATAAGGGATCATGAGGGGGATTAGGTATAATGGTAGAATCCTAACTTGGGATAGTGGGTGATAAGGGATCATGAGATGGAGTGATTGGATCTTGAGTGATGAGGGGATCATGGGATGACATGGATGAGATGGTAAGATCCTCATTTGGAGGAGGAGATGATAAGGATTCATAAGAGGGATCATGGGATGGAGTAGATGAGGGGTTATGATCTTGAGGTGGAGTGGATGAGATGGTAGGATCTTGATGTGGATGAGGGGATATGTTGGTATGATTTGGATCAAGATATTGGAATGACTCATCTTGTGTGGCAAGAATGATGATGGAGGAGTGTTGGAGGAAATCCTCAAGTGGGGGAGATGGAAGGATGGAGGATTCATGAAGGTCATGGGATTGGATTTCGGTGATACAAGGACTAGGGGGAGAAGATTGGATTTGGGTGTCTTCAATGGATTAGGTGGTGCTAGGAGTAGGAGATGGGGATTCAATGGATTCAATGGGTTTGATGGTTTCAATAGTTTGGATAGTGTTAGGAGTGGTACTAGGGGTGATAGGTGTAGGATTGGAAAAGGGCCTCATCACTAGTGGCTGTATATGATGGAGTGGGGCTGTAGGGTTCGATGACTTCAAGATGTGGAGTTGGGGATGTATTCTTTGTCATGAGTCATTGGATGACATATGGAGTGAGATACTTGCATAGTCTAGGCTTAGCTGGGGTGATGGGAATAGATGAAGGATCATGAATGGGTGGAGGATTAGGATTATGGATTAGATGAAGGAATGGGATTGGATGGACGACTAAGTGTAAGTGAGAGATTAGGATTGGTGAGTGGATCAGGATTATATGTAGGATTAAGGTATGATGGATTGGAGGGAGGATTAAAATATAATGGAATGGAGGATGGAATGATATAGGAGGATGTGGATGATTAGGATTGTTGAGGGGATCAAGATTTGATGGAGGACTAAGTGTAAGTGGGAGATTAGGATTGGTGAGGGGATCAAGAATTGATGGAGGATTAAGGTAGGACAAAGGATTAGGATTGGTGAGTGGTTCAAGACTAGATGGAGGATTAAGGTATGATGGATTGGAGGGTGGATTAAAATATATGGAATGGAGGATGGAATGATATAGGAGTATGTGGATGATGAATTGAGATAGGAATGTTTGGATAGAGGATTGACATTGGAGGAAGTGGATGAGGAATTAAGGTAGGGATATCTAGATGGTGGATTAAGATGGAAGGATTTAGATGATGGATTAGGATAAGAGGATGTGGGTGGTGGATTAGTATAGGAATATATGGATGAAGGATTAAGATAGGAATATTGGGATGGAGGATTAAGGTGGGAGGATTGGGATGATGGATTAGGATAAGAGGATGTGGGTGGTGGATTAGTATATAAATATGTGGATGAAGGATTAAGATAGGAATATGTGAAGGGAGAAGATATTGGATATACCTTATCAAAGGTAGCATAGGGATTGTTATTAGGTGTGGATGAAGGTATGATAGGATAGATCGGAGGAGTGATTGGACTTTGGAAGATAGTTGGGGAAAGCTTTCTAGTAATCATAGCATCAAGGGGATCTATATCATAATCATCTTGATCAGCAAGAATTTTATTATCATCACCAATGTAATTGGGATTCCCCTAGGCTACTTTTTTTGGTTGCATTGATGGAGTATAAGGATTCATGGCATTGGATTGAAAATATGTGAATAGATGATCAGAAGAAAAGGAGAGATGATGAAAATATAAATAGGATGGATTAGAATAACATGGAAGAAAAGGGTCTTAAGTTTTGTTTTGATATCAAAAGATCTTGGATGTGGATGGACTAAAGCTAAAATTGGGATGTATATGAAGCTCAGATTTGGATTTGATTTAAGATAAAATTAGGATTGGATTGAAGCTCAGATTAGGATTTGATTAAAGCTCAGATTAGGATGATTGGATAAAATCTTAGATTAGGATGATTGGGGGATGTGATGGGAGAGACTCCTAAAGTCAAGGATGTAACTAAAATGATGGGGATGATTGTTGGATGGGGGAAAGTGATCATTTGGAGATGGATATGAAGAGAAAAAATGATTGGATTATGATTTTGGATTGAGGAAGATATAGGATAATCATGAAATGAAGGATTGAATTTCTGGATTTTGTATGGGAAGCAGATTTTCCTCTATGTATAGCACATTTACCTCTCTAGATCATGGATTTTCCTATCTAAGGTTAGTAAAATTGCCTTTGTGTGTAGTAGGATTGCTTATTGGTAAGGACATGACCACCTATGGAGACTGACTGTATGGAATGGCGTGCGAGATCACCCAAGAAAAAATAAGAATCGCCTATCAGGGAAAGACTCAGTATGGATGTGGGATGGCACAATCACCTATGCAAGGGATGGAATCACCTATCTAGGGATGCAACGAACAAATATTGTATAGAATCAACGTGGGTTCACCCCTATGGGTAGTAGGTTCGCTTATTCTAAGGGGTGTATGGAAAAAGGACTAGGAGACTCAGAAATTGGTTTGCCTATGAGGAGGATGGGATCACATATTCTAAGGGAATAGGAAGACAGGGATGTGACAGACCAGACTCAAATTTGTCTAGATTTATGATAGTATTTCATGTTCTAAGAGAACAGGTAGAATCAGATGACACGGTTTGGACACAGACTCACCTATGGAAAGGGTAGGGTCTCCTAATTAGGAATCAGGCAAACATGAGGTTTCCTAACTAAGGGACCCACAAGAAAATTCACTCTTGACAAAGATGAATTTGCTTAAATGATGACCAAATTCTAGCTCAAGATGTCAAATCGCCCCTTATAGGGCAGAATCACCTATTCACAAGGAAATTTCACCTCTGAGAGAAGCAATCCCACCCCTGAGGCCAGGGAAAGGCTACAATAAAGGAAAATAAAATAAAAAATAATAGACAAGGAGGATGGACTGACTCAGACCAATGATAAGCACTGGTATCACAGAAGAAGACACTCTAGAAAACAAAATCCTAGAATTAGTGATAAGGGTTTACAAACTTGATGTAGGCCCACCACCTTGAGAGAACACCCCAAGGTTAATACTCCATGATATTGGGGTGGTTCTTTGGATCACCCTTTCTCATGAAGGTGGATAGCTTTTGATTTAGTGGAACAGGGTTGTCAATAGATGCCATGGGCTCAACTTCATGCTCAATCAAAGAATATCGTAGTCCACCATGAGGATTTCTATTTCAATCCAAGGGAGTACATGATGAGTAACTTCAAGGTATAGTGCACATCCCTTGCACTACACCAAGTCACGACTAAAATATGGGTTTATATGTAGGCTGAACAAGGCTATCTCATGCGTCCTCGATATACACATGGTATGTGAAGCACAACCATGAACACCAACCCATCACAAGTGTGGTTCGGGAGCCACAACAAGGTATTGGACACTCGAATCAACCCTGCACATCTTATCTAGGTATCACCCTATCTTCGATGCTTTGCTAAACATGACATGATTGGACTGGGGTATAGCTTTAGCTCTCCCCACTTTGTATACCCAACCGATAACATGTGGTTGGGATCATCCCCCGGGTGATGAAATCCTAGGCAAGTCTCGCTAAAGGAAGGAAATGCTAGATGTTTCAGTTGGTTCCCAGGCTCACACATAGCAAAAGGGGAGAGCTTACACACACTAACACTTCCTGGATAGACTGGACTAGACTAGAACGAATTGCAATTTCTCATCACCTAGGATCACCGAAAGGTGCAAGGGGAGTTGATACATTAACAATTCACCCCCAAACATAGAAAATAAAGTTTAATTGGCCCTTTAATTAAGCTACGTGTGCCTAAATTAGTAAACAAAATACACACACACAATCTAATCTAGGGGTCTTTGACCGATCATCCTGCAACAAATAAGTTAGTAGTTTCAATCTTCGGTCTTGGACAAGCGAGGACAAGTTGCACAAGAAGATGATTAGATTCCAAATAAAATGATGGAAATTAGATGATTGTTAGCCCAAGGGGGTAGAACACCCAACCCAATGAAAAGGAGGGTGCAGGGGGATGGTCCGATCCCCCGTGGAGGGGTCTAGCGGCGAATCTCCCAAAGAATTTTTTTTGAAAAGGAAACTATAAAGTGCTATAAAAGTTTTACCAAAAATTGGGATTTTTATACCTTCTATAGACCTTGCAGATTCACCCTTATATGTGGAAAATTCACCCAAGAAGGTTGCAGGTTCGCCCCTATGAGGAGGAGCATATTTGCTTCTATATCTAGTGTAGTCGCCTATTCAACTCATAGGTTCGCATATCTGTGAATTCACCTATATGGAAAGAGGTGGGAGAAACTTCGCCTGTTTGGTGAGCAAGTTTTCCCATCCAAGAAGCAAGTTCACCTCTACAAAAAGTTTGAAGTCGGGATCAACTTTGTAAATTAGGTGATGGACAAGCAAGTGCGCAATCGCCTATTGGGAGGAGGAGTGAATATGGAATCTCCCTTTCTATGAGCAGATTTTCCTTTGAAATTTCTCTTCTGTGTTGATGGATGCAGGTTCACCTTTTCTTAGGAAGGGCGGGAGCACGTTCGCCTATTTTTATTGCAGGTTCACCCTTGTGTTAGGTGAACTTGCCCGTCCAGGGAAAATTCGCCCCTGTGTGTGGAACCCGACCCTGCAAAATGTGAAACAACAAGAAAATGTGAAAGAGACCCATGATGCGAGTCCCATCGGGTGTGCCAAAGATATGTGCAATGTTTTTAATCTACTAAAATACAAGAAATGAACTCAAGAAAAAGATTAAAACCAAAGACAACACTCAATATTGGGTAGAAGATGAAACTCAAACTTAAAATGACAATAAAACCATTTTTTTACCTTGTTTGAGCTTGACGGATTTGTTTTCCCTCGTTGATGGCTTGATATGTGTGCTCCTAGATTGATTTCAGTAGCATAGCGACTTGGTTTTTTCTTGATTTGGATGTAAGATGGCTATGGTTATTGAAGGCTTGAGAGATTGAGATGATAGATGTGATAGATTGTGGTTGCATATGGTTTGAATGCAAAAATGGCTAAGTGTTATTCATTTAGTAAGGGAGATTAGAATGGATGGTCGAGATTGATTCTTGGAAGAGGATCAAAGGTTGAGATCAAGAGTTGACCAAAGGAATTAAAAATTCCTTTTTTAATGTGCATGGGAAGGATAAAAGTAATTTATTATTCCTTGGGGGTGAGAGAGGAATTAAAAATTCCTCAAAAGGACCTTGGGAAAATAAAAAGAAATTAAAAATTCTTTGGGGGATGGGGAGAGTTGACTAAGGATTTGATTAGGCTAATTGATGAAGGATTAGAGGAAGGTTAGGTGCCTAATTGGGATTAGGGGACCACTTGCAAAATTTGGAGGATTTGACACCTCCTAATCATGGCTTGGGAATGTGCACATCCCTAATGATGGGATTAGTAGGTGGATTAGGATTGGGTGTAGATTATGGGGATAAGAGATAAAGGGAATTAAATAAATGAATTATTTATTTAATTTTTGGAGGCAATACATGAGGGGTAAAGTATTTAATTATTTAATTAAATACCTTAGGGATTTAGAGGACTTTAGGGATATTAATTAAATAATGTTAATATTACTTAATTAGTGTGAAGAAAGATAATATTTAGATGAAAAGGGGTAAATTTGACCAAATGTAAGTGGTCAAATTTATGTGTCTATGGTTTTATCTCTAACAAGTGGCAAGAACACATTGGCGGTTCTCTTCCTATCATTATAAAACAAGAGAGGAAATTATAATGATTAGGGAAAGAAAGAAGGCAGTGCATAAAAGTAGTAACTATTTTTTTAGAAAAGAGAGATCAACTTGAATATGAGGTTGTGGTGTTTTTCCTTGAATATATAGTTTTGGAAGAATGAGAGAACACATTTTCAGTTTGGGAGCTTTTTCAATGATGGAAGGAGGGTCTTAACCTTGAACTAGAGGATCGAGTTGCTATCTTAGGGTAGAGTCCAACATTGGAAGTCTTCCAGAAGTAGCATTGGCAGTTGAGGAACAATTAGAGGTCGATGTGAGGTTTCAGAATTGATAGCAAAGGAGATTTTTCTTGATGTTCCTTGTAAATATAAACCATGGTGGCTCTGTTACTTTGATCAATTGTATTTTCCTATAGATGATGTCACTAGTAGAATTTGTAAAATAAATGAATACGTGACTAAAAAGTTTAGTCACAACAACTAAAAATGACTAAATTCTACTCATTTTTTGTAACTCAGCTACAAATGAGTAAAAAAATGACTAATTTGGTCATTGACTAAAAATTTGTTTGGTCACAAAAATAAGAATGACTAAATATTTAGTCGTCAAATCCAAAGTAGACATTTAAAAAAAAAAAATTTGACCAATTGTTGGCGCAATGTATTGGCAGGATTAATCACATTCATTGTAGATTCATTTGTTAGCCTGGCATTGCAGATTGTGACCTTACTTCATTTGTTAGCCTAGCATGAGGTGTTTTGATCAATTATAGAAGCCACTTGCATGGACAATAAAGATTTAGAGAGGACTTGGAGACTTTTTAAAAGGCGGGAAAGTGCAAGGAATTTATATTTTTCTACAATGAACTTGAATTTTTCAAGGCCCTCTATAGTGAAATCGGATTTGGGGACACCCTCTACATCAAATTCAGAGGTAATTCGAAAGCCTCATTACATTAAACAAAAATTTGAAGTGCTCATTACAATCTACTACTCTTAATAATGTTCTTTTAGAATCTTGTTACTGTTCTACTTCATAATTTTTTTGAGCTAAATATAATAAAATCTGGGTGTCAGTGCCAAAATAAAATTTCCTTAAACAATTTTGGTACTTTTTCACTGCAAGCACAAACTGTCCTTGTGCAAAGTAAACATGTCCTAGATTTACCCACACATCAGGCATCTAAAGAGAGATGTTTCCTACAACAACTTCTTGTACTTTAATAAATATTTCCTTTGCAATATCAAGCTGACCCCTTTCAGCTAACACAATGGCTGCCCCATTTGTAGAATACAAATTTCCTGGTCTGTATGCCAACACTTTACAATGGCTGCCCCATTTGCAACATAAACATTTCCTGGTCTTTGTGCCAACACTTTACAATGGCTGCCCCATTTGCAACATAAAATTTCTCACTACAAGTGCAAATTGTCCTTGTGCAAAGTAAACATGTGCTATATTTACCCACACATTAAGCATCTGAACAAAAATGTTTCCTACAGTAGCTTCTTGTACCTGTGTAAAAAATTCCTTTGTAATATCAAATTGAACCCTTTCAACTAGCACAATGGTTGCCCCATTTGTAACATGAACATTTCTTGGTCTCTATGCCAACACTTAAGTGGGCCCTTTTATGACATTAAGATTCTCTTGAGATATTATTATACTCCTATTTTCCAAGAGAAAAATACCCAAGGCCCATGGAAAATGAACGATGAACATTTGAGTTTCAACTAGGTTTCATTTCAAAAAGGGAAAATTACATTGTACAAGATTTGTTTAACAATAGAATAATTTAATCCACCTATTTGGGACTGTAAAATAAAAATAGATGAATTAATCTATTTTCAATTATAGGTTCTTTTAATCTAGAATCTGATAGAAAGCTAAAGCATAATACATTGATGGACACATAAAATATTCTAAAATAAAGACTAAAATAGGTTGCCCATAAAAAACAAGAAAGAGGAAAACTGAAAAGATAACATACAAATGATTCATTTGAGTTTTTTGATAAGATCTCATTTAACTATGTCAAATCGATTTGTAAGGGACAAAGCATATTTGATTGACTAAAATTCTTAGGTAGCTTATCCATCATCATTGTATGCATCATCTTCTCTTGGAATCTATTTCTATAATGCACCAAGCCTAGAATTGATTTTGGATGCACTTAAGGTGGATAAAAACTCATAAAATGCTTTATGTATGCTTGGAAATATGGAACTAAAAATAGATGATAGGTTTAAAGCAAAAGAAACAATTAAAGTAGCATGCCAACTTGTCTTGGCTGATGAAGCAAAATGAAAATATGATGAAGAATGAAGGATTCAAATGGAAATGAAAAAGCAAGAGCAAGAACTTTAGTGAGTGATGCAACAAGCAGAGCAATTTGAACGTGTGAAGGAATTATGGAAGAGTAAGTGTAATTATATGGATGATGATGATGATGAGGTTGGTCAGTCTAGGAAGAAACAAAAGAAGGAAAAGAAGAAAAAGAAGGATAAGGACCACAAGGATTATGATTCTTATATGGAGGAACTTGATGTTCCCATGGAAGATGAGGCAAATTGTATGAGTGATAAGGAACAAGATGATGCAAAAAAATCCCAAGATCTTCTTGCAGCTACAAATCTAGAAGACTCTAATAATGACGAGAAAAATTCTCCAGTTTCAACAAAATCATGAAGGAGACATGCCTACTTTGATTTTGAAGATGATGAACTTTTTCATAAATAGAGTCTGAGAGAAGATGATCCATATGATGATTATTTCTAGGCTTCTTGAGCTCTAACCAAACCTAGCTCCTATTTTCAAAGAGAAAAATCCCCAATGCCCATGGGAAATGAATGATGAGCATTTGAGTTTCAACTGATTCCAAGAGAAGATGATGCATACCATGACGATGGATAGGCTGCATCAAAATTTTAGTCAATCAAATATTCTTTGTCCCTTCCAAATACATTTGACATTGTTAAATGATATCTTATCAAAAACCTCAAACGAATCATCTGTATGTTATCTTTTCTATTTTCCTCTTTCTTGTTTTTTAATGGGAAACCTATTTTAGTTTGTTGAAACTCAAATGCTCATCATTCATTTCCCATGGGACTTGGGGAGTTTTGTTTTGGAAAATAGGACTAGGTTTGGTTAAAGCTAAGGAAGCCTAGACATCATCATAATATGGATCATCTTCTCTCAAACTCCTTTTTTGCAATGGCTCATCATCTTTAGAATCAAAGTATGCATGTCTCCTTTGTGATTTTATTGAAACCGAAGAATTTGTCTTGTCATCATCAAAGTCTTCTAGACCTACAGCTGCAAGAAGATCTTGGGCATTTTTTGCATCATCTTGTGCCTTATCACTCATAATTTTCCGCACCTTCCATGGAAACATCAAGTTCCTCCATATAAGTATCATAACCCTTGTGGTCCTTATCCTTCTTCTTTTCCTTCTTTTGTTTCTTCTCAGACTGAATAACCTCATCATCATCATCATCCTTGTCCTTACACTTACTCTTCCATAATTACTTCACATGTTCAAATTTATCCTCTTGTTGCATCACCCACCAAATTTCTTCCTCTTTCTTTCTCCTTTTCATCTGAATCCTTTGTTCTTCATTAGCTTTTCATTTTGATTCATTAGCCAAGAGAAGTTGGGGTACTACTTTGATTGTTTCTTTTGATTTAATCCATTCATTTGTTTGCAGTTCCATTTTACCAAGCATACATAAATAATTTGATGAGTTTTTATCTACCTTAAGTGCATCCCCAATCAATTCTAGGCTTAGTTGGATCTCATTCTAAGCCTGAGCCATGGCTATAAGATGCAAATATGCATCCATATAATTAGGAAACTTGAACAATTTTAGCTTGTATAAAATATTTGCTTTTTCAATATCATGTAGATGTTCAAACAACCTAGAAAGATTAAATAGTGTTGTGACTTTATCACATGCTAACTCAATTGAAACACCACCTTTTTCTAGTTGATGGAAGAATTACATATCCTTAAAGCACACAGAAAAACCTACATAATTGGCACTAGGATTTTATTTATGAATTCAACCCAAATTCCATTTCCTAATTCCTCCATAAAATTTTGTTGAGCCAACTCTAGTTCATCATGCTCAAAATGAAGAAACCCAATGTTGTTTAACAATTCAATGGGTACTTCTTCTCTGCTCTTTTTCAGAAGAGACTTTTCTATCTTAAGAGAATCTAAGGCTACACTAGGGTCTACCGATATTAATAACTCACCCATCTTGATAAATGCATGGGAATCATGTGGATCTATGCGAGTTACCTTTCTAAAAATTTCCGAAGACTTCTCTACCTGCCCTTGCTGAACATATATATGGCCTATAGCTTTTAATCTCTCACACTTCTCAGTGCAGGCCTCCAAAACCTTTTCAAAATTTGAGAGAGAAATCTTAAGATCTCCCAGCTTCAATTGAACCTATCCAAAAAATCTTGTGGCCTCTGTATTTCCTTGACTGATGTCATGTAGTAGTAGCCAATAGTGTCATAATCATCTTTACTATGATAATATCGTGCAAGATTGATGCAAAGTAGGGTGGGTGAATACAAACAAACTCAAAACCAACTCAACAAAACAAAATTTTCAAATTTAGAACCCTAATTTGGTGAGTTTATCACAATCTCACCATTTAGCCTTGTAGGACAACAAATGGGGTATTTTTGACATAATTTTCAGGTAAGACCTACAACCCACAACCTTAAACCTATTTTGGATACCCTTTATATTGTTTGAAAACATATCAAAATTGTGGATAGGGTTTCTTTGAAACAAAACCCTCAAAAAATTGATTGCTACACTGCTAATAAGACCTAATTAGGCTTGCTTGAATGGATCACAACTATTTTTTCACAACCCAGACCTAAAACCTTCAAAAAAATGGCTCAAACATGTCTCTTAGGGTTTTACCAAGCATTTTCCATCATTACAAATTACAAACAACTCCTCAAGATATTTTTATCAAACCCTAACTCTTAGGCAACTTTTGTGTCAAAAATATGAAGTTTTCCAACTAGGGCATCAACAAGTTGGCCTCAATCTTCCTCCCTTGCTCCTATAAAAAACATGAAAACAAAAAAAAACCTAACTAATTCCATCCCATAGGTTCTCAGGCCTTTTCATTGGTGGAATGGCTCAAAAACCCATTTTCTTCATTCAAAACACTAAAACCTAGGGTTTCAGAATGGTATGGAGTAATTTGCCTCTAAAATACTCAAATTTGAATGAAATTCAATGAAACCAATTTTTTCAGAAAGTAGATTCAATTCCACATCAACTCCAATGAATTTTATACCACTTCTCATAGTAGCAAAATACAATAGGAAAACACATAAAATAGAGCTTTATTGATGTATACCTTTCAAAATCACCAGAAACACCTAGTTTCAACCATTACAAGATGTATTTAAATATTAAAAATAAAAACCAACTTCCTACAACTTCTTTTCAATTCCCTTGACCATTCAACTTCCTTAAAACTCAAAAATGCAAAAGTTGCTTATGTAATTTTTTTGCAAAATGACAATTTTTGACAAACTTATCCCGACTGACCCAAAAACATCACAAAAATGCAAAAAGATGGTCTTAAAGACCTTATTACAAAAAAAAATGTCTTAACCAACATCAAATGCTAATAGTTAGCAAATTTTTATATTAAGACCTATGGTTCCCTACTTCATACTCCTCGAGAAAAATTGACTCAAGTCCTATTTAGGAAAGTGTTGCAACAAAAAATTCATGTTTGATCTTGTACTTCCCTAACCTCCAAGTGACATCTCCATTTGGAAATCCCTTCCAATGAACCAAATACTAAAAATAGGAATTGTCTTTTGGCTTTGACTAGTTCTTCACTTGATGGATGATCTTTGATTCCTCCCTAATCTAAGAATTTTGTTAAATTCGCTTCTTCATCTACCACATCTACTTCTTCCTTGTAATGAAATTCCTTCCTCTTCACTTCAATGGTGTACTTGGACTTTTCCACATACCTTTGCAACTTATCCTTGATCACTTCACCTTTACCTTTCATCTCTTCCATTCGTTGTTCTACCCCTATGACTATTGCTTGATCAAGTATATTAACCTCTGATTTGATAGAAATAGAATAACCACTATCCCCCTCTAAAAGAAATGAATGAAACACCCCTCCTATCATCATATTAACATGCCCCTTAAGAAAATATTGTATACCAAGAATCAATTCATCTTTGAACTTCAACAAAGTAGATCCTGACACCAAATAAATATCATTTCCCTCCAAAGTCAAATCATTCTTCAAGTTTGATGTCTTAGCACCTCCAAGTTTAGGAGTGGCTACAAACTCCATGTGATTTTATTCCTCTACCCTTATGAACTCCTTCCTACCTACCATCATCACATTAGCTCAATGGTGTCAAAGTATAAGATAGCCCATCATTTTCTATCTCATAAGTATTCCTCCTTCCATCATACATAGCATGCCTATCAAATTTCCAAGGCCTACCTCGCAGAAAATAACACACCCATCTCTGTATCCTCCTATATTGAATTCCACCCAAATTTTTTCATTTACAAAAACATATTGACACTCATTCAACTAAGAGACTTTGTAAGGAGTATCATGTGGTATTCTAGGCAACTTAAGTTTATCAACCATCTTAACTAAAACCATATTATTTGTGCTTCTTGAATCAATTACAACTTTCCATACCTTACCCAAACACTTACAACTTGTCTTGAAGAGATTTTTCCTTGTGGTGGCTCCTTTTCTACCGATGCTTTGATGAGGGTTCTTATTACCAGAAGAGATTCAACAACCTTTGGACTAGCATGTTATAGTGATGGGGAGTTTACACTCTCATTATCATCTTCTTGCAACAATTGAGATATTATTTATCCTCCATGTGAATTAGAGGCTTGGCCTTCATTTCACTACAATTCTTGATGTTCAAGCTTTTTGCATTGATAGCACCTTCCTATGAATACATTTGATCCTCTTCCTTGACCTCCAAATCTGCATCTAAAGCTTGATCTACCTCCTCTAAATCTACCTCTCTGATCAACAACTTGGTATTGGAATTTATTCTTATCTTCTTGGTTCTCATATGACTACCTTGGGTTAGAACTTGATCCTCTTCCTCTATAATTTCTTCGTCTACCCTTGGTTTGTTTGTCTTTCATTTTCTTTAGCTTTTCTTCAGCCTTAATTACCATTTGATAGCATTCCTGAATCGTTCTTTGATTTGCCAAAGTTAAATTATCTTGAGTTTTAAATATTAACCCACTAAGATATCTAGCTACCTTCTCCACATCATCCTCCATGAAAACTACTCTTATACTCAGCTTATAAAACTCATCAGTGTAGAATTTGACATCCATCTCTCTTTGTTTCAAACCTTGAAGTTTCTTATACATTTGGATTTCATAATTAGCTGATAAGAAATTACCATTAAACTTGGCCACCATTCTATCCCAAGAGTCTATTTTTGACTTACTTTTATTCCTCCTTTCAGTTTTCTCATAATCGCACCATAATAGGGCATGACCCTTCAACTTTGTTTTTTCAATCTTTACCTTTTGTTCCTCAGGTACATCTTCACATTCAAAATAATTGTTAAGTGCTGCAATCCAATCCAAAATCTCTTCATCATTCAAATTACCTCCATAAATAGGTAAAAAAATATTTACCTTGTGTTTATCTTCCTTGACTACTCTCAGTAGCTTGGTCATCCTTTGCTCATCAGGATCCAACTCATCTTCTTGAGTCTCTTCTGGGGGATTCTCCTTTTCCCATTCCTCTTCTTGGTCACTGTCATCATCTATGACCATACCTCTTCTCTGATCTATTTCCATAGCCTCTAACTTTTCTACCATCCTATCTTGGAGTTCCTTCAATATTCTAATCTCTCTTGCAGTCCTCTCTTCCATCTCATTCATTTTCCTAGCCATAGTGTTACCTTTTGGAGGCTCTTCTTCCAACACAACTTCTCTTCTTCAGATCAGACCTATGATTTGATACCAATTTGATGCAAATAAGGGTGGGTGAATACAAAACAAACTCAACAAAACAAACTTTTCAAATTTGGAACCCTAATTTGGTGGGTTTCTCTCAAAATCTCACCATTCAGCCTTGTAGGACAACAAATGGGGTATTTTTGACATAATTTCCAGGTAATACCTCAAATACACAACATAAAACCTATTTTGGATACCCTTTATGGTTTTTGAAAACATATCAAAATTGTGGATAGGGTTTCTTTGAAACAAAACCCTCAAAAATTGACTACTACACTGCTAATAAGACCTAATTAGGCTTGCTTGAATGGCTCACAACTAGGTTTTCACAACCCAAACCTCAAACCATCACAAAAATGGCTCAAACATGTCTCCTAGGGTTTTCCAAAGAATTTACCATCCTTACAAATAACTCCTTAAGATATTTTTATCAAACCCTAACTTAGGCAACTTTTGTGTCAAAACTATGATGTTTTCCAACTAGGGCATCAACACATTGGCCTAAATATTCCCCCCCTTCTCTTGCAAACAACATGAACACAAAAAAAAACCTAAATACTTCCATTCCATTGGTTTTGAGGCCTTTTCACCAATGGAATGGCTCAAAAATCCATTTTCTTCACTCAAAACACTAAAACCTAGGGTTTCAAAATAGTATGGAGTAATTTGCCTCTCAAAATGCTCAAATTTGAATGACATTCAATGAAACCAAGTTTTTCAAAAAGTATATTCAATTCCACATCAAATACAATGAATTTTAGACCACGTACAGGCTGTACAAGGCCGTACAACCTCCTGTAGTAGAAAAATACAATAGGAAAGCACATAAAAATAGAGCTTTATTGATGTTCAACTTTCAAAATCACCACCAACACCCAGTTTCAACCATTAAAAGATGTATTTAAACATTAAACATTGAAACCAACCGCCTACAACTATTTTTCATATCCCTTGACCGTTCAACTTCCTTAAAACTAAAAAATGCTAAGCAACTTTTTGCAACTTTTTTGCAAAATGATAACTTTTGACAAACTTATCCCAATTGACCCAAAAACATCACAAAAATACAAAAAAATGGTCTTAAATACCTTATTACAAACAAAAATTTCTTAACGACATCAAATGCTAACACTTAGAAACTTTTCATATTAAGACCTATGGTGCCCTACATGAAAGATTATAATATGAATGATATTTCATGAGAGGATGGTCAATTGAAACAAGAGTTGTCTGAGTCAACAGCTCCACAAGAAAATACTACCTTGTGAAGAAAAAATGGTTTGTTAAATGATTCAATGTCATTGCATAGTAAGGGTATAATTCAAAGGACCTATGCATCTTTTCCATTCCTTCATGAACACTACATTTTTCACTAACTGTGAGAATCCTACAATTAAAAAAAGCACAAAACTGACCACATAAATTTTTCTCCATTTCAAACAACAAAATTGCCAAAAAAATGCAAATAAAATCATGCCATTTTTTGTGCCAAAAAATCCATGAGATGATAGCTTGTTGCTTACTATTATGCTTTGATAGATTTTTTCCAAGCATCCATAGCTTTTTTGAAATCACCTGTTTTAGGCTTTTAGCCATAGCAACAAGGTATTGATCTGTTTGATAAAATTTTTTGGTAGACATGTATGAAAAATGTGGTAGCATAGACAAGGAAATGAACTTTGGAAAAAATGCCTCAAATAAATGTGGTCTCATGGTGATGGAATGCCATGACGAATTCCATGAAAAGCAAATTGTTATGGATTTTTAATGGAATTCAATCACCATGAGGCCACATTTCTTTGAGGCATTTTTTCAACCAGGTTGTTGCCTTGTCTATGCTATTGCTTACTATTATTCTTTGATAGATTTTTTCCAAGTATCCATAGCTTGTTTAAAAGAACTTATTTTAGGATTTTAGCCATAACATCAAGGATGTGAACTATTTGAAAAAATGCCTCAAAGAAATGTGGTCTCATGGAATTCCATGACAATAAAATGCAATTGGAAGCTAATCCTAGTTATTATTTATGCAATGTGAAGTAATTTCATAACTACTTAGGTTGAGTTTGTGTTAAATATATTGTAATTGAAATTTTGTCATCTATCAACATCTAGTTATTAGTTATGCAATGTGAAGTAATTTTTGAGTTTGAAAGATGTGCAATGCAATGTAATAAGAAATGAAGGTGATTATGGACAAATAATTGATACCAATTCATAATATACCCCTATATTCTAGCCTAAAATACATAAAAAATCTAATCATACATATATTAGCAACACTTGTGACACCATAGTCTGTTAATATCCATAAGGCACTCGTGATCACTGAAGATCTGTTCAAGGTCCTTTCTCCATATTAGTGTATCTGAATGTGTGGTTCTTCCATTGTGATAGCCCCAAGGCCTACTGTTCAAGGGGAGGACCCATATACCTCCACTCCCACTCGTACATTGTATAATCATGTGGCCATTTGTATTCTTGAATTTTCAATATATTTTGCAAGGTGAATCTTTCATTGGATATCTAGTAATGCCTTGACATCCATGATAAAATTAGAATATACAACATCCAACACTATTACTCCATCCATGATTAAGTCAAACTTTTCAAGACTTAACTCACCATCCTTTTGTATGAGAGTGATACACTATGGAACAATCTGGCCAAATTCACTCTTCCATTCATTGAGGTCCTTCAAGTGGTCATCATATTTCAATAGTTTTGAAAAAACCATTGATTCAGAGTATGAAATGAATCTATTCTTATTCTTATCTTTTGGTCCTCTCCTTGCATATATTGGAATTCATCTATAATTATTTTGGCCATCTCCTCTATAGGTTTTAATGTTGTAGGAGACTCAATACTCCTTTGTAATATTTTTCACAAGGTTACCAATGTGTGGTGTATGGGCTACCCATCATTAAAAAGGGGATCTAGTATGGGTAGATGCATTTTCATCTGATCAATTTCCTGTGTTAGTGAGCTATAGCAATCATACACAGTTTTCAACTTATCGACAATCAACTTTATCCTATGCTCGAGGACCTTCTCTAAAACATT
Organism: Sequoiadendron giganteum; assembly: GCA_007115665.2. Taxonomy (NCBI): domain Eukaryota; kingdom Viridiplantae; phylum Streptophyta; class Pinopsida; order Cupressales; family Cupressaceae; genus Sequoiadendron; species Sequoiadendron giganteum. The sequence continues at coordinate 600,253,998 of CM021101.1, forward strand.
GCAGATTTTCTTATTCAATCCTTCCTTACCCTCATTGTTGGCTTTCTTTAACTCTTCAATCTCCCATCTAAGAATGCTCACTTGTTCAATAGAAGCACTTTCTATATCAATTGGTGGAGTAGGAGGACACTGGTATAACATTATTTCCTTGTTTTGTGAGGGGCCTACTCCTTTCAACTGTTCCTTCAACTTCAGATTTTCCATGACCAATTTATTGACTTCATCATTTAAAAAAAATTGTTCCTTTTTCATACTCTCCCAATCTAGCTTCCATATCCTTAACTGTAGCTCGGGTGAACACAACTAAATGCATTGTCATGGTTGTAGCTTCTAGAGGAGATGTATCCTTTAATGTTTTCACCATAGCTATCCCTTTCATTTCCTACACTACATCTAGTAGCCTTGGTTTTTATGTACTCTTTTGTTTGGCCTAGAATTCCAAGGTTTCAATCTTAGGGTTATACCATGTGCCACTTACCCCTTCATCTAAGACAAACTCAACAATCAACATTGGGTCCTCCTGTGTTCTCACTTGATCAAGAAAAAAAAATTCTTTACTTCCATACCAAGACAATAAGTATATTACTTTTCAAAATCATCTCTCTAGCCTCTTGTGGACTGACATCAATATTATCAATCCTTAATTCATTAAAATTTTGTGCTACTACTTGGTCATGTCGAGATTCCTTAGCTCCCATCTTATTTATTTCAACCCTCACTTCAAATTGTCTCATTTTCATCTTAACCCAAAAGTCTTTAAATCTAGGGGTTTTGATAAATTCATTGTGTTCCAAGAACTTTCGAGCCACAACTACCTTTTCATACTCATGCATTTCTATTTCTCCTTGTACCTCAATATTGGCTCTAGCTTCAAGCCTATGGGCTTCAATTTCAAGCATAGGTTGGTCCAATTAAAAATCATCCTTGAAATGTCTTAACACATTAGTTGCTTCTTCTATATCTCCAACCTCCTCACTTATTTCATAGGAAACAAGTGGCTTTATCTCTTGTGTCTTTTTTTTATAAGGTGATTGTTCAGGAGGTGATCTTAGAGAAGCATGACATACTAAAATAGTATCCAGAGTTGGTTTTGTAATTACAATACCACTCGACCTTTTGGGACACAATTTGGAAAGTCTCCCCATATCTACTACAGACTTATATAATTCATGAAACATATCAATTATCATATCAATCATCTTGATAGGATCTACTTCCTCTACAAAATAACCCAATAAATCACTATGCTTCATCTTTCTCTCTTCCTCAAGCCTTTTCATTATAAGTTCCCATTTTCTCCTCCTATCATATACCTATTCAGCAGTGAAATAATTTTTTATTACATATTCATATTGAATTTGGTGAGTAACCATAGTCTTGGTAAGGATGGTGTACCTTACAAAATTCATGTGACCCTCAAGGTCAAAAGCTCTTTCCTTTCCAGACTATAAAGAGTACCTTGATTTTAGATAATTTTGCAACTCTTCAAGTGTATTAGATCCCACTGATAGTTCCCAACATGTTGTCAAATTGGGTACAAATTTACCATTCCTTTGTTTACTCATGGAATCCTTTTCTATCCATAGAATATGCAACGTGAACTCTAAAAAGGCTAATCGAAGGGGGACAAACTCTAGTAGTATATGCGAGGCATGTGGGAATCCATAAATCCTGATTATTGTGGTATTTGGTAGAAAAACCAATCATTGAAGTTATGAGTATGGCCTTGCTCAGGTTTCAAAGCCAAAGGTCTTAAAATTGTAGCACAAGTGTGTGTAGTCTTGGTGGTTGGTGGATAAGAAATCTCATAATTTTGTACACAAAATCATCATAAAATATCACATAATTTGAATTCTTACATCCATTGTCCCATATATAACACCATAGATGCATTGGCAAAAAATTCCCCTGCTTTTCAATCTAACCCAAACACATCCTTTTGCTCTATCTCTCTTTATTCTAGTATAATATCAGGTGGCACAACAAAGAATATTGCCTGAATGTTATGGGGGATCTATTTTCCCTAACTTGTAGAAATGATTCATGCAATTATTTCTTAAGATATGAGGCAACTCATATTCAATTTTTGTCTTAGGGTTTTGGATCCTGATAGCCATCATAATTAAACTAACTAGCATTCACTCTTCTACATCTATCCCAAGTACTTGATAGAGAGAAAAGTAGGTTTTTCTTGAAATAGAATTGGAAATATGAGACTTCAAATGGTTCAGTAGCAGAAGGGGATATAGGAATCACCATGTTGTTCACACCCCTTTTCATGTAAATGGGGACTTCATCACTTCTATGGGTTTTACTCAATCTAGTATATTCTTCTTTACTTCTTTGCAAATAAATTTTAGTTAAGGCTTGTTTTTTTAGGTCAAAAAAATCAATGATGGCCACTTTAGTCAACACAACTAATGGTGAACCATCTAGAAATCTCACAGACCTAGTAGCAAGATGATAAATTTGAGCCAATACTCTAATGAAATCGACATCTATAAAAAAATTTGGGACAATTAACTTGGCCAAATATAATTCCCATGGATTTGACATCAAAATATTTCCCTCCCTTTTGTCGTAAAACTACTAGAACAGTTCCCACCTGGAGATAGGGATAAGGGCATCTCTACAACCATGAGCCGCATCATTAAAAAAATTCCTAAATCTTCTCTCAATTGATTCAAGGAGTATATCCATGATAGACTAGTGCAAGGACCTCTTTTTTAACCTTAGATTATTCCTTTTTAGTTTCAGTTTCTTTCTGAAGGGAAAAATGGGATGGATCTAAAGACCCAACAATGCAGAATACATTCCCTTAACACTAATACAATAGAGGAGAAGAGCATAAATAGGTTCAAAAGCTTTATAAACTTACTTGAGAAGAATACAACCAATAAAATAGATAACAAAAATTAATCATTCAAAGTTGACACAAGATATACGTGGGAAAACCTTTACAGGTAAAAAACCCACCACACAAAGTCAAGACAATTGTATTACAGTAAAAAAATAGTTACATACAATGTTCAGTCTTCTCTAATTAGCTTGCAATAGCACTATCTTGTTCTATCTCACTATTACAATGTTATTTCTAACATACAGTTCAAATTCAATGTACTCAATTTAATAAGTCATACATTTCATTCAATTCTATCAACCAATCGCCGACCATCAGGTTCATTAATCACTCATCCAATCACGCAATCGATCTACTCTGACATATATCTCTGCATCGAGCCACCCAGGCATTAACTTCTTTACCCAAATTGGGTCCTATCTACCACCCTGAGTCAACCTACAATAACTTCTATTACTATTTTGGCCTTTGGCCAAACAACATCTGACACTAAGCCACATGTCTACATCTCATTCATTGTTGCTCTTTGACTCCAAGTCAAACTGGCCCTGAGCTTGTCTGAGCTCTCCAAGTCTTTACCGCTCTACCATCAAGCTCATTCTACCTGCTCGTGGTATGGAGGTGAGCCAACCAAGCTCAGCCGAGCTCTTACCACTCTACCATAGCCAGGTTTGAGTCATCCTACGGTATAGCGGTGATCTCATCCGAGCTCACCGATGACTTCACCGAGCTTGCCCGCCTCACCTCTGAAAAAACCATCATGCTACCACTGTAGTCATCAGATAGGACCGTGGTGTAGCGGTGACCAGTCTGTGGGACCGCTGATGGTCTTACTGTGCTACCACGGGGGCCGAAAGGCCACCCCGTGGTAGGGCGGTGACCATTAGCTAGACTGCTGGCAGTCTTACCATGGCCACCACAGTCAGTCACTTAACTCTCTATGGTGTGGCAGTAACTGCCAGACCCAACCATAGGTGGTCTCACCACGACCACTATGGTGAGTGGACCCACCACCTGCGGTATGGCGGTAACCGCCAAGGCCATCGTAGGCGGCTTCATCGTGGCCACCACAGTCAAGGACTTAACCACCCGTGGTATGGTGGTGACCAACAAGACAGGCCGAATGATGCCAACTGTGACCATCATGGCAAAGGAAGAGAATGCGAGCGGTAAAAAGGTAACCGCCAAAACTGACATCGTCGTATGGCCAGGGGCAGAAAAGAGCCAAGCGCAGTATGGTAGTAAACTGCAGAAACAACAAATTTTTGCCAAGGCATAAAAATAGGGGATTCAAGCTAGAATTTGAAAGACATTTCTCAACAAGCTCCCACTTGGCGAACACTTCTAGCTCCCTCATGACTTTGAAACTTACTATCTATCATAGGCCCCAAGCCCCATCGATTTTGTAAACCATCTGAATTTTTCTATGCTAACCAACTTTGTCAAAGCGTCTGCAACATTCTTCAAGGTGTCAACCTATTCCAAACTGACCTTTCCATCTTCAACAATGTTGGAACTATGAAATTCTGACAATATCATTAACCCTTCATGATTATTAGTCTCCCAAAAAGGTTCATAATATAGACATAAAAATCCTCACATAGCATTTTTTACCAAAATCCGGATTAAATTTTTCCATAAAGCCCCATAAATTTCATTTGGCATTAAATATTTAACATATGAAAATATCAGCATAAGTTGATGCAGGTCTCATCAATGATAATATACATATCCTCAATATATCAGCAAGACATCATAAGGGTCATAGCGATAAAGTTATACACCAAGAGAATGTGGGTTTGCATTTCTTATCAGCAAGACAAAAGGTATCGGTGTGACGATGTAAGGTTATATCGAGCTAGGTTACCTTTTACTGATTGGAGTAAAGTAAAGTCTATTGGAGAGACTATGGTCATTGGAGAGATATTTCAAAGCACTGACCGAAGTGTTACTGGTCTTGTCGATAAAGCAAAGGGAGGACTCTCTTGGTAAGAAAAATGATGCTAGGGAGAGTTCAGAAAGTCTTACTAACCCCTCGGGTTACACCGACAGAATTGAGCATGCGAAGATAAAAGGTGTCAAGAAGACAATGTGCATGGTCTCACCGAAGAAAAAGCATATAGGTGAGATATGTCTCAGCGTAGAGATCTAAGAGACATTACGACAAGTATCATTCTGTCGGCAGGACAAATGCTTGGTCTCGGCAACATAAGTTGATAAAGTGAACATCTCGGTGAGATGAAGAGGTTTTGGAGTAAGGTGAAGAACCATTGTCCTGATTCATTAAGTCTGGGTTATAGTTGCTTTGGTGAAGGTCATGGTGATATAAAAAGCAAAAGGAAAGAAATTATCGAGGAGACTTGTGATGTTGGGGGAACTGCAAGACGTCTTAGCGAATGGGTGAATGTTGAATAGGAAGATCGACCAGAGATTTGAAATGTCTTGCCGATATGATCCCTGATGTGATAGCGAGAATTTCAAAAAACTTGCAGCATTCATGCCTTAGTAAAGACATTAATGGTGCCATGAAGCATTAAAGATTTTGCATATCAAGGTATGCTTAATTGAAATCATTGTTTCACGGAATTGGAAATGAAGGAGAGCAAGGGAACCAGCAGAACAATTAGGGAATTCATCTAACTTGGATTTACAGGAAAAATACAGTAATTTTCTCATCTTCTCAGAATTCATGAATTTTGAATATGGAAGGCACTAGTTCAGGAAAAATAAAGGGAAGAAAACCCGGGGAGGGTAGTGAATCAAAGGAAAAGAAGCAAAAAACTGAATTACAACTAGAGGGCACTGAGAGGAAATTAAATCAAGAACTCATAGATTAGTTATCTAGTTCTGGGCCTAAAGCTAGGCATTCTATGTAGCTCAAAGCATAAATTGACAAATTAGATGAAAAATGCAAATTCATAGGGGATGTTTGGACTCTAATTAGAGGGTATGAGTTGTTCAATTTCCATTATCATAGGAGAAATCACTTTGAGCTAGTATGCAATCCATGGAGGCTCAATTTGGGAAAACTGGTGTGCCCTAATGTCTTTATTGATGTCAAACTGGTAAAATTGTTGGCTGGACATTATAGCCCAAAGAATAAAGCTATATGTGACTTGAGAGGGAATCCATTGATACATATATCTAAGAATGCAATAGCTGAGGTTTTTAGATTGGAAGGAATATGGAGTGAGAAAATAATAAGTGAAGAACTAGATAGTGAATTCAGAAGAATGGACACCATTTATAAAGGATGGAGATTACCCCTGCATAGAATAATATGTCATGGAAAACCTACTCCAATGGAAGACAGTTAGAGACCACCATTTCATGTAGATCTCTTCGAACCCTACCTAAAGTACACTTATTTTTCAGTGGGACAGGTATTGGGGATGGAAGTCCCAGAGCATATGGTGGTTCTGCCCATGGTGATTGCTACATATATTCAGTATCACAATTCCAGATCATTTGATTATGCTTCACATATATTTAAGGAGCTGGATGCAGGGTTGATAGCGATAAAGAATGGGGCCTTTGTCCTCCATCTCAGGAATTATTCACTACTGATGCACTTAGTGTTGTATTTTGGACAAGAGTTAGGTTTATGGCCCCAGGAGCTGAGGATTTCACAATCTGATAAGGATGGTAGGCCATTGCTTGTTCGTTATGGACTGCTATTTGGGATAGTAGGTTTGCTAATTCCAATTTCTTGCATTTTGAAGAATTCTTTGTGAAACCTTTGTATATATTTTTTAATCATCCTTGTGATTATTCCTTATCTGAAGAAGTAAAGAGGTTTCTTAGGCCTAGAGATTATAATGGACTGATCAACCACAATTGGGGGGATTGGTACTACTTAGAAAATGCCACAATGATTAGGGTTTATGGTTTTGAGGATACACCATTCATTTTTCCTAGAAGTATCCCAAATAGAATTGCATACATAGAAATTGTTAGGCAAATGGATTTCTCCAGTGTCATGAACTTAAGTTCATACGGGAAACAAGCCTTTATGCCCAGTACATTATGTCTTGGTGATTTCACTGCATTAGCCAAGGAGGGTTACAATTTGATTCTGGATAAATTATTACAGTACAACATGAGAAGAGCACCATCAAGAAAAAACTTTGATCCAGAGGGATATATCCACTCTGCCAAATAAAGAATAAATTTTGGAGGGTACCAGCATGTACCCTATGAATCTGATGACATAATCAGAAACCTAGAGGCAAAGGAAACATAAATGGTGATTGAGAAACATGATAAGGAATTGGTGGATGTTGATTTGTTATCCTCCATTAAAGGAATATCAAAAGTTGATAGGCCACAAGGCTCATCTGGGAATGTATCAAGAATAAGGACTCAGGATTATGCCTATGTTGCCAAAGAAATAGATGTTGAGGAAAATATGGATGTAGATACGAGACATGAAGATTATAGGTCTTTTATAGTAGATGATGAATTTGTGAAGACCTCAGAGTTTAAAACATTTTTATACAGGCAAAAGGGGAAAGAGATAAGAGGACTGGTTGGCAATGTCACACTAGGAAATGAGGATCAATTGTTAAAAATCTTAAGGGATGAGGTAGACAAAGAAATGAAAAACATGACCCCTGAAAAGGGAAGGGAGATGTTAGAAAAGGCAGGTGTTATGATTTTCCCAAGTTTGGATCTAAATTCTGCATTAGTTTTTGACAGTTTCTTGAAAGATAACAATGCTACCCACAAGCTCAGCACAGAGAATGTGACAGAGGTATATACAGGATCAAGATACAATCCTAATGATGAAACATTGATGATTTGGGCTTTGTATCCCCCTCACAAGAAGTTAATTGTTATTGATACTGAGAAGGAATTCAGACATGTCATGACTTTCAAGGCTGAAGAGGCTGATCCTATTGCAATTACAAACATTGGGATCAATATAGAAAATTTGAATAAAGCACAGATCCAAGCATTGATCAGGGAGAGGGAGATGTATAAAACCAATAATGAGAGAATGCTGAGGAGAATGAACGTGTAAAAGACTTGGCAGGTGCTGTAATAGGGCCAACGAAGATGCTCACACAAGGTGAGAGTTCACAGAAAAAGGACCATTGGGAAGGGTCAAGTGCATACTCAAAACCAAAAGTAGACACACTCACTGCAATCATCAAAAAGAGGCAGGCGGTTTTAAACACTTGGTTGAATAAAATTTGGGGAAAACATTCACAATACGTGGATGCTATAAAAGAACATAGAAGGGTGGATGAAAAAATCCAAGAAAGAATTGAGGAAATGAAAAGGGATACTCCTAATGCTACAGGAATTGCCATTCGTATCATGGATAAGCATGTGGAATTATTTGAGGAATTATAAGGGGATGTGCAGGGATTGGTGGAAGTTGCTAATGATAGATTGACAAAGTTCTGCGATGATGGAGGGAAACTGAAAGAAGCAACTACATGGAAAGGTGAATGTGAATTGATACTCCAAGAGATATTGAACACAATCACTGCAAAGGATATAACATTGGATGAAGCATGTGAGGAAAATGAATGAATGATGATGATGGAGATCATGATTCATGATGTTTTAGGAGATGCAAACACACATAAGCACCAGGATTATATAGAGCACATGTCTGCAGTTCATTTGTGGCTTAACAAAAATTAGTTAATGATAAACTTGTTAACATTTCATGCTTAAATTTTTAGAATCATGATATTCGAGGAGACTATGTTGCATGTATGAATTTCAAGGAAGATAATGAAAAACTGTTGATTTGGTGATTTCATCCTGGCATCAATTGTTTGTTGGATTCTTGCGATTATTTGATTGTCTCCAATCTGATGTTTCTTGGTTGTTTAAATTGAAGTATCAAGTATATGTTCAATTTATCAGCACATATTTGTTGTTTCTGTGTGGTTTGATTTATTGGATTCTTTAATGAAGAATTAAATTCCTTTCAATCAATTACAGTAATCTGGGAATGTCATTTGGATCAGTAAGAAGAATCAGATAATTAAATTTGATATTCTGCCTCAAGTAGGGTTTATCAATTACATTCTTGCATGTTTATACCAATTGTAAACTCATAGATATATACCAAACAATTAGAGGACCTGCTAGATAGAAACCATTCATTAAAAGATTTTCATTTGAATCCGTTTTACCGAATAAGGCACTGGTCTCCCTTATTTACATTACATTAATTTTACTCATTTCATTTGACATCTCTTAATTCAACATATTAATTCACACCTTGATATTGCATATACAATTTATACCAAATTAGGATCATATCTTTCCACTATCAAATTTCCATTTGTGGATAGTTAGGTCAAGTACGAAACATAATCCAAAATCTGTGTCACTCATATAGGTGCACCCACCTAGGTTTAGCAGAGCCTTAAGAGTAGAGGGTTCAATCATATTGGTTGGCCTTGTTAGTTGGCCATTAACGTAGTGAGAGTGTGGCAACCTCTCGTGGTTCATTCAAACTAGTGTTTTTGAGACCCAACAAATTGGCGACTCTACTGGGGAAAACTAGAGAATTGTCTAGTAGTAGACAATCTTTCCATATAAATTCACTAAAAGAAAACCATAATTGAAATTTGAAAGAAATCGACTCCGCTGGGTGAAATAACCACAAGATCTTTTCTCACTTTTAGAAAAAGTGGGTGGCAACTCTGAATGAATAAAAGCATTGAGACTCATACAATAAGATACAAATCAAAAAGGAATCGACCTAGAGTTTAGACCATCACAGTATCTCACAAAATGCAAGGAAGGAGATCTCTGTACAAGGAGGGAGATGGTCCTAATGACAAGGGTAAAAGAACTTATAAAAGTGATCAAAGCAAAACGGTGTTTAATGACCTAGATCTAGCCACAAAAAATAGAATATCAAAACCACCTATGGAAAATCACAATTCATACAAGGCATTAACAATTGAGAATAGCCCATCTAAAGAGCTTGATACCCTTGAAGAGAAGAGAAATGCTTTTCATTGAATAAGCCATGATAAAGATGAAGAGTTCATGGCTGATTTGAAGCTGAGAAAAGGAGAGAATTTGAATGTGATCAGAGCACTGCACTTTTTGAGGAAGGACTCGAATATGAGGCAGCATCTGAAGAAAACCATGAACTCATGATAGAAAATGAAGAAGATACAAAGTGGGAAAAAATGAGGCAACATGCAGAAAAACTAAGGGTACAGTACGAGCAACAACTTCAAGCAATGGAAGAATTAAGAAAGATGAAATTACACAAAGCTCAAATGAAAACATGAGTGGTTGATTCACCCAAATATACACCCCCCATAAAAGCAACAATATGAAACCATCAAATTCCCCTCAAGCCCACCGAAATCAGCCTATAAATCAATATAGAAACACAAATACCCCACCACAACACCAAAATATTCAACCACCTCCTCATCAACAGTATGTACCCCCACAAGGCCCACAATATATTTCAAATAATAACCCACTCTACTAGCATCAACATTTCCAAAATCCCCCTCCACAATGCACAACCATGATTAGAAAATTTGATCTTGCTGGATTTCAGATCTACCCTTACCCCTTGGACAACAATTGGAGGAACTTAGTCCCTAAATTCACAGGATTTAATGTAGTTACAGCTAAGGAACATCTGAGAAATTTTAAAGCAGTCATTCAGGACTTGGACATGCAGTATGAGGATGTGCAAATGAGACTATTTATGATTTCACTGATTGAGGATGCTACAGACTGGTTTAATAGTCTACCAATTGCATTCATTTATTCCATTTAGGTGTTTCATGAACAATTTCTTCAACAATATGGAAATCAGTGTGCATCAGATTTTGCCTTGCATGAGCTAGTGACTATCCAAAAGCATCAGAATGAGTCAGCCTTTGATTTTAACCAAAGATTTTTTAAAATTGCATAGTAAAATACCTCAGGCATCCAAGTTGGCTGATCCTATTGTGTTGAGTATCTATTTGAAATCATTTGACCACAAGACAGGATATGAATTGAGAAACAGAGGTCCTAGGAATCTAGCTGAGGCCTAGAAGATAGCCTTAACTATTGAAAATAATAGGAAAGCTACAAGGATGTTTTCTAAAAGGGAAAACCCTAGGGTTCCCCAATATGCTCCCCCAAACAGACAAGAGAACAAATATAGGAATGAAAGACCAAGGCTGCATGACATGCCTTATAATACCAATTGGAAAGATGGGAAGCTGATAAGTGATAGGCCAAGAAATAAAGAAACACCAGATCCATTAAAAAGAAAAGGGACATATATGGTAGATAAAAGTCCCTGGTGCTCATTTTGTTATGCACCACATTCCCCTAAACATTGTGTAGTAGCTCAGTCAATACCGGAAGAAGATACGCTGGAAAATGATGGTGGTGAAGACCAAAATGTCTACCTAACTTCCCACACTCTTAACTCTTTGGAGCAGGGATATGCCTCTTCAGAGGAGGAAGGATATGAATATAATGTCGATCACCAAAAATACAATGTTCACATGGCAGAGCAACATGTTTTCTCTGATCATGAAGAAAATGATAATGAGAAAGATCCCCATGTTGCATCAAGTCAGACTAATAGATGCAATATAAGAAGACCAAGTGTAGAAGAGATTAAAATATTGAAAATTGTAGCAGTGGAGGAAGCCAGAAACAAATATCATTTGAGAAACAAAACGGTGAATAGAGATGAGGGTGTCCCAAGAGGGATATTTATAAAAAATAAAAAAAGCATCAAATGATACATCAAAAGGGACTAATGATAAACAACCAGACAAAAGAGAACAGAAGGGATATCCTAAGGAGGAAAGTAAGAAATTCCCATTGAGAAGAAAAATCCAAATCAAACATCCAAAAGGGAAAAGGAAGAGAACAAAGGAGAATGCATTGAACCTAAAAAGGAAATCAGAACTAAAGGTACATCCTTTGATTTTATACAAGACTTATCTCAATGGAAAATGTCTTTCCCATTAATTGAAATGATGAAAATCAAGGAATATAGGGAAAGTACCATACAATTAATTTTTAATGGAAATCAAAGTTTAAGCCTTGAAAACAAAGAGGTCTTTGAAATAATTAATAAAAGGAAGGAGGTAAAAATCCCAGAGGCCTGCCTAATGAACACACCGCAGGTTGACCCATTCTTCACCACTTTACTCATAAGCGGAAAACTAGAAAGAAATTGCATGATAGACTTAGGTGCCTCCATGAATATCATGCCAGTAGGGGTGATGAAGCAAGTCGATTTGTGGATAGATGTGGAAGGAGGTAAATGCTACACCATGAATAGCAGGCATGTCCCAGTTGTGGAAATCATGAAGAATGTGGAAGTAAGATTAGAAGCTTACCCACAAGCTACTTACACTATTGACATAACTATAATTGACACACCTCCCTAGTTTGGGATGCTTCTATCAAGATAGTGGACTGCAACAATAGGAGGCAATGTACAGTTTGACTTATCATATGCCACCATACCAGTGAATGGAGAAGAGGTAAAATTGTATAGAGAACCTAGAATGAATCAAATTGTTGAATATGCTCCCCAAGAGCCACTGAATTGCTTATGTGATGTTGATTTGGGGAGTTTTAGAGTAGAAATATCCCAACCTGAGCTGGTAAGCAAAAATCCAATTGATAAAAACATTTCTGAAAATCAAGAAGGGATATGGAAGATGTACTTCGATGGAGCATGCAACCAAGAGGGTAATGGAGCTGGTATAGTCTTTATATCATCTGATGGTTCAACTTTCAAATATTCATTTTTGTTAGCATTTGAATATATAAACAATGTAGTGGAATATAAAGCTCTATTGACAGGATTGAATTTAGCTGTTAAACACAAGATTAAAATCTTAATAGTTTTTGGGGACTCAGAGCTAGTTGTATCTCAGATCAGATCAAAATATGTAGCAAAAAATAAATGACTGAAACAGTACAAAAATGCAATATGGGATACAATTGAACTATTTGATGCTTTCTCCATTGATTGGGTGGACAGATCAAAAAATATAATGGCAGACTTATTGACGAATGTAGCACTAAAACAAGATGATATTATGCTAGTAGGAGTGTCCCAAGTTGAGTTCAAAGCAAGACCTACTGTGCCATACAATGTATATAGTTGGTAGGTTTTTAATGATGACACTGATCTTTTAAAATTTCTTCACATTATAGACTAGTATGAGGCTCAGGAAATTGATTTCAACGCCTTTGTGGAAGAGATAGATGGAGAATAGACAATATTCAAAAAGAAAATCCTCCAACTTAAGACTAATAAACTCCCCAAGGGGTTAGTAGCATTAGAAAGAGTAAATGATGGGAATGATCGATCCCTTATGAAACAAACACCAGTCAAAAGAGAAGAATATTGACGAAATAAACTTAGGGACCGAACTGTCTCCAAGGAAGGTATATATTGGGAAGAAGATAATCCCTACTATCTGAAGGATGCTGATTTCATTGTTAAGAAAGTATAAACATGTGTTCACATGGTCTTATGAGGACCTCAAGGCATATAGGGAGGATTTATTTCAACATGAAATCCCATTAAAAGAAGATGCAAAGCCATTTAGACAGAAACAAAGACCCATTAACCCCACACTGGAACCAAAAATGCAGGAGGAGTTGGCCAAGCTTAGAGACATGGGTATCATTAAACCTGTCAAGCATTCAACATGAGTGTCAAACCTTGTTCCTGTTAGAAATAAAAATGGAGATATTAGACTATGTGTAGATTTCAGAAATTTGAATGTAGCATCTCTCAAAGATAACTACCCACTGCCTAACATGGAAGCCATACTGCATAAGGTAACCGGGTGTGAGCTGCTATCTCTAATGGATGGCTTTTCTGGTTATAACCAGGTTAAAGTCAAGGAATGTGAGCAGTACAAAACAACTTTCACAACCCCATGGGGAACATATGTATATGTGAGAATGCCTTTTGGTCTCACTAATGCAGGAGAAACTTTTCAAAGGGCTATGGACTTAGCATTTGCTGACCTGATCAATGCTATAATGGTGGTGTATCAAGATGACCTTACGGCTTACTCAAAAAGGGTTGAAGATCATATAGGGCATCTTGAAAAAATATTCATTAAAGCTTTAGAATATGGTGTTAGTTTGAACCCTAAGAAATGTCATTTTGTTGTTAGAGAGGGAAAACTCTTAGGACACATTTTATCAAAAGAGGGAGTTAGGATAGATCCTAAGAGAATTGAGGCTATAGATAAGGTTCCTATTCCTAAAAATGTGAAAGCCATCCAATCATTCTTTGGAAAGATTAATTTTGTTAGGAGGTTTGTGTCCAGCTTTATTGAGATTGTCAAACCCATATCAAAAATGCTAAAGAAAGGAAAAAAGATTGAATGGACCCCTAAAGCATTAGAAGCCTTTGTATCCATTAAAAGAGCCATTAAGGAAGCCCCTGTCCTCAAGTCTCCTGATTTCACAAAACCTTTTCAAATATTTTCATTTGCTTCCTTGCATACAATAGCTGATGTCATGTTACAAAAAAATGAGGATGGTCATGAGCAACCTATATCTTTCTTTAGTAAATCTTTACAGGGATCGGAATTGAAGTATGAAATAATGGAAAAACAAGCCTTTGCACTAGTAAAGGCCACAAAAGCTTTTAGACCGTATCTTGTTGGAGCCAAAGTAATTGCATATGTTTCTCATGCAACAGTCAAAGACATCTTGACACAATCAAAAGTGACAGGGAAGAGGTGCAAGTGGATTAACAAAATTTAAGAATTTGATATGGAATAACAAATTACTAAATTGATAAGAGGCCAAGGATTGGCCAGATTAATGGTAGAAACAAATATTGAGGCAAATAAAATTTGCAATGTACAAGAAGAAGGAAATGCAATTGCAAGCATTGAGCATACACCCTAGTACATAGACATCATGCATTACCTTAGGAACATGAAGTGCCTAGAAGGATTCAATAATAACTAGAAAAGAACTTTGAAACTATAGGCCTCTAAATATGTATTCATAGAAGGAGATTTATTCTAAAAAAACATAGATGGAATGTTGCTGTTATGTTTGGATGAGTCACAAGTTGATCATGTACTGAAAGAAATGCACGAAGGGGTTTGTAGAAGACATTATTCAGCAAAAACAAATACACATAAAATCTTCAGGGCAGGTTATTACTGGCCAAAAGTTTTTAATGATTCATTCTCATATGTAAGGAAATGTGAAGCATGCTAAAAATTCTCAGGGAAAATGAAGTATCAGGGAGCTCTACCACTCAGACCTATGTAGGTTGAAGCCCCTTTTCATCAGTGGGGAATTGATTTCATTGGGGAAATATAAGAGAAATCGAGTGGAGGACATAGGTGGATACTAGTGGCCACTAATTACTTCACCAAATGGGTGGAGGAAATCCCAACCAAGCAAGCAACAAGTAAAGTTGTAATCAACTTTTTAATGGATAACATTATTACTAGATTTGGTACACCATTGAGAGTGATTACAGCTAATGGCATGTGTTTCAGGTCTGATGAGTTCAAAGAGTTTTGTACGACATATGGCATCAATGTTTCTTATTCTGCCTCATATCATCCACAAGCCAATGGTCAGGAAGAATATAGCAACAAGAGTCTTTTAAAAATCATAAAAAAGATGCTTGGTAAGAACAAAAAATCTTGGGATTCAAAGTTAAGATTGGCTATATGGGCAGATAGGATTACTATCAAAAAGGCAATTGGAAAATCCCCATATGAATTAGTGTATGGAACACAAGCTAAGATGCCTTCGAAAAATTTATTGCCAGTTTACAAATTTATCCTTCAAGAAGATATAGATGTTCCTAAACCAATGGAGGAGAGAATGGAGCAACTTGCAGAACTTGATGAGATAAGGAGTGTTCAATAAAAAATACCAAGCCTTTGCCATTTTATTTTTACCTTGTGATTGCGCCTTACCTTTTCAAATGCTCATTGCCCTCAGAGCGCTCCATGTGGCTGCCTCTTGAAGCTTTCTGCTTTTTGTATCACTTCACTTTTTTCCGGTCTCCATCTACGTGTCGCGTGGCTTTCTTTGGCTACTTTCCGAAATGGGCCCACCTTTTAACTTAATTTTGCTTGGAGCACTCCACGTGGCTCCCTCTCGGAGCTTTTCGCTGGGCATCTCTTCGACTTTCTATCGGGCTCTATCTGAGTGACACGTGGCGATTGTTGCTATGCCAGTTACCTTGGAAATGCTACTAGACCTTTTGCACTTGCTTGCTGCCACGTTTCTTGTTGTGGCGCCACATGTTCTCTCTTGCTGCTGCGTGATTTTTCGTTCCATGTCGTGGCTTCATTGGCATGCTCCTAGGTGATTGGTGTTTTCTATGATGGTTTGAGGTGATCTGGGTCGTCAGTCTCTGCTCATGGTTTTCTCTTCTCTTGGTGCATTTTCAGGAGGTGGACTGGCCTATAAGTACGGCCAGGTTTCCCTTTATTTAGGTTGATTAAGTTTGTAAAAACTCCTGAGCATTGGGGAAAAGGCCTTTGTAATAGTTTTATTCAATTTGAAGACTCCAGATTGTGCCAAATAAATTCGGCCTTTTTGTTTATTCATGAATTTAGTGAGACTATTGGTCTGTGTCGTTATCTTCTTTCATTGTATGAATTCCTATTCTTCAGCTTTATGTAATCCTTCATAACTCAATAAATATAGATCATATTTTCTTCGACTCTTCTGTGTTAGCTAAAAGTTATGCTAAGGTTATGTTATGCAAATTAGAGGGTACTCTTACATTTTAAGTGCTTTTGAAAAAATTAGCTTGATGAACAACAATTTAGTGGTTTGGGCCTCTGCATTCTGCACTGTGCTCTGGTAAATTTGTTTAAGACTTTGGTGGATCACCTGTAGTATAAATTTTATATTTCTGCTATCTTTCTCATCTTTTACTCCCCCCATTGAATGAAGAGTCAGCTTTGGAAAAATCCCGAAGGTCACTTAGCTAGTGCACAATGTCCCCCAATAGCTAAGTTTCCCATGAGACTACTACTACATGCAAAAATCCTGCGTCAACAGTTCTTTTTTTGGCACGGCCGATGGGACGAAGAACTAACACGTTCACCTAGTTTTATAAGTGTATATGAGCCATCGGCCTATAACTGGGTCACAAACTACAAGAGTCCCTAGTCAGCTCGTACCACCATTAGTTTCTATACACACGAGAGGTCGCTGAGGTAGCCCTTCACCTCCTTCGTCTTCTCCGTCGTCGCCAGCTCCGCCTGTGCCTATGGCTGCTAGAAATTATGTAGCTTGGGACTCCGACAGTCCTTTAGTTGCACTTGTGCCTCCTGCAGTATGGGCTCCCATACCTTCTTCCACTCTAAAAGCTATCCCTAAGTATTCCGAGGATGAGTCAAAGACACCAATGGAGCATCTGCAAGATGTAACAAATGTATTTCTGGTGTACGTTGTATCAAATGAAAATGTAGCTCTTAGGCTGTTGGCCACCTCCTTCTGAGAAAAGACGCTAAATTGGTACCAGACTCTTGAAGCTAGTACTATTGCAACTTGGGACCAGCTTGGAACTCTATTTTATGAATGTTTCTCCAATGCTGGCGATAGATCACCGTTGTACCATCAATTGAAAAATATAAAGCGAGCTCCTCATGAAGCTCTGCCCGATTTCAATATGAGGTTCCATTCGACCTAGCAGAGAGTGCCTGTTGGTAGCTGACCACCTCCAGATCTAAAGTTCATGTTCTACCTAAAGTTGATCAATGTCGATATCTCCATGATGTTATATGCTCTGGGTGGAGAGACGTTACCCAATGCTTATGCCTTGGCCATCATTGTGGAAAATAACCTGATTGCTGCTGAAAAATTGGCACCGAGACCGATAATGCCACTATTTCCTGAATACATCACCGCAGAGGCCGAAGTTCCATCCACTAGTGCGCCTACGATGCCTCCCCAATCTATGTACATGTATCTTGGAAGTGCTCTGAGCATAGCTTTGGCAGCAGCTCCGATAGTAGCTCTTGTGCCTAATCCCTTGGCTACTGAGATGAACGAGATGAGAGAACATATGCGAGCCATGACTAATGAGTTAACTACTATGAAGCAGCAGTAATATAGTTATCAGAATCTGGCTTACCAGAGTTACAAAGGTGAAAAATCTCTATACCAATCAAATCAATGGCAGGATAGGTCACGTGGAAATACTTCGGCTCAGGCGAGTAACCAGATAGTTCTGGTAACCCTGCCGATGCAGACCGTTCATCCTAGTTCGAATAAAAAGCTTGTAGTTGGACAAAATAACTTAGCTAAAGACACCAATTCATGGTGATTTCCTTGCAATGATGCACACATGCCAAGAAATTGTCCACGGGGAAACTTGCAACAAAACATCGCAGACCAGCGTAGCCAAGGTGGCATACCAGACCGCGGCAACCAATCATACACCTCTCAGCAGATGGACAATGTTGTCCTTGCCACTCAAATGAAAGGGATGTTCATTCAACAAGAATCGGACATTGTCCCAGACCAGGCTTTCTTTTCTTGGATGGAAGGAGAAGAGTGCACATTTCTGAACGACATCCCTATGGATAAAGTGCTCTAAGTGTAATATGACTACAACACACATTCAAAGCGTAGATTCACCAGAGAGTTCACAGCCTTGCCTACCAATGCTTCATCACAACCAGCGCCTAGCCCAATGACAGGCCTATTGCCCATCCCACCATAGTCTAAGGCAGCTATTCTTAGCTCTTCGATTCCACTTCCTCTAAAGGCAAAGGGTCCCTTGATCACCCCTGTTGTTGCCAAATAGCCAGACGTGTCGGTCATGAAGCCAATGTCAACTACAAAATCTAAAAAGCAAGCAAACATGACTCACCAGTCAAGAGCGTAGTTCAACGTGGTGGAACAACTGAAGAAGTCATCTGCCAATGCTTCTTTATGGGATGTCTTGGCTATTCCAGAGTAGAAGGTACTATTACAAAAGGCTTTGTCAGGAGAGGAGGATGCGAAGGTACCTACTCAATCTAATGAAGAGAAAGTATCCAAGCCCGACCTAGATAAAGTGCTAACAATTCAACTAGAGGAGAAGCTCGAGTCCGAAAAGGAAAGTAAGCCTAAACCTAAGCCTTTCTTTCTAAAACTTATTATTGGTGACAAGCCGTTACATAATTGTATGATCAACTCTGGTGCTAGCATCACTGTCATGCCAAAGCAAGTAGCTGATGCTTTGGGTTTAAAATATGAGCCTCTGAACAAAGGAGTCATGCAGCTAGATGGAAATAAGGTTGATACCATCGGGGTAATCAAGGGTTTGCCTATGACTTTTTTCCTACCTAAGTATCACTATAAATCAGGATACTGTACTTATTGATATCCCTCCTTTATTTGGGATTTTTTTGTCCCGGGAATTCACAGCAAATGTCAGAGGATATCTAGCATTGGACTAGTCACACCTGATTCTAAGAACCAAACATGGAGCCAAGATGAAACTATTGTTAGAAACTTTTCATTTTGAACATGTTGTTGATGAGGCCCTGCTCAACTTTGAAGCAACACATACTTCAATCACTCGGGAAGAAAGGTTCAATATGGAATTTCTGGAAGAAGAAGAAGCTACTAGCTCCCAGATAGAAGACGAGGAAAATTTGTTGAAAGAGTTTATTGATACAAACCCTTTCGGGAAATACCATGCAATTGGCCTCAGAACCTATGTTATACATGAAGAGGGGTACATTATGCCCAAAGCTACTAAGGAGCCTGGAGGTGAGCAATCTTTGGAATTATGGACTTTGTACTTCGATGGCGAAGAATGTGGAATACGAGCTAGAGTAGGGATTTGTTTGATATCCCCGTTCGAGGAAAAGACCTTGAGGTCATATCGCTTCTAGTTTGCATGTTCAAACAATGAAGTAGAATATGAAGGTCTTGTCCATGGTTTGACCCTTGCAGAACAAATGGGTGTGAAGCAGATAAGTGTGTTCATAGATTCGGAGCTGGTGGTCAACCAAATCCATGGAATTTGTGCTGCAAAGAATATCCATATGCTATCCTATCGACATAGAGTCTGGGATCTGATTGACAACTTTGAGGCATTCAATATTCAGGCTATTCCGAGGGAGAAGAACTTTGAAGGCCACTATCAAGGCTCAGTTTGAGCCAGCCTTCAAATTATTGAGAAATAAGCATGTATTAAGGGTAATTATAAGACCCGTTGTTCTAGAGAACAATCAAGATTGGCAAGTGTTCGATAGTGACACTCATATTGTGTCATTCCTCTAGTCATCTGGAGAATTTTCCGATCAACTGCAACCAAAGATCATCGAAGCTTATGGGGATCAAACTATCTAGTTGAAATCAAATAAGCTTCTGAGAGGGCTAGTCACTTTGGAGAGCCTATTTGATTCTGATGATGCGAGGAGAGACAAAAGGAAGCTCATGGCTGACAAAGGCGATTACACCGATTTTCATATGGAGGAAGACAAAAAGCTCAAGGTCAGGAAATAAGTTTCTCAAAATAATAAGGACAGACTAAGGCATTTCTGTGAAGAAAATCTGAGTGTAGTATCCCGATCATATGATGATCTTAAAGGATATGATCTTGGGATCATCGAGCATACAATTGAGTTATCAGAAGGGGCGATGCCAGTCCATCAAAGGTAGAGACCTGTGAACCCAAAGATAGAGTCTCCCATGTCACAAGAGTTAAATAACTTGATCGCATCCCGAATAGTGTTTCCAATCAAACACAACACTTGGGTGTCAAACTTGGTGCCATTCCAGAAGAAAAATGGGGACATACACTAGCGCGTAGACTTCTGAGACCTGAATAGAGCATCATAAAGGATCACTACCCCCTGCCTTCAATGGAGGTAATTTTGCAAACTGTAGTTGGCTCTGAAATGTTTTCAATGTTGGATGGTTTTTTGGGCTACAACCAGATTCGAGTAAAGGAGGAGGACCAACACAAGACAACATTCACCACAAAGTGGGGGACTTGTGCATATGCCAAGATGCCTTTTGGACTTTTGAATGCTGGAGCCACTTTTCAGATGGCTATGGATATTGCCTTTAAGAATTTGATCCATAAGATTATACTCATCTATCTGGATGATTTGATAGTTTTTTCAAAATCTGCTGATGATCATTTTGATCATTTGGAGCTTGTCTTCCAGAAGTGCCAGGAATTCGATATTTGTTTAAATCCGAAGAAATGTGTGTTCAGAGTTCCCCAGGGGAAGCTATTGGGATATGTTGTCTCTAAGGAAGGCATTGCCATTGATCCAGAAAGAGTTGATGTGATCCAGGAACTTTCATTACCTATCAACAAAAAGGGTGTACAGTCTTTCCTGGGTAAGGTCAACTTCATTAGCCTATTCATTGCGGATTTCGCAGGGACCGTTTAGCCTATTACCTTGATGCTAAAGAAGGACCAGGTTTTCAAATGGATGGAGGAAGCCAGAAAAGCTTTAGAGCTTATAAAGGAGGCTATTTCTTTTGCTCTTGTGCTGGTAAACCCCGACCTATCAAAGGATTTTATTATGTATGTTTTTGGTGGTGGCAATAGTATTGCCACAGTACTTATGCAAAAGAATGATGAAGAGAAAAGGGAGTCCCCTGTTGCTTTCTATTCACGAACCTTGAAAGAGTACGAAGTAAAGTACAACTTTGTAGAAAAGCAAGTCTTCGCTATTGTTAAAGGGCTTAAGAAGTTCCAACATTTGATATCATATAACAAGGTGATTGTTTGTGTACCACATCCTAGTGTGCGGGAGTATATCATGGAGGGAGAAATCATAAAAAAGAGAGCTAATTGGATCACAAAGATCCTGGAATATGATATTGAAGTTAGACCTATCAAGACTGTCAAAGGAAAAGGATTGTGCGAATATGTCAAAGAAAATAGTGAAACGATGACAGAGCTTGAGGCTCCAAAACCTGTATTTTTGAATGAAGAAACTTATCAAAGTGACTGGCTGGAAGATAGAATAAGCTTCATGCAGACAGGAAGGTATCCGATCAATCTTCCTTCTTTTAAAAGGCATTTCTATCATTTGCAAAATAATAATTATGTCCTCCTGGAGGGTGTCTTATTTAAAAGAAATTTTAATGGCATTCTGGTAAGGTGTGTAAATGAGGAGCAGGCCAAGAAAATATTAAATCAATACCACAATAGCCCGGTTGGAGGACATTTTTTTGCAAGGACCACGATGATTAAAGTTATATGTGCTGGTTATTTTTGGCCAACACTTTTTAATGATGCATTCTTACTAATTAGGTCTTGAAATAAATGTCAGTTTTATGTTGGAAGGAGAAAGAATGTTGCTATGTGATTAAGGCCTATAGTAGTAGAAGAACCTTTTTCTCAATGGGGCTTAGATTTCATTGGGATGATTAACCCCTTTCTCCTCAGCCAGACATAAGTGGATATTGACAGCTACAGATTACTTCACCAGGTGGGCAGAGGCAGTCCCATTAAGAAAAGCTACAGAGGTGGAGATTGTTAATTTCCTAGAGGAGTTGGTAGCCAGATTTGGCCCACCTAAAACAATCATTTCTGACAATGCTAAAGCATTCCTCAGCTCAAAGATGAGCCAGTTCACATTGAAGTATGGGGTTTTCCTAAAAACCTCTTCTAATTATTACCACTAAGGGAATGGCCTTGCAGAGTCTACTAACAAAAACCTCATCAGGTTAATAAAGAAAATAGGCTCGGAACATGAGAAAGAATGGCATAGGAACCTTTGGATATCACTGTGGGTAGACCAAATCACGCCCAAGAAGATACTGAAGACATCTCCTTATGAGATGGTGTATGGGAAGGAGGCATTGTTTCCTATTTCCATAAAAATTCCTACCCTGCAATTGCTTAAATCTCTGGAAATTGAATAAAATGGAGTAATGGAGGTGAGGTTTTCCGAGTTACTCGAGGTACAAGAAAAAAGAGAGCACGCCCTTGAGGTGATGAACAACCGCCAATAGGTGGTTAAGAAATGGTTTGACAAAAAGACGTTGGATCAAAGGTTACAATCGGGGATTTGGTGTTCAAGTTCAATGAGCACAGAGCAAAGCCTAGTCAGCATAGCAAGTTCGACAGACTCTGGGAAGGGCTTTTCAAAATTACCCAATGCAAATAGTTCAACTCTTTTGAGTTGGAAGACGAAGAAGGTAATGCCTTCAGTATTCCAGTTAATGGAATACATCTTAAATTTTTTTATGAATCCTGCCTGTGTGAAGGCCGTATAAATTGTAAATATGTAATTAATTTATCCTTCTTTAAGTTTTGGGGTATTCTTAGTACTTTGTAATAACAGAAATGATGCAAGAAATTAAAAGAAAACACTGTAAATGTGCCAAGATTTCTGAAAAGACATATATTATATATATAAGAGCCGAAAATTTACATTATATTGGGGGGCCAAAGGCCTTGTATCAATATTTACATATGTCCGCTATAGAGCGGAGCTTGAAAGGTGAAAAAAAAAAAATGGGGATTATATGCATTTTCAAGTTATCAGTGGGAAGGACCAACAATCATAGCAATAGGTGGTGCGAGATCGGGAACACCATTCTTTCAAAATATTTGTACCATTGAAGATTTTGGAATGGTTCAATGTAGTGCACACGCATGAGGAAGTAGCAGCCAGCACGGACCTTGGCAGGATGCTCCTCATGAGTCTCCAGCTCGAAGCCGAAGAGGAAGGGTCTGGTTGGAACAGGTCCTCCATTCATTTGTAGAAGGCGAATGTTGTGAACCGAGGGGATCCCATGATCAAATTGGGTCATGGGAACAATCTACTCTAGGCCTCCGAGGTAGCATCGAGGGAAGACTCGCTTTGTTAGCTTTAAGATTTTGCGTTTGGAAATGCTAATGTCCAGCAACGAGGTGACAAAGTGGGAGCAGATGCTAGTATTCACTTGGTACTGCTCCTCATACTCCACACAATCTTTCCTCAAGACCCACTTGATTGCCTTCACATACAATAGGTTCTTCACACCTGTCATGCGTTTTAAGCGCCTACATCTAATTTTGCCTAAGAAGGCAGCCTGAGTCTTCTTGCAGACAAGCCTCATTGGCGTTTCCATGTTGTTTGTTTTTTTGGCTATAAAAATGAAATTACTAAGATAAAAAGCTTGCTAAGCTAGGAATTCTAGAAAAAAATTGTGATTTGCAATGCTGCCAATGGTCTTATTTATAGACTGGCCAGGGTTCACCAGCTGAGCTAAGCCATAATTATGACTGAGCCCAAGTATTTCGCCAAGCCTCGGTTTTCAGTGATGCGGCATGTGAGGTGATGGGAATATGCAAGTACAGTTGCAACTTTCTCTATTAAGTTGCCGCATTCATTAGAGATTGGCTAGGTGTCAGCACAAAGATTTTTTGTCCCATCTGAATCAAGGTGAAATCTTAAAGAAAGGCTATTGGGCGATGTGCCTAGGTACGTTCAAAGAAATTAGTAAATGCATAAGGCTTGCAAAAGTATTTTTGCAAGATTTTCTTGGTTCGTCTTTCAAGAAAATAAAGCGCTACCACATGCGAGAGACTATTTCTTAAATGTAGAGAGCAATTTGGCAGGTTGGTGTTTCTTTCGCATCTATGAAAGGCTGGCGACGCATAATGACAACTTGTTATGAATGGATGGCACGTACCCTTTTCGACCGTTTTTCTCAATAATCAAAAGGGCAGGTTAACGCATGTAGAAACACATTTATTGCAAGGAGTTACTTAAGGATAAAATAGCTAACGCATTCATAAGAATGAAAGAATTTTTTAGAAAAGTTGAATCGTTTGCGAAAGTTTGCAGAAATTTTTTTACGAATACCAAAAATGGCTGAAATTGCAGAGAACCTAATGCAGGTCCTGGCCCCAGCAACTATAACCAAGCAAATGAGAAGAGCACCCTGCATGTAGCTCTATGACCAGGAGTCTTATGCTACTCCAAGAATAACCACAAAGCCTTGATGGCCTTTCACTCATCAGGTGGACCAGAGAATACTAAATGCAATCCCTCACAGAGATCAGACTTTGGTTGTGGAGGATTGGAATAAAGTCTTTGATCCCGAGCTATCCCAAAATCCTAAGAGCCCTAGGGAGGCCGCATGAAAAAAAATGAAGCACGTAGCAGACTCTTTCAACAAGCGTCTATGGTTCAGTGGGCTTCCACAGTATATGGTTCCTTTGGTACACCCTTGCCCAAAAATTATGGCAGCATGTGCGGCACACTTTGATGCAAATATTGGAGTGATAAGCGGCAATAATTTCAAGGTAGTCATTAGCCCTGAAGCTATTCAAGATATTTTGTGTGTCTTACTTCCCTTGACCCGGGAGGTTGATATTTTAGAAGTGAACCGAATGCAACAAAAGTTGGGAGGGCTCCAAAAGGCGCAATAGTTTTACCGCTCCGAGATTAATCAGCCAACAAGTAATTCGGCACCACCCAACTTCTCTTTTGGTCCGAAGGCCCTAAAAGGTGGGTCTTCCTCTATCGCTTCTATGCTGGTGCTGGTGTGTGGTCTAGATATAGACAAACACGTTTTTGAGTTTCAAATGTGCCTCAGCTTCATGTTGAAGAAGAATCATGAGACTCCGCTCCTGAATTTTGCAAGAGTTATTAGTGATGGGATCTGGTAGCAGCTGTAGGAATTTCAGGTTGGCTCTAAGTTCAGGTATTCCTCCTTCCTAGCCTACATGATTTTACATCAGAATCCGGATTATTTTTCAATATTTATGTCTCTAGCTATTTTTGACGAGGGCGAATTGAGAAAGCCAGTTTCGATATGGACTCCTATCATGTTGAAAACCTTTGATTATTATGCATTTTTGAATTTGTTCTTGGCCCCAACTCTGAGGGTTTTGGATGGAGCTGGCATCAATATGACTGCATGCATATTTCCCCGACAGAAGTCTTGATTAGGGAACCTGGTACCGCCCTGTGATTGGTTCTTTAGTGTGGATTTCACCATACTCTATGTACCAGGCTTCGTTCGAGAGGTCTTTCGGCTCCCCCATTATCTTTCAGACAAAGTGCTGGCCCTAGAAGGAATGAGGCAGCTATGTACCATTGATAATGATTACTGGGGGGAAAACACTTAACCTCCTATTTGCTACTGCCAATCTTGTTTGGATCCGTGTCGCTGATCAAGAAGAGGACTTCCAAGATTGATACTTCAGAGATTCTATTTTCAAAGTTGGGTCATCTAGGGTTGGTATTGATAGAAGATACCTAGAATTACAACCCCAACAATAATCTATCAAGCGTCGGCATCAAAATTCCACATTCGCCTCGACCATTCTGGGACCTTCAGAGAAATGTCGAAGAAGGAAATTTAAATAAATATGTAGGCCTTGAATATATGCCTACTGAGGATGATCGACCGCCATGGCTGAATTTTTATTACATCATGGGGAAGGCCAACCCAAGGCAAAAGATCAACCCGTGCTTGAGCACCCAATTGAGTAAACTCAATTGGACGCCCAATAAGATTCAAGACTTCTGGGTATACAAGAAAGAGACTCTAGCAACTGGCAAGCTTCATGAAGAGGTAGCCCTTGATGAAATATTTTATGATATCTGGGAGAATGAGCATCCAGATGTAGAAAGGTCTCTGAACCGTTTAACATTTGTGCAGCAGTATAAAAGAGAAGAGATTTCCACGGAGCCCGGGGAGGAAGTAGCGTAGAATCCCCTTGCCATTGTCGAGAATCCAATGCATGAGAAGGATACTAGTAAACAGTCCGCACAAGAGGAAGATTCACATGCACAAGCATCGGAGCCATCCAGCTCCTCTAAATCAATGCAGAAGCGGGTGAGGACTACCAGTGGTTGGAGGTCGGTCATGCTTGACCTTGATGATTATCCAGAAAAAAAATGACAACAAATCAGAGAATCCGACAAAGAAGAAGAGCGGTCGATGGAGGAAGCATTTGAAATGTCTGCAGTTCCACATGAGCCTCAAGTAACATTTCCTCCCTCTTCTCTCTCTACCATGTCTCTGGTCTCTTCTTCATTTGCCCCTTCTTTTTCATTTGCACCAGTTTTCTCTGCCGCTGGATTTCCCGGGTAGTCCAGTCTTACCCCTCCTCATTTCCCACCTTCATCCTCTGCTTTCCATCCCTTGCCTGGAATGCAATTTGGTGTAAGTGCTGGGCTCATGAGCCAGCAATTTTTATCTCCAAGGCCCAGCCCCGCAGTTGGCGCATCGCCACCCTTTCCCTTTACCTCACTATCATCCCTTTCGAGCAACCAATTCATTCTACCATTCTCCCCGGCCATTATAACAAGGCCCAAAAAAACTTCTAATGTGTTGAGTACATTATCTTTTCTGCTGGCCGTCCCTCAGGAGTACCCTTTTGCTAGTGGCCTGGGTATCCCTGCCCAAGAATATTTTTTGCAGGTTGATGCAAATAAGAGCGCCCATTGATGAGCCTAAAATATGCTCATTATTTAAAGTGTCATGATGTATTTTTGAAAACCTTTACTCTTTCTAATGGTTGTTTTAAACTCTATGATTATAAACTTTCTATGTTAATGGGTAGTATTATGTGACAATGCATTCCTACAATCCTGCAGCTTAATATCTTCATATGACTATATTCATGGACCTGTTTAACCTCCTAGTTGACTGATATGATACGTGTAGTTTTTGGATAAATGAGATGAATTTAATGTGTGTAATTAATGATAGGTATCATGTTGTTATGCTTTCTTTCGCCTTTGTTGCCATCATCCCGCAGGTTGTTGAAGATAGTATGAACAAGTCAAATGTGCAGCGGACCCTGGTTCTGAAGAGAAGATCATTTCCATCACGACACCGAGTATGTTGTTCCTGTGAAGACGCTTTGCCCAGGTCATCGGGAGGAGATTTAAATGGTCATCAATCTAGGAGGAGTGGAGCGCTGGATTCTTTCTGAATCAGTTGGATGGATACACTTTCATTTATGGAAATCTGTTCCTCAGAAATAGGAAGCATCTATGCCTGTGTCTTTCTTTGTTAGTTAATTAGTTAGCTATTTTTCTTTAAGTAAAGGTTCCTCCTGTGTGAGTGAACAAGAAGATGATAGAGAAGAGATTAGACTAGAGAGTAGAGATAGAACAAAGTGTAATGAGTTTACTGTTATAATAAAAAATAGAGCTTTGTATTAAGTTTTCTTACAAGCAGAACGGTCATGTATGTGATCTCGAGTTCATGAATAAAAAGCCAATGATGTTTTGAGTTCAGCTCTTGTTTAAGTTCGTTGATGCTTGCTAAGGGGGCCCACTTAGTAAGTATCCGTAGTTAGTTGTTTGCTTTCTATTATTTATCTGTTAGAATTTCATTCTAGTAAGCTTTGATGCAAATTCAGTCTTAAACTGTTCCTGCAGCATAAGGAATCCATCCCTGTGTCTGTTCTTGCAGCATAAGGCCATTTCATGGTTTGTTTTCCCAGTAATGATTATTGAGATTCCTGCTTTAGTTAAGTGATGCTTAAGTTAGTAAGACTTTGTTTCATGTTCTTGCATTAGAGTTATAATCCTTTTCAAGCATTTATTTTGAATAGGTTCTGGCTAAAATCGGTTCTTAGTGCACATACAGTGCCACTCCATTTCAAGTATACGTTCCCTAGTTTGACAAGTAAATGAACGACCATGAGAAGATGTTAGTCACCTACTGGAATGTCCAATTCCCAGGTAAGGATTTTTTGTGACTTCTATATCCTTTTATGGGCGCAACCATTTTTTGGCACCGTTGTCGGGGATGGTGTCAAGCTAAGAACCTATCGTAGTCATTATTAGCAGTAGTTTAGTATATTTACTCAAAAAATTTCAAAACCTTCAATTTTCAGTTGAGTTTGTTACATGCATAGAAGAAGAGACACTTTAGGGAGATTCTTACCAAACCCTTCCTTCACTAATAACGATTTTGAACTAGCTTACAATCTATTTGAAGAAGAAGGAAACCAAGATATCAATCCATTTGTTGAAGACCCACTTGCGGAATTTCCCTTTGACCTTGCTAGCGAAGAACCCCAGGAAAATCCATTTGCTCTGATACTTCATCAAGCAGATATGGCACAAAATCCACCTAATTGCCCTCCTGCTTTTGAATTCCCTATCATTGCCCAGCAAGGTAATGATAACCTCAAAAATATTCCTTCTTCATTACTTCCCAAGTTATATGGACTAGTTACTGAGGACCTAGACACTTTCTTGTTTGAGTTTGACATCCTCTATCAAAGTTATGATTATACCACAGATTCTCATAAGTTGAAGTTGTTTCCTGCTACTTTGAAGGAGGGTGCTTTAAGATGGTTCATGAGTTTGGGGAGGAATGTTGTTGATAGTTGGGCACTCATGCAAACCAAGTTTCTTGAGAAATATAAGGAATATTGCAAGAGTGGTAATAAAGGTGATGATATATTCTGAATTCAGCAGAAGGAGGATGAAAGCTTGGAAGACTATGTTTCAAGGTTTTTGTTTTCATTGAAAAAGAATTCAGACCATACTCTCAATGAAGAATCTCAGAAATTACTTTTTCTGAGGGGAATCAATGATTCCTATATTGATGCTCTGGATCTAATGGGAGAAGGAGATATAACCCAAGTTCCTTGGGATGATATTAAGGGCATATGCTGCAATTACTCTCGAGCAAGTGTCAAGAAAGGAAGAGGTCATCAGGCCACAATGGGAAAATCTTCTAATAATGGAGTTTCACGGATGGAGATTTCAAATTTGTTGTCTGATTTTAAGCAAGATATCATAAATAATATGGCTACATAGTTGGATACTATGCAAGCTCGGAAGAAACATGAGGAAGCTGAAGCAATATTGGCCGAGTTATGTCCACATTGTCGACAAAAGAAGCATGAATGCAGATGTAAGATGGTGGATAATATGGAGGCTAAGTAGTTACTCATTGACTTTAAGGTAGTAGAAGGTGATGATGACCAAGTATTCTACGTTGCACAAAGGCATCCATGGGCTCAAAGACAAGGTATACCTCAAGACCCTCTAACTTTTGGTAATCCTTACTCTAATTATAGTAACCAATGGCAACCTACATATGGCCCATCACCATCATGGAATACCTCTTAGCCGCCATGGCCTAGCTATCCAAATTCACAATGGCAATCTCCTCAAGGAGGTTGGCAGCATCCACAAGGACAATGGGCTCCACACCAAAGTAACTGGCAACAAAATCCTCAGTGGAGAAGTTCTCAACAATGGCAGAACCAATCCGCTGGATTTTTGCAGCCGCAACCTCTGACTCTCATGCCACCTCCTGCAGCATCTCCTACAAATACTAGCCCTCCAAAACAAATGCTTATGCCTACTCAGCCATTAGCAAATCCTAATAATAAGCAGCAGCAACAACAGCCTATTTATTTTGCAGAAGCTAATCAGTATCCAATCTATGCCCTGAATATTAATGATATCCATCTCAGGTCTGGAACCACCTTACCTGCTCCAAATCCACTAGTAATTACTGAAATACAAGATCCTCTCTCTGCTAAAAAACTAGTTGGTCCTACAAAATAGATACCTATATCAAAAAATTCCTCTAAGGAGCCTATCCTTTAGTATCAAGTAAAACCACCTTTTCGTCAGAGATTACAAGAGACTACACCCAAGTCTATGGAATAGCCTACCTTTGATATTTTGGATCAGTTAAAGAATGTACATATCCAAATTCCCCTCTTTCAAGCCATAAAAGATGTCCCAATCTATGGAAAAGCCATTAAGGAGACCTGTTTGAAGAAACCTAGAAGAAAGAAAATGGATCCCCAAGCTATGCATGTTCTTGGAAAATTAGCAGATATTATGTTAGTGAAGGTTGTCATTCCAAAATATGCCGACCCTGGAAGTCCTGTGGTACAAGTCAATATTAATGGTCAGATGGTAAAAAATGTTTTGATTGACCTAGGTGCAGCCATTAATGTAATGACTAAGCATACTATGGAGTATTTGAATATTCTAACCATTAAGTCTACACCCACTATCCTACAGCTTGCTAACGGCTTGGTGGAAGATATAATTGTCAATCTTGAATCATGGGAATACCTCGCTGATTTCACCATATTGTCCACTAAGGAAACTTTGGGGGGATATCCTATTATCCTAGGTAGACCATGGTTAGTCACAACTGATGCCTTTATATGATGCCATTCTGGAGATATGACAATCTCTGATGGTCAGTCAACAAAAAAATTGGCTTTATACCTGCCTGCCCAGCCTCAGCTAGACTTAGGAGAAGAAACAGAAGATGTCAACTCATTGGCCCAGTTAATGATGTTGCAAACTAATCCGTTTTCCCAACTTCAAAGTGAAGATGACTTGATTTTCCAAATTTTGTAGTCAAATTCTGATATGAGTAATCCATTAGAACCCAATAATTGTTCTCAACAATCTTTCCTGCAGCAACTGAGTCTAGAGAGCTTGCCATTTAAAATCCCTGCAGTTTATCAATATTTGCTTCCACAAGAAATACAGACACCACCTTTTCCAATTAATTCCATGAATGATCTCACCAAACAAATTGAGCTGTCTCTAGGCCATTATCTGAATATCAACAATTAGCTACCTAAAGCTCAACAAACTTCCCTGGTCAAAATATTGCAAGATCAACACAATGCTTTTGCATGGGAGTATGGGGATATGAAGGGAATAGATCCTCAACTTTGTACTCATAGGATCTACATTAAGGAAGATTGTTCACCTGTTAGGTAGCCTCAAAGAAGGATAAACCCAGCACTTAGGGAAATAGTTAAAAATGAGCTTCAAAAATTGCTTGATGCTGGTTTCATCTACCCTATCTCAGACAGTCAATGGGTATCTCCATTAGTGATTGTTCCTAAAAAAGGTGGGAAGTGGCATGTTTGTGTAGATTACAGGGAGCTGAATACTACAACTAAAAAGGATTACTTTCCACTGCCATTTGTTGATCAAGTATTAGACTCATTGTTTGGTAAAAAGTATTTCTTATTCTTAGATGGTTATAGTGGGTATAATCAAATTAAAATTTCCCTTAGGGATTAGGATAAAACAACCTTTACTTGTCCATGGGGGACTTTTGCTTACTCTGTCCTATCATTTCGCCTGTGTAACACCCCTGAAACATTTCAAAGGGCGGTGATTAGTATTTTTGCTGACATTTCTCATGATTCTATGGAGATCTACATGGACGACTTCACCACTTATGGAGTAACTTATGAAGAAGCATTATCAAATTTGGAAAAAGTTTTGAAAAGATGTAAGAAGCATCATTTGTCTTTGAATAGTCATAAGTGTTTTATGATGATGCAAGAGGGAATCATTTTAGGCCATCATATCTCACCAGCTGGAATTTAGGTTGATTCTGCAAAAATAGAAGTTATTATAACCTTGCCACCACCTATGAAACAAAAGGATGTTAGAAGCTTCTTAGGACATGTTGGATATTATAGAAGGTTCATCAAATATTTCAGCAAAATAGCCAGTCCATTGTATGCCTTAGTAAATAAGGATTCATAATTTCATTGGATTGAGGCCTGTGACAAGTCTTTCTTGTAGCTTATGGACTTACTTACTAAAACAACTATTCTTCAAGGACCAAAGTGGAGTCTGCCCTTTCACATATACACAGATGCATCTGATTATACCATAGGGGCCGTGTTAGGACAGAAGGAGAATTCCATTGAGCATGCCATCTATTTCATTAGCAAAATTCTTCAAGGCCCAGAGTTAAATTATACTATCACATAAAAGGAATTACTAGCAGTTGTATATGCTTTGAATGAGTTTCGGCATTATTTCACTGGCTATGAAATATTTGTTCACACTGACCATGTAGCAATAAGGTACCTTATGAATAAGCTTTCCATATCTAGAAGATTAGCAAGGTGGCTACTGTTGTTGCAGGAATTTGATATCACAGTAATTGACAAGCCAGACAGGGCAAATGTGGTGGCTAATTTCCTGTCCAGACTTCAAATAGCTATAGTTGTCACATCTGAGGTAATTGATGATACCTTTCATGATGAACATCTATTTTATATTGCTGCTAGCACTACATGGTATGCAGATATTGCAAACTACTTAGCTGCCAGCAAAATACCAACTCACTTCTCCCCAAAGGACAGAAAGCTGTTGATTGAGAAGAGTTTTAATTTTTCCTGAATAGCAGATTGTCTGTTCTACACAGGACCAGATCAAGTTATGCGTAGGTGTGTGAGGGAAGATGAGATGTATGATATTTTGCATGCTTTTCATGATGAACCATGTGGTGGGCACTTTGCATCTAAAAGGACATCCATGAAAGTGCTTAACACAGGGTATTATTGGCCCACTCTACACAAAGATGTTGTAGCCTACACAAGGAAATGTGATAGATGTCAAAGAATGGGGAGACCAATGAAGTTAGATGAAATGCCTCTACATCCTCAAGTGGTGGTTACTCCCTTTGATAAGTGGGGAATGGATTTTTTTGGGCCTATTGACCCTCCATCCAATGGGAAGTCATATATTTTAGTTTGCATTGATTATGTGACAAAATGGGTGGAAGTAAAGGAAATGACACATGCAAGAGACAACAAGGTTGCTGAGTTTCTTTATGAACAAATCTTCACCAGATTTGGAGTACCAAAAGAAATTGTAATAGATCAGGGAGTTCAATTCACTTCAAACCTGATCACTGCATTAATGAATGACTATAAGATCAGGCACAAGAAATCAAGCCCTTATCACCCTCAAGCCAATGGTCAGGCAGAGGTAACTAATAGAGAACTGGAGGCCATCCTTACAAAAATAGTCCAATTACATAAGAAAGACTAGAGCAGTCATCTTCGAGAAATAGTCTGGGCTGATAGAACTACATGGAAGATAGCAACAGGGTTTACCCCTTTTGAGCTACTTTATGGAAAAATTGCCATGTTACCAATTGAGTTTGAACATAAGACTTTGAGGACTGCTCTTCAATTGCAGATTGATCTTTCTAAAGCTCAAAAGGAATGCCTCCTTTAGTTGAATGCCTTAGATGAGATGCAGAAGGCTGCCTTGTAGCATACATAAACAATACATCAGCAAAGGAAAAAATGACATGACTACAATATCCACACAAAGCATTTCTCCGTTGGTGATTGGGCCCTACTTTATGACTCTAGGTATAAAGAGAATAAAGGTAAGCTTATGACAAGGTGGCTTGGTCCGTATGAAATTGAAAATGTATTTGACAATGGTTCGTTACAGTTGGCAACAATTGATCCTGTCTGTTTCAAACTGTTGGTTAATGGGCACCGTCTTCGGTTGTACCATAAGCCGGCTTCAAGAGTAGAATTCATGTAGTAGTTTGTTTCCCCTACGGTCAGTAATCTTCATGCAGCAAAGGGCTTCAGCCTTCTTCCTGCAGCAACTCTTTGAATTTATGTTAAACGTCCATAATAAAGGTTTTATTTTTATGAAAACCACTTTCTCCATCACCATCCATCACCATCCATCATTTCACCTCTCTTGTCTACATCACCCATCCATGTCACCCATTTTATCGTACCACCACCATTCATGATCTTCTTTCCAAGCAGTCATTTCCGGTTGTGTTGTGATATCTTCCAACATCGGCGAGCATTAAATACAAGGTATGCGATATTCTTTTCGTTTGTCACATCATTTAATTGTTTTATTTATTCATTTATTACAAGTGTCTATTAGTCATTACTGCTCATCATTTTCCTATTCTTTCACATATGTGAGGACACATGTCAAAACTTAAGTAGGGGGCGGGGATTGTTTGTTTCAAACCTTGTACTTATGCCAGCGCCACGTTTGATAAAAACATTTTTAATTGTACTTTCCAAGATTGAATGCGAATGAATGCATGCTTTTTCCTCATCAGCAAGTAAACTACTTAATTAGGTAGTGTCTAAACATCATTGCATGCAATTGTTTTTATATCATTTCTGGCGAAAAGAAAGACAAACAAACTGAAAAGGAAAGAAATAGAGCAGGAAAAAGGTGTTTTTCAAATTCTCAGAAGAGGTTAAGTTTCAGGGTTTTTTGGAATCAGTTATTGAAGATGGGTGGTCAGCTGGTAAGACATGAACCAGTGGCTCATGAATTTTTGACACAGGACCCTCAAATGCTTCAGGCATTTAGTAATTGTGGGTGGTTGAACTACTTTCTAAGGATAAATTCCTTTAAAGAAGAGGCTGCAGGTGAATTTTTAAGAACACTTTATAAAGGAGAAGTTACGGTATGGGGTTTAACGGTAGCAGTGATAGAGGAACGAATAGCTGAAGTAACAGGGCTTCCTACAGCTGGAGAAAACTTTCCTTCAGGAAGGGATGCTATCTCTGCCAAGTCAGAATTCACATTGCCAACTGATGGACCTTTGGAAGTTTCGAAGTAGGGATGCAAGCGAGTGTCGCTACCTTACCCATATTTAGAATATGCATGCTTTATAATCAAGTACTTATCTTGTGAAGTTCATTTCTCTTATCTACATTCTTACCATTTTAAGCTCTTAAGTCATATGAGGCATGGATTAGCTATGAATGTCCCAAATTTTTTGTTGAATCTTTTGAAGCATAGTGCCTATGAAACGTAGAAAGGCAAAGATAATTTTGTTACCCATTATGGCCTTATTAAACTTTTGATTGAGCGTTCACTAAGAGACGTATCACCACTCTCATGGCATGAATTTATTGCCCAAAAGGGTTTGCAACCTCCGTAACCTCCTAGAGCACTCCCTACACAGCCCAAGAAAAATAAAATAAGAATAGAATCCTCGAGTAGTGAGGCTGAGCGAGAATCATCTGCTCCTGCAGCACCTAGTCCTGCAACCTCCATAACTGAGCCCTCTACTCGGATGTAAACAAGATCTTCTATTAGGAAAGAGAAGGGGAAAACAAAAAAAGGAGAGTCATCTAGGACCAAGCAAACCGCTGAATCAAGGCCTAGCATTCAAAAGCAAAAACGCTCTCCGCAGTCTTGCCCTACAACAACACCTGTTACCATCACTGCTTTGCCATCTCCTTCTCCTATCGAGTCTGAATCTTCTAGACAGACTAAAAAGAAGAAAGTTGCAAAAGATCCCCATACACCTATTACATTGCCAACAAGGATTTCACTAAAAAACTGGAGTAAAGTCACTTCAACCTCCAAACAACCATAAATTATAGTTATTTCTGAAGAATCAAAGGAAGTCAGACATGATGATTCTCAAGGTATACCTGAAAAATATGCCACAAAATTCAACTGATATTCCTGAAGAACTGCAAAATGAAAGAGTGGAGGTTGGAGAGGTACAACAAGATGGCATTAACCAAAATAGGATGCCAAGTCTTGATGACTTGGCTAATGCAGTTGAAAGAATTTCTGAAGAAACACAGTCCCCTCCTAACCAGCAACATGAGTTTTTCCTGTAGCAAGAACAAGAGCAATTTGAGTAGCCTGAGACATCCAATGCAATACCGTTGCCCTCTAAAACATGTTGTGCATTGGTAGTGTATAAAAGGACATTGTTGATAGAGTATCTAGAATATCTTAGGACGGCCTGGAAACCTGTCACACCCTAGACTCTGAGCTTTTGCTATATGGCTAAAACTGAATTTCAGCAAAGCCTTTGGGAAGAAGAGAGGAAGAAATTTAAAAAATAGATTGAAAGGAAAAAGCAGGAAATTGAAGAAATAAAAGAAAAGATGAATGAGATGATGAAGGTGGCCAAAAAAATAATGGAATGCAGACCACCACCAAAAGTGTATGCCATGAGCCTAAAAAAATAGTTTCTTTGGTTTCAATTAATGAGGATTTCTAAGAATCTAGACCCCGACATTCATACAGCCAAAGAATTCTATGATGCATACCAGGTAGCACCAGATTGGTTGAGAAATTCACTGTGTGAATTTTACATGCATGGTTTGCTCATTCCTAAAGAAACAGAGTGGAATCCACTCCTTTACATAGGTGACATACATTTGAGGTCACTTATGTCTTGGGGAACAAATGAAATTAGCTATGGAAGGCAATTAGAAGAATATGAGGAAGCTGAAAGAAGAGAGCCTATTCCTTTGAGACCTGAAAGTTCAGATCCTCGAACTGTTCTACAAACTTGGCTCACAATTGCATATGGATTCTATGATCCTGTAGCAAGGATAAAATATTTGATCTTAGGAGGCAAGTATATGATGAGTTTAAAGGTCAAGAATATTCATTTTGGAAGCTCTCCTCTACCAGGATTAAAGCAAGATGGGATAGGTTAACAGTTGGTCTAAAGAGGTCCAAACCCCATAGCCCCCTAAATTTTACAGCAGCCATCAGAAGGGCAGACAGATATATCCAGCTGGGTCATCAACAGAGGTTTGAACTATGGTTTCCATTGACATTTCATCCCCCTATTTTGCTATGGCCATTGTACCCTTATCAGGCCACAAATATTGATGAAGCGAATGAAAATTGCAGGTATGAAAGGTTGTAGAAAAATAGAGACT
Organism: Sequoiadendron giganteum; assembly: GCA_007115665.2. Taxonomy (NCBI): domain Eukaryota; kingdom Viridiplantae; phylum Streptophyta; class Pinopsida; order Cupressales; family Cupressaceae; genus Sequoiadendron; species Sequoiadendron giganteum. The sequence continues at coordinate 600,291,275 of CM021101.1, forward strand.
TTTACTACAAGTTTGGGACTGCAATGCAAGGCCATACTACTATTAGCGATTTCAAAGAAACAACCAGGAAATTTAATGCTGGAGGACCAGCATTCACTTAAGTAGGGGGCAAATGATGAGCCTAAAATATGCTCATTATTTAAAGTGTCATGATGTATTTTTGAAAACCTTTACTCTTTCTAATGGTTGTTTTAAACTCTATGATTATAAACTTTTTATGTTAATGGGTAGTATTCTGTGACAATGCATTCCTACAATCCTGCAGCTTAATATCTCCATATGACTATATTCATGGACTTGTTTAACCTCCCAGTTAACTGATATGATACGTGTAGTTTTTGGATAGATGAGATGAATTTAATGTGTGTGATTAATGATAGGTATCATGCTGTTATGCTTTCTTTCACCTTTGTTGCCATCGTCCCACAGGTTGTTGAAGATAGTATGAACAAGTCAAATGTGCAGCGGACCCTAGTTCTGAAGAGAAGATCATTTCCATCACGACACCGAGCATGTTGTTCCTGTGAAGACGCTTTGCCCAGGTCATCGGGAGGAGATTTAAATGGTCATCAATCTAGGAGGAGTGGAGCGCTGGATTCTTTCTGAATCAGTTGGATGGATACACTTTCATTTATGGAAATCTGTTCCTCAGAAATAGGAAGCATCTATGCCTGTGTCTTTCTCTGTTAGTTAATTAGTTAGCTGTTTTTCTTTAAATAAAGGTTCCTCCTGTGTGAGTGAACAAGAAGATGATAGAGAAGAGATTAGACTAGAGAGTAGAGATAGAACAGAGTGTAATGAGTTTACTGTTATAATGAAAAATAGAGCTTTGTATTAAGTTTTCTTACAAGCAGAACGGTCATGTATGTGATTTCGAGTTCATGAATAAAAAGCCAATGATGTTTTGATTTCAGCGCTTGTTTAAGTTCGTTGATGCTTGCTAAGGGGGCCCACTTAGTAAGTATCCATAGTTAGTTGTTTGCTTTCTATTATTTATCTGTTAGAATTTCATTCTAGTAAGCTTTGATGCAAATTCAGTCTTAAACTATTCCTGCAGCATAAGAAATTCATCTCTGTGTCTGTTCTTGCAATATAAGGCCAGTTCATGGTTTGTTTTCCCAATAATGATTATTGAGATTCCTGCTTTAGTTAAGTGATGCTTAAGTTAGTAAGACTTTGTTTCATGTTCCTGCATCAGAATTAGAATCTTTTTCAAGCGTTTATTTCGAATAGGTTCTGGCTAAAATCGGTTCTTAGTGCACATACAGTGCCGCTCCATTTCAATTATATGTTCCCTAGTTTGACAAGTAAATGAATGACCATGAGAAGATGTTAGTCACCTGCTGGAATGTCCAATTCCTAGGTAAGGTTTTGCTATGACTTCTATATCCTTTTGTCGGCGCAACCACCCATGCCAATTGGATAAACAAAAGAAGACAAAAAGACGCAACTAGGTAGACGGAGCCCCATTTGCAAATTGTATTCAATGAAAGTCAAAATTCCTTGATGTTTGGAAAAATCACTCCTAATGTGATTAAACCGATAGGAGAAATTCTACCAAGTGATTATTCTATAATTGCTATCGGGCTAGACTTGCAGTAGGCCCGCCCGTGTGATAAGGTTGAGCTAATGGAGGAGACCCAAAAAATAGTGACCATTGATTATCTCAAGCTCAACTGATAGGTGAAGAAAAATGATGATCAGATAGCGGAGCTCAAGGGCAAGGTCGACATCTAGGTAAACAAGTTTAAAGCCCAAGAGAACAAAATAAAGCGCCCGAAGAAGGAGAGGAGTGTCTTCAAGGATCAAATCAAGGAGCTGCAAGCTACAAGCATAGAGATCATTCTGACTCTCCAGCAGGAAGTTGAGCTGAGCTAAGCAAATGAGGAGAAACTTCGCACTGAGTCCATGCTACTAAGTGAGGGAATGAAGGAGCTTTGACAGAACACAAATGCTGAAATCAATGAAATGAATGCCAATCTACAGTTAGAAATTCAAAAGACAAAATGGGCTGAATTGGCCCTAGTAGAAAAATAAAAAGAGGTCTTCACTTTGAAGGATTAGATGTCCACATTGGACATAAACTTTTCAGAGTTGAAGGAAAATTTGAGCAGTAGAGAGGCAGAATTGGCTGCCCTAAGGACCCAACCTCTTGCACCCTAGATGAACTCGTTGGTGATTGCCAAAGTGTTGTATGCATCATACTGGGACAAGGTGAAGGCATTGTGTCTTACTCTTTATCCCACCTTAAAATTTATGGCGCAAGCGGCTAGCCTTTGCAAAATAGTGAGTGAATCAATACAACAGGTTTCGGAGGCTAGGATTTTATTGGGCAAGTTGTATACAGCTTCCGATGAAGCATTGAGCAGTGTGGGCATCGATGACTGAATGATGGTGGCCATGGGTGTAAGTATCCTCATCTTTATGCACAAAGCCATTCAACAGGTAGCAAAATGCAGGGCCCAATTGAACTAGGTTACCAGCAACATGTGAGCAAAATTTTCTCATTTGACTATGAGAGGCCTCCCTTCGCCCTTCATTGCGGATCAAGCAGTAGCGGGTGTGGAGCACATTGTTGCTATGATCGAAGAGAAGAATCAGGACCTTTCTGTATTCCAATCTTTTGATCAATCTCTGACCACCGAGGAAATTGAGGGATTCATGCATCAGCTGGCACAACTCTTCTTCCAATTGGAATTGGAAACAAAAGTATTAGGCGGATTGCCTTTCAAGGAAATAATTGATCTCAGGCTGGCTCACGAGAATTTGTGAGCTCTCTCCGCACTATCGAACGAAGTCTGGACTAGTCTGCAGGCTGCCCTCTTGAGGTTGTGATCAATTTTGGGCTGCTAAACCAAATTTTTTGGGGTTCTATATTTCACGAGCAAACTACCCCTGTGAGTCACCGAACTGTTTAACAAAAACTACCAAGCCTTTGCCATTTTATCTTTACCTTGTGGCTGTGCCTTACCTTTTCAAATGCTCATTGACCTTAGAGTGCTCCACATGGCTACCTCTCAAAGCTTTCTGCTTTTTGTATCGCTTCACTTTTTTCCGGTCTCCGTCTGTGTGCCGCGTGGCTTTCTCTAGTTTCTTTTCAAACTGGGCCTGCCTTGTACTTAATTTTTCTCGGAGCGCTCCATGTGGCTCCCTCTCAGAGCTTTGCACTGGGCATCTCTTTGACTTTCTTCCAGGCTCCATTTGAGCGACACCTGGTGATTGTTGTTGCGCTAGTTACCTTGGAAATGCTACTAGACCTTTTACACTCACCTGCTGCCGCGTTTTTTGCTATGGTGCCACGTGTTCTCTCCTGCTACTGCATGGTTTTTTGTTCCATGTTGTGGCTTTGCTGGCATGCTCCTAGGCAATCGGTGTTTGCTATGGCAGTTTGAGGTGATCTGGGCCATCGGTCTCTACTCATGGTTTGCTCTTCTCTTGGTGTATTTTCAGGCAGTACACTGGTCTATAAGTACGACTAGGTTTCCCTTTATTTAGGTTGTTGATTAAGTTTGTAAAAACTCCTGAGCACTGGGAAGAAGGCCCTTGTAATAGTTTTATTCAATTTGAAGACTCCAGACTGTGTAAAATAAATTCGGTCTTTTTGTTTATTCATGCATTTAGTGAGACTATTGGTTTGTGCCGTTATCTTCTTTCATTGTATGAATGTCTATTTTTCAGCTTTCTGTAATCCTTCATAACTCAATAAATATAGATCATGTTTTCTTCGACTCTTCTGTGTTAGCTAAAAGTTATGCTAAGGTTATGTTATGCAAATTAGAGTGTACTCTTACATTTTAAGTGCTTTTGAGAAAATTAGCTTGATGAACAACAATTTAGTGGTTCGGGCCTCTGCATTCTGCACTGTGCTCTGGTAAATTTGTTTAAGACTTTGGCGCATCACCCATAGTGTAAATTTTATATTTCTGCTATCTTTCTCACCTTTTACTCCCCCCACTAAATGAAGAGCCAACTTTGGTAAAATATCGGAGGTCAGTTAGCTAGCGCACAACATCCCCCAATAGCTAAGTTTCCCATGAGACTGGTGCTACATCGTCAACAAGGAGAATAGCTCAAAAATAGAACATGAAATTGCAAGCACAAATGAAATATTTGTTTGACAAAAAATAAATAGAAAATTTGAAAAGGATGATCTCGTATTGATGTGGAATGCTAGGTGCCAGGAGAAGGGAAAACATGGAAAATTTGAGGCACTATGGTTAGGACCTTTTGTTATTATTGGCAAGCAAGGAGAGGATTCATATTATTTGTAAAATATGAGTGGTGAAGAATAGGAGTTTCCTGTACATGGGCAATTTCTAAAAAACTTTTTCTCTTAAAAGTCACAGAAGATCAAGGGTTGCCAGTGCATGGATCACTCTTGAAGAAAAACTTCTCATAAGCTTTCTATGCATAGTAGTATAGGAAGTAAAGAATATAGGAAATTGCTAGTACATGGACAATCTTGGAAATCCTTATTTGATCTTTTCTCCATGTACAGTAGTTTTTGATCATTTTCTATCTCCACTTGTTTTCATCCATAATGTTTGGTCTACTCACCCAGAGATCTGGATCCTTGCAATGATCTCAAAATCATTCATCCCCAGGTGGAGCCACTGTTGGAACTATGAAATTTTGACAATCTCATTAACCCTTCATGATTATTAGTCTCCCAAAAAGGATCATAATACAGACATAAAAATCCTCACATAGCATTTTTTTACCAAAATTCGGATTAAATTTTTCCATAAAGCCCCATAGATTTCATCTGGCATTAAATGTTTAACATATGAAAATATCGGCATAAGTTGATGTAGGTCTCATCGATGATAATATACATATCCTCAATATATCAACAAGACATCGAAAGGGTCATACTGATAAAGTTATACACCAAGAGAATGTGGGTTTGCATTTCTTATCGGCAAGACAAAAGGTATCGGTGTGACAATGTAAGGTCATATCGAGCTAGGTTACCTTTTACCGATTGGACTAAAGCAAAGTCTATCGGAGAGACTATGGTCATCCGAGAGAGATTTCAAAGCACTTCCTGAAGTGTTACTGGTCTTTCCGATAAAGCAAAGGGAGGACTCACTTGGTAAGACAAATGATGTTGGGGAGAGTTCAGAAAGTCTTATCGACCCCTCAGGTTAAATTGACAGAATTGAGCATTCAGAGATAAAAGGTTTTGAGAAGACAATGTGCATGGTCTCACCAAAGAAAAAGCGTATTAGTGAGATATGTCTCAGCGGGGAGATCTAAGAGACATTACGGCGAGTATCATTCTGTTAGCAGAACAAATGCTTGGTCTCAGTGACATAAGTCGATAATGTGAACATCTCGGTGAGACGAAGAGCTTTCAGAGTAAGGTGAAGAACCGTTGGCCTAATTCATTAAGTCTAGGTGATAGTTTCTTCGGTGAACGTCATGGCGATATAAAAAGAAAAAGGAAAGAAACTATCGGGGAGACTTGTGATGTCGGGGGAACTGCAAGTAGTCTTAGTGGATGGGTGAATGTTGAACAGGTGGATCGACCAAAGATTTCAAATGTCTTGCCGATATGATCCCTGATATGACACCAAGAATTTCAAAAAACTTACAACATTCATGCCTCAGTAAACACATTAATGGTGCCATGAAGCGTAAAAAATTTTGCATATCAGGGTATGCTCAATTGAAATCATTGTTTCACGGAATTGGTAGTGAAGGAGAGCAAGGGAACCAGCAGAACAATTACAACATTCATCTAACTTGGATTGACAGGAAAAATATAGTAAGTTTCTCATCTTCTCAAAATTCATGAATTTTGAATATGGAAGGCACTAGTTCAGAAAAAATAAAGGGAAGAAAACCCAGGGAGGGTAGTCAATCAAATGCAAAGAAGCAAAAAATTGAATTGCAACCAGAGGGCATTGAAAGGAAATTAAATCAAGACCTTATAGATTAGTTACCTGGTTTTGGGCCTAAAGCTAGGCATTTTGCGCAGCTCAAAGAAAAAATTGACAAATTAGACGACAAATGCAAATTCATAGGGGATGTTTGGACTCCAATTAGAGGGTATGAGTTGTTCAATTTCCATTATCATAGGAGAAATCGCTTTGAGCCAGTATGCAATCCGTGGAGGCTCAATTTGGGAAAACTGGTGTGCCCTAAGGTCTTTATTGATGTCAAACTAGTAAAATTGTTGGCTAGACATTATAGGCCGAAGAATAAAGCTATATGTGACTTGTCAGGGAATCCATTGATACATATATCTGAGAATGCAATAGCCGAGGTTTTCAGATTGGAAGGAATATGCAGTGAGAAAATAATAAGTGAAGAACTAGATAGTGAATTCAAAAGAATGGACACTATTTATAAAAGATGGAGATTACCCCTACACAAAATAAGATGTCATGGAAAACCTACTCTAATGGAAGACAGTGAGGGACCACCATTTCACGTAGATCTCTTTGAACCCTACTTGAAGTACACTTATTTTTCAGTGGGACAGGTATTAGGGATGGAAGTCCCGAAGCATATGGCGGTTGTGCCCATGGTGATTGTTGCAGATATTCAGTATCACAATTCCAGATCATTTGATTATGTTTCACATATATTTAAGGAACTAGATGCAGGGTTGATAGCAATAAAGAATGGGGCCTCTGTCCTCCATCTCAGGAATTATTCACTGTTGATGCACTTAGTGCTGTATTTTGGACAAGAGTTAGGTTTATGGCCCCAGGAGCTAAGGATTTCACAATCTGATAAAGAAGGTAGGCCATTGCCTATTCATTTATGGACTACTATTTACGACCGCAGGTTTGCTAATTCCAATTTCTTGCATTTTGAAGAATTCGTTGTGAAACCTTTGTATATATTTTTTAATCATCCTTGTGATTATTCCTTATCTGAAGAAGTAAAGAGGTTTCTTAGTCCTAGAGATTATAATGGACCGATCAACCACAACTGGGGGGATTGGTAATACTTAGAAAATTCCACAATGATTAGGGTTTATAGTTTTGAGGATACACCATTCATTTTGCCTAGAACTATCCCAGATAGAATTGGATACCTAGAAATTGTTAGGAAAATAGATTTCTCCAGTGTCATGAACTTAAGTTCATATGGGAAATAGGCCTTTATGCCTAGTACATTGTGTTTCGGTGATTTCACTATATTAGCCAAGGAGGGTTACAATCTGATTCTGGATAAATTATTGCACTACAACATGAGAAGAGCACCATCAAGAAATAACTTTGATCCAGAGGGATATATCAACTCTACTAGACAAAGAATAAATTTTGGAGGGTACCAACATGTACCCTATCAATCTGATGACATAATCAGAAACCTGGAAGCATAGGAAGTAGAAATGGTGATTGAGAAACATGATCAAAAGTTGGTGGATGCTGAGTTGTTATCCTCCATTAAAGGAATATTAGAAGCTGACAGGCCACGAGGCTCGTCTGGGAAGGTATCAAGAATAAGGACTCAGGATTATGCCTATGTTGCCAAAGAAACAGATGTTGAGGAAACTATGGATGTAGATACGAGACATGAAGATTATAGGTCTTTTATAGCAGATGATGAATTTGTGAAGACCTTAGAGTTTAAAACATTTTTATACAAGGAAAATGGGAAAGAGATAAGAGGACTGGTTGACAATGTCAAACCAGGAAATGAGGATCAATTGTTAAAAATCTTAAGGAATGAGGTAGACAAAGAAATGACAAACATAATCCTTGAAAAGGGAAGGGAGATGTTAGAAAAGGCAGGTGTTATGATTTTCCCAGGTTTGGATCTAAATTCTGCATTAGTTTTTGACAGTTTCTTGAAAGATACCAATGCTACCCACAAGCTCAGCATAGAGAAGGTGACAGAGGTATATACAGGATCAAGATACAATCCTAATGATGAAACATTGATGATTTGGGATTTTTATCCCCCTCACAAGAAGTCAATTGTTATTGATACTGAGAAGGCATTCGGACATGTCATGACTTTGAAGGCTAGAGAGGCTGATCCTATTGCAACTGTAGACATTGGGATCAATATAGCAAAGTTGAATAAAGCACAAATCCAAGCATTGATCAGGGAGAGGGAGATGTATAAAACCAATAATGAGAGAATGTTGAGAGAGAATGAACGTCTAAAAGACTTGGTAGGTGTTGTAACAGGGTCAACGAAGATGCTCACCTAAGGTGAGAGTTCATAGAAAAAGGACCATTGGGAAGAGTCAAGTGCATACTCACAAGGAAAAGTAGACACACTCACTGCAATCATCATAAAGAGGCAGGCGGTTTTAAACACTTGGTTATATAAAATTTAGGGAAAACATTCACAATAGATGGATGCTATTGAAGACATAGAAGGGTGGATGACAGAATCCAAGAAAGAATTGAGGAAATGAAAAGGGATACTCCTAATGCTGCAAGAATTGAAAATGCCAATCGTATCATGGATAAGCACAGGGAATTCTTTGTGGAATTACAAGGGGATGTGCAGGGATTGGTTGAAGTTGCTAATGACAGATTGACAAAGTTTTGCGATGATGAAGGAAAACTGAAAGAAGCAACTACATGGAAAGGTGAATGCGAATCGATACTCCAAGAGATATTGAACACAACCACTGCAAAGGATATAACATTGGATGAAGCATGTGAGGAAAATGAATGAATGATGATGATGGAGATCATGATTAATGATGTGTTAGGAGATGCAAACACACATAAGTGCTAGGATTATACAAAGCACATGTCTGTAGTTCATTTGTGGCTTAACATAAATTAGTTAATGATAAAATTGTTAACATTTCATACTTAAAATTTTTCGGAAAGGCACGTCCTTTTGCAAACTAATGTATAAATATCCGTTGTTGGATAATAGAAGGAAAAAAGGTAGAAGATAGAATTAGAATAGGATGGACTACTATAAGCACTATATTTTTAGAATGATGGTATTCAAGGAGACTATGTTGCATGTATGAATTTCAAGGAAGATAATGAAAAACTATTGATTTGGTGATTTCATCCTGGCATCAATTGTTTGTTGGATTCTTGTGATTATTTGATTGTCTCCAATCTGATGTTTCTTGGTTGTTTAAATTGAAGTATCAAGTATATGTTTAATTTATCAGTACACATTTGTTGTTTATGTGTGGTTTGATTTATTGGATTCTTTAATGAAGAATTAAATTCCTTTCAATCAATTACAATAATCTAGGAATGTCATTTGGATCAGTAAGAAGAATCAGATAATTAAATTTGATATTTTGCCTCAAGTAGGGTTTATCAGTTACATTCTTGCATGTTTATACTAGTTGCAAACTCATAGTTATACGCCAAACAATTAGAGGACCTACTAGATAGAAACCATTCATTAAAATCTTTTCATTTGACTCCGTTTTACCCAGTAAGGCACTAGTCTCCCTTATTTACATTACATTAATTTTACTCATTTCATTTGACATCTCTTAATTCAACATATTAATTCACACCTTGATATTGCATATACAATTTATACCAAATTAGGATCATATCTTTCCACTATCAAATTGCCATTTGTGGATAGTTAGGTCAATTAGGAAACATAATCCAAAATATGTGTCACTCATATAGGTGCACCCGCCTAGGTTTAGCAGAGCCTTAAGAGTAGAGGGTTCAATCATATTGGTTGGCCTTGTTAGTTGGCCATTAACGTAGTGAGAGTGTGGCAACCTCTCATGGTTCATTCAAACCAACATTTTTGAGACCCAACAAACCATATCCCTCATGAAGTGATATTGCACATAAATGTGCTTAGTCCTGGCATGAAAGGTCGGATTCTTTGCCAAACTGACACTCTAACTGTCACAATAGATTGAAATCTACCCAGCATTAAATCCATTGTCTGAACATAAACGCCTCATCCAAACAGCTTCCTTATAGGCATAAATTGCACTCATGTACTTTTCCTCTATCATGGATAAAGCAACTACAACTTGTCGCTTGCTCATCCAATGGATTTCTCCACCATTAAGCATGAAAGTGTATCCACTGGTGGATCGCCTGCTATCAATGTCGCCTACCCAATCTGAATCAACATACCCATGAATGTTGAGAGTCCTCTATGATGCAACCAAACTGCCATGGTAACATAGGGCATAGTCTGAAGTGCCCTTCAAATACTTGAATACTCTCTTCACAACATGCCAATGTGATCTTCCTATATTTTCCATAAATCAGCTTAGAACTCTTATTGCTTGGGAAATGTATGGTCTTGTGCAAACCATAGCATACATCAAACTGCCAACAACACTTGCATAAGGCACACTAGTCATATCCTCCATCTCTGTAGCAGACTTTGGACAGTCTTCAACATTCAGCTCAGTTCCATGCATGATTGGAAAAACAAGCTGCTTGCAATCATCCATGCTAAACCTCTCCAGAACTATTTTCACATACTTAATTTGACTGACCCAAATTTTTTTGCTTGTTCTGTGCGTGGTTATCTCCATTCCAAGAATGTACCTAGCTACACCAAGATATTTCATTTTGAACTTTGCAGACAACTAAGATTTAAGATCATAAATCATAGTCTTGCTATTCCCAATGAGTAACATATCATCCACATATAGGGTAATAACAAGCACATGATCAATCTCAGATTTATAATAAATGCAGTGATCAGATTTTGATCTCACAAATCTAACTGACAACACAAACATGTCAAATTTTTGGTACCACATTCTAGGAGATTGCTTTAAACCATAAAGAGATTTATTTAACTTAGAAACTATATTTTTTTTACCTTTTTCAACAAAATACTTAGGCTGGGACATGTAGATTTCTTCTTCCAGCTCACCATGGAGAAATGTTGTCTTCACATCCATCTATTCAATTTCAAAATCATACACAACTGCCAATGATAACAGAAATCTGATGGATGTCAGCTTTGCTAGAGGGGAAAAAATCTCTCCATAGTCAATTCCCTCAATTTTAGAAAATCCCTTTGCAACCAACCTTGCCTTATACTTCTCAACACTTCCATCAAGGCCTGTTTTCTTTTTGAATATCCACTTACAACCAATAGGCTTTTTCCCTTTAGGCAGTGGTACCAAATTTTAGGTTTCATTCTTTTTCAAAGAATTCATCTCTTCATTCATGGCTTGCAGCCAAGAATTCAAATCAGCCGTGGTGATTGCTTCTTTTACAATCCTAGGCTCATCAGTGTTGGTAATTAAAGCATAAGCATAGTTTGAATTTAACAGTGAGAAACCATACCTTTCAGGTTTCCTTTTTTATCATGTAGATCTTCTTACAGGCTGGGGTTGTTCTTCATCATCAGAACTTCCAGAGTTGTTTGAGCTCTCCTCAATATTAGGTACACCATGCAACTCTTCCCTTTTTGGAGTTTGGGGCATCTCAACTGCATCCTTCTTCTTGTCACTCTGATGTATCTCAAGCTATTGATCACTTACTGAAGTTTTCAACTCATGAAAGATCACACTTCTATACAAAACCTTCACAGGGTTCAAAAGCTTGTATCCTTTCACACCAACTCCATAGCCGATGAGAATACATTTGACAAACTTGTTATCCAATTTAGATCTCTTTTCATTTGGAACATAAACATATGCCTCACAGCTAAACACATAGACATGCCTCAGAGAGGGCTTCTTACCAAATCATGCTTCCAAAGGAATTTTATCAACAAGAGCAGAGCAAGGAAATCTGTTTATTAGATAACATGTTGTAGCCATAGCCTCAGCCCAGAACTTCTACTCCAGACCAGCACCACTCAGCATACTCCTTTCCTTTTCCATCAGTGTCTTGTTCAACCTTTCAGAAACTCCATTATATTGTGGAGTGTAGGGCATTGTCTTATGTCTTTTAATTCCATGATCAGTGCAATACCTTTCAAAATCTGCAAATCAAAATTCACCGCCATTGTCTATCCTCAAACATTTGATTTTCCTTCCAGTCTGATTCTCTACCAAAGATTTAAATTCTTTAAACCGATTGAACACTTTTGATTTACTTTTAAGAAAGTATACAAATGCCCTTCTTAAACAGTCATCAATAAAAGAAACATAGTATCTAGACTTCAATAATGAAGAAAAATTAGCTGGACCAAACACATCTGAATGAACATAATCTAGTATACCAAAATATTTATGAGGACTAGAATAGAATGAAACACGGTGTTGTTTTCAATAGATACAATGTTCGCAAAAATTGAACTCAAGGTTACAATCATCAAGCCCTTCTACAATATTTTTATTCTTCAAGGTTTCTAAACCTTTCTCACCTATGTGACCAAGTCTATGATGCCATAACATAGTCTTCTCAGCTAGGAGTTTTACCTCCATATAATTTGCAGCCAGAGAAGTGTCTTCATCTTTCTCTACAGGTACAACATTACATGACTTTATAGAGGCACTGTTGCAAAGAACAGGACGTGCATCTAGCTTGTATAGAGTGCCAATACGAACACCCTTAGTCATAACCATTGCACATCTAGCCATTTTGCATCCCTTACTTGAAAAAGAAACTTCTACACCAACATCATTTAACTTACTGACAGAAAGAAGATTTCGAGCCAAACCTGGTATGTGAAGTATGCCACCAATACCTTTGACTCTCCCATTAGGAAACTGAATTCTGACTCTTCCTCTGCCAACTATATCCAATTTTGAATCACTTCCCAAGTACACCTTTCCACCATCATACTTCTCATATTTAGAGAACCATTCTCTATTGGATGCCATGTGAAAGGACGCACCTAAGTCAACCATCCAGACATCATTTGATGCCTGAGTTGTCAAGGTTTCTGCAATGAAGGTATCTAAATCACTTTGAGAAGATTCATTGTCAAATACATTCTTCTTCTTCTTCTCCTTGTAGTCCTTCCGAATATGACCAGGTTGCCCACAGTTCCAGCATCTCACCTTGAAATTTTTACCGGGGGACTTTGATCTCCCTGCAGATTTGGATTTCGACTTCTTTTATTTCTTCTTGCCTTTCTCCTTTGGTCTACCTCAAATAGCAAGAGCCTCTTTGGCCATCTCAAAATACTTCCTTCACATTTATTCAAACAAGAGAAAAGCAACCACATCATTCATCTTGAATGCAGTGGTTTTGCTTCCAATAGCCATCACTAGATGATCCCAACTACCAGGTAATGAACACAATAGGAGCATGCAATGATCCTCCTCCTCAGTATTTACACCTAGAGACGTGAGCTGAGTAACACTCATGTTAAATGAGTTTAGGTGGTATGAAATAGATGCACCTTCTTCCATATTCAAGGAGTACAACTTCTTCCTTAGGAATAACTTATTTACCAAAGACTTTCCCTGATAAATATCATCGAGCTTCTACCACAATGAAGCTGCAGACATCTCCACATGGACGTTCAAGAGTACAAAATCGACAAGACTCGATCTTATCAGACCTCTTGCTTTTCTATCAGCAAGGTCCCAAGCCTCTTATGTCATACTTTGTGGCTTAGTTCCAGACACTGCTAACCAGAGGTCTCTATCCACCAGCAAGTCTTCCATTTTGAGTTTCTATAACTCAAATTTGCTACCATTAAAATTTTCAATATCTACTCTACCTGATGTACTCGCCACTCAAAAAGAAACAAGTTTCAACAATGAAAGACTCCCACTGAAACAGTATTAGCACAAAAAATTGAGCTTTCTCTCAAGGATAACACAACAGGCCAGGCTTTGATACCACTTGAAGGGAAAAACAGGATGGATCTAAAGACCCAACAGTGCATAATACATTCCCTTAACACTAATACAATAGAGGAGAAGAGCATAAACAGGTTCAAAAGCTTTATAAACTTACTTGAGAAGAATACAACCAATAAAATAGTTAACAGAAATTAAGCATTTACAGTTGACATAAGATATACTTGGGAAAACCTTTACAGGTAAAAAACCCACAACACAAAGTCAATACAATTGTATTACAGTAACAAAACAGTTACATACAATGTTCAGTCTTCTCTGATCAGCTCACAACAACACTATCTTGTTTTATCTCACTATTACAATGTTATTTCTAACATACAGTTTGAATTCAATGTACTCAACTTAATAAGTCATATGTTACATTCAATTCTATCAGCCAATCACCGACCATCAGGTTCATGAATCACTCGTCCAATCACACAATCGATCTGCTCTAATAGATATCTCTGCATCAAGCCACCCAAGTATTAACTTCTTTACCCAAATTGGGTCCTGTCCGCCACCCTAAGTCGACCTGCAATAACTGCTATTACTATTTTGGCCTTTGGCCAAACACCATCTGACACTGATCCATGTGTCTACATCTCATTCATTGTCGCTCTTTGACTCTTAGTCAAACTCAATCAAAACTAGCCCTGAGCTCGTCTAAGCTCTCCAAGTCTTTACCGCTCTACCGCCGAGCTCGTTCAACCTTCTCACGATATGGCGGTGAGCCAACTGAGCTCAGCCGAGCTCTTACTACTCTACCATAGCCAGGTTTGAGTCATCCTGTAGTATAGCAGTGAGCTCATCCGAGCTCATCGATGACTTCACCGAGCTTGCCTACCTCGCCTCTAAAAACACCACTGCGCTACCACTGTAGTCATCGAGCAGGACCGTAGTGTGGCAGTGACCAGTCTGTGGAACCACTGATGGTCTTATCGCGCTACCATGGGGGCCAAGAGGCCACCCCATGGTAGGGCGGTGATCGTCAGCCAAACCGCTGGCAGTCTTACCTCAGCCACCGCAGTCAGTCACTTAACTGTCTACGGTGCAGCAGTAACCACCGGACCCAATCGCAGGTGGTCTCACCATGGCCACCACGATGAGTGGACCCACCACCTGCGGTATGGCGATAACCGCCAAGGCCACCACAGGTGACTTCACTACGGCCACCGAGGTCAAGGACTTAACCACTCGCAGTATGGTGGTGACCAACAAGATAGGTTGAATGATGCCAACCATGACCACCACGGCAAAGGAAGAGACTGGGAGTGGTAAAAAGGTAACCACCAAAACTGACACCATGGTACTGCCAGGGGCAGAAAAGAGCCAGGCGCGGTATGGCGGTAAACTGCAGAAACAACAAATTTTTGCCAAGGCATGAAAACAAGGGATTCAAGCTAGAAGTTGAGACACATTTCTCAACACTTTCTTCTTGGGTGGCATGACATAGTTTTTAGTTTTAGGTTCTTTCTTGTTGGTTAGAATGATGTTTAACTATATTACTCCTCCTAGTGTATCTGAAATGCAAAACTCCAAACAATCATGTACTCGTAAAACTTAATTTATAGTTTAACTATCTTACGTCTCCTATACTTTTAAAATTTAGAATTCTAAACAATATTATACGGATAAAAATTAATTCACAAGAGTTATGTGCACTTACCCAGGTTATGATGGTTACAGAGCTTAACCTCATTGAACTCCAAGCTCCCCACATAAATTTGTTTGCAAATGAGTGCAAAGAGAATTTTGAGTTCTTGGTTTAATGGCTTCTGAGTTCAGTCGTGTCAACATTAATATCAACCTTAGGCTAAATATTTTTCTCATAGTTCAAGTTTTAAAATGCACCATTGATTTTAGAAGATCAGATTGTTGATGTGATTCGTGCATTTAATACCATTTTATTGCCACCGCTTTCTATAACTGCCACAAGATAGAGGGGTATAAATTGGTATATTGCATGCTTCTTTGCATTTCACCGCAGGATAGCGGGATTCTTACCTCTATATCACAAGCTTGACTTGTTTAACCTACAATACTGTAGTTTAAATTAATGGTTACCAACATATTGCATGCTTTGTCACATCCTTCTACAGTATAGTGGTTCATACTGCCTTACCACATACCTTTATGATCTTCCTCGTGGGATGGCGGGTTATTCCCCGCTATACCACACCCTTCATTTTTCCTTCTTGCGATATGGCAGTTTATGATGTATTTAAATTCTCTCATACCACCCAACCATGTCCTCATCATGATACTTCCATGGTATGGTGGTAAACATCTTCATGTTTTCTGTTACACATTGCCAACCCACCAAGTGTTTAGATTATTGTTGTGGGATCACGATAAGAGACTGTTAAGGGATTTGGAATGTTTTTAGCTGGACCTGTTTTTGCTTCAAGTATATATATGATGAATTTTTGGCTTTGTATAGGTTTTTTAGTGTCAGTTAGACCTAAAAAATTTATATGTTTAGTAAAAATAAAAAGGAATATAAGGATCAAGGCTTGGGTCATGGAGCTCAAGGTTAATTGTGATGATGGGCTAGGGTCATGGAGCTCAAGGTTAATTGTGCTGATGGAACTAGGAATTTTTTTAAGGTTCTAATACACCTCATGATGAACTAGACTATGTTTTTCCTTCATACTACTTCTGTTATGTTTTTATGAGTTCTTCTCTTGTGAATATATCCCTAAGGAAAATTTGTCTGATACTTGTAATTGTAAACATCTTCTTGGTTTTTGACTGCAAATTATTTTTAATCTATAAACTGAATTCTATTTTAACTTTCCATTTGCAATTATTAGTCGATTGGAAAGTCAATAGTTATCAACTTATGAACTCAATAAAGTTTTACTGATTCAAGTTGCTGATTTATACATTATTGTTTATTTGTACTTCATGAAATGAAGACAAGGACTGTAAGGCACAAATTAGATGATAGTGATCATACTATTCAAATTCTAGAGACAAAATATGAGTGCTTGCATACTAAAAAAGTGGCCAAGAATATTGAATATTTTTTGATTCTTGGTTTGAAAAGGCAAGTTGTAAATCCACTAAAAAGTATATTATTTGTTTAATAGTGTTTAATAAAATTTTATAGGAAAGAGCTTTATGTATATAAGACATAATATGCTTTTTTTTTTTATAGGAAACAAAAAGAGTGCAAAGAAAATGTGGAGAAAAAACAAAAGGGAAAAAAAGATATAGTGTCGCCATCTCGTAGAAGCCAACACTTTTGTGATTCAACAAATGTAGTTCATGAAAATGAGAGTTGTGATGATGTGCAGCCTGGTATAACACATGGTGATGTGCAACCTAATATAGCACATGGTAATGTGCAGCCTTATATAACACATGGTGATGTGCAACTTGATATAGCACATGGTGATGGGAAACCTAATATAGCACATGGTGATGTATAATGTTGTGATGATCTCTTAGGACCAAGTCTAAGAGAGATTATTGCAAAACATCAAGGAAAAGGAACAATAGGTCTACATATGATTTTTTCAACATTAAAGGATGCATTTACTAATGTGGAATCCACAAAGAATAGTAATGATCTACCTACTCATGCCACACCTGATGTGGCAAAGGAGCATGAAGTTTTAGTTAATGAAAGTCATGAAGAGAGACCGCTTGCATTTGTTGTGCCTCAAATTATACCTATTGCATCTATAACTTTTGATGGAACTAGTGGATCAACTAGAAATACTAGTAGTGGTAATTTAATAGAAGATGTGAATGATTTTGTCAAAAGAAAAAGATTGAGTCAATATTTGTACAAATATACTAAGAAGAATGCAAAAGAAATAAAATTAAAAGGAAAGAATTCATTCTTGCTTGAGGTATCGAGAGATGGTGAGCACATTTGGCCAGATGTTGCAAAGTGGCCCACCAAGTTGGGTGTAAGATGTAAGGACCATTTGGATATTTGAAAATTAAATTTTGCAGAGCAAGATCCACGAGTTGTGGAAAATCTTACAAGCAAAGGATGAGAGTTTTGATTAAAAATTATAGATATATGTGCAGACAAACAATCATGCTGGGAAAAGAGAGGTTCAACTCCAGTCTATCTCCCAAAGATTGGGAGGCATTGAGAGAAAGTATGCATTCCGAAGAATATTCGGTAAAGAGTAAAAAAGGTAAGAGGGCAAGAGATAATGTGAGGGTTGGATATACATTTGGTCGAGGCAAGTTGCACGCCAAAATGGAAAAATTTGCAGTAAGTGTATGGATTTTTTGTTCAATTTATATTATGTTATTTATTTCAATTTTTTTATAGAACTGATTATAGGTTTAAATTGAAATTATATTTTAGGTGGAAAATAGTAATAGAGAAGTAGGTGTAGAAGATATTTTCAATTATATAGCAACACTAGATGCTAGTAAATCTAAGAGTAGGATGAAGTTGAAACCTATTTTGTCAACTAAGATTTAACAACCATCTATTCAATGCCCGGTAGGAACCTCTATAGATCATGTCCACTCATATGAACAAGGGTACCAAAAGGTAATGAGTTGCATATTAGGTCTTAGTCACCAAGTTTCATAGTTGGTTGAAACCGTTAACCCTATTGATGTTGTATGGAATGAGCATAAATCCATGGATTCAGATGAGGTAAGAGGCTCTATTGATATCATTTCTTCTTGTTTGGAATTTCTATATACAAATTCCTCTTAATATTTAGATTATTTAAATATGAGCATAGGAGAATCCAAACCACTTTCTTTATTGTTGGAGTGATCTATAAAATGTTCTTTTAGAAAAATTTATAGCTTGCATTCTTTACTTTACTATTGAATGATTTGTATATTTTTTTGCCCGATGGTTAAACCACATGCAAAGATTTTTTTTCAAAGAAATAGGAAGATGAAAACATCTCTAGGGTGTCAAAAAAGCTATTGATATTGATAGTGATGAAGTGGACAAGAATGTGAAACACAGTCATCTTAGTTGTTCTAAAGTTGACGTAATTAATATAATAGTTGTCAATTATCTATCCCAATGTTTTTTCATTCTTCATTCTTGAAATGTTCTTTTGGACAAAAATTTATAGCTTTTGCATTCTTTACTTGACTTATATTAATTTTTGCATGATGATTAAACCACATGATGTAGAGAAATTATATTAAAGAAGGACAAAATGAAAAAGGCCCTGTCAATATAACTCTTTGCAAGTTATACAACTTAATGTCTGCAATCTCATTGATAGTGGTTATGATGATGAACTCTATGAGCATGCACATGATATTCATAGTGGTAGTCATGCTGAACTTGAGGTGAGTGGTATGAAACCACATGCAAGTAAGTACTCTTCAAGTAAGTAATTTTTGTTTTATTAATTAAATAAGGGTAATCATTACCTATTTGATATAAGTTGGATGTTAGAATAGTAGTAAAGTCTAATTATCTAGTATACATAGATTATGGAATTAATGGAGAAAATATAAATTGCATATGGAAGCTTAGAGCTTAGTTGTAATAGAGTGTTTATAAAAGAACATACAAAAAATGATTTGTTCCAAGACATAAGACATTTCATATAGCTATAAAAAAAAATATAATGTGTGTTTTATATCTCAATATAATGTGTTTTTTTTTTTGTAGACATTTATTGATAAACTCCAAGAAGGGGACATAGTTGAGGTGTTCGATCCACATGATGGTGTTGTTGAGGGAATTGTGTGGATTCACTCACTATATATTGTACATGGAGTCATATTGAAAGGAATAGGAGATGCAAATGTATGTATTTCATAGGTCTCAAGTAACATATCCCTTCCTCATCCAAACAAAATAGATGGAGTTGTCTATTTGAAAGAGAAACTAGGGAACTTCATATGGTGGCCACTAAAATATTTAAAAAAAATGATAGATAGCTAGCGATAAGTTGTAGACAAAGAATGTATTGAGCCTGAATAAGTTGAACCCAAATAAAAACCAATAAATTTGATTTGGGTGTACATTCTGTGAGTAGAACAAAGAATGTTCTATCTTACTACACCTGTAATGTAAAACCCCTTGATTATGTTTTTATCTTTTTTTTTGGGTTCCACTCATTCAAACTGGACCATTATAGAAGAGGGGATATGTTGTTGTGTAAGTAGTAGACACAAAGAATAGGGGTGTAGAAAAAGAAGTAAATACAAAACAGATAAAGAGGTGTAGAGAAGAGGAAAATTTGCAGAGAGTGCAACATAAATGTGTGTGCAGTTGAAAATAAGTTGCAACATAGAATTGTCATCGAAATTGTAATATCTTGCATAGCCAAAAAAATGAATTATAACTCATTTTTCTCAGTCATAGAGAAACACACTTTGTAATAGTACATTTTTCAAAGCAAAGACACATTTATGTCTTGTATCTACTATAAGAAAAAGTTTTCTCAATAAAATTTTATGATTTTTCCTTCTTAATAGTCATTTCATTATGTGCAAATGAATGATTGATTATTTTTTTGTGTTTTTATATGTTTAAACCTTAATTAAAGCATTGTCTCATTTCAACACTTATAGGCAAAAATCAATGAACGCAAATAATTAAATAAACTACCAATTGACTAAATTACCACTTGAAAGATGGTGAGAGTGAGTGAGAAGGTGCACAATGGAGGGAATTTGAATTCCTCAGTGGATGTTGAGGAGGAATCAGTGGATGAGGATGATGATGCAACAAATTTGGATGGAGATTTGGGTGCATAGAGGGATGGTCTATTTTCTGAGGATGCGGATGACTAGACTCGATATTTTTTCCCCTCTTCTCCTAAGTTTTTGGCTGAGTTTGGAGTTGTTGTTGGTGTGAGCCTTCATGCCTTATCTCCCTATCTTGGCATTGGGTTGGAGTAGAAGGGCGCTTTCTACTTTTTTGGGCTGCTTTCTATGTTAAAGGACTCTTGGCTTGCTTCTTCATGCTGGAGTTTTGGGTCCTTGGCTATGTTTCCTGATGTCGGGGGTGTGTGTTTCACAGTGGGGGTTGTGATTCATGTGGAGTGGGGCTCCAAATGTGTATTCCTCTAGATATTTCAAAGTAGAGCTATGGGTCTTCCGCTGAAGATGAGTGGGAAGAGGAGCGAAACTCCTATCTTGAATTCCTCTGGAGATTCTAAAGGTGTTGGGTATGCTGCTATAGATGATGATGTTGAAGCATGGAGAGTGGTGTTCTTGCAGCCTTTGGTGTAGTTTTTTGCTGCTATTTGTGGGTTATCTTATTGTCCTCTCTCCTTTGATCTACTACGAGTGAAGACTGTTGTTATGTGTCGTCTATTGGGGTTTTGTGTGTGCCCTATATCTATTCACTTTTGGGTGTTGGTTTTATTTTTTCTGACTTGCTGGGGATTTTGGGTGAGTGTTTTCCCCTCCTCTTTGGGGGCTTCTTTTCTAGGTTTGGTTAGGGTTGGCTTCTCTTTAGATTCCCTCCTTGTTGTCTCTTATGCTCCTATCTTGTTATTTTTCTTGTTGTTGTGGGTGCACCTTGAGTCTTGTTGTTTGGCTGGGTTCTAGTCCTTCTTGCTCCTTGTGTCCTTGGTGTAGCTAGGTCTATGTGCTTTGTGCTTGGGTTTGAAGATGATGGTTGGGCTTGGTTTTAAGGTTTTTCTCTCATCCCAGTTGTTCTTAAGGATTTTCAAAGCATTGGTTGCCTCTTCTTTGGAGGGGTGTCATCTTGTGAGATGATTAAAGAAATTTTTTATTTGCTCCTTTGGCTTCATTTTTGGTTGGGCTAGCCTTGAATGGTATTATGCTACCTTTGGATTCTAAGTTCGATGTTTTTACAGGAGCCTCTTCTTTTTCCTTGGGCCTTGAGTTTCCTTTAGAGGTGGAGACTTCTTCTATTGAGGTGGAGACATCTTCTTTGGAGGTGGAGGTGTGTGGTTGGTTCAAGGTTTCTCTCCTACTACTCCTTTTGAGGTGGAGGCCATTCCTATGGACGTGGAGTGGGCAATTGATAGAGTGTGGTTGTTGCTATGAAAACTTTTCACTTAGTTTATTTTCCTTTAGAGGTGGAAAGGAAGATTGGAAGAGATGGATGTCTCAAGTTTTTATTCTGGAGGCTCAGATGCTTTTGGTTTCTATCTGGTGGGTTGATGTTGCCTTTTCCATGGAGGTTGAGTTGATGTTGTTTTTGATTCTTGGCTCAGTGATGTCTTTCCTGAGCAACTGGTTGGTTGATTCCTAGTTGACATAGGTGATTTCTATGTGTGTTTGGGTTGTTGAAGCTTGGCTGATGCATGCGGGTTCTATGCTTCCCTATGGGTTCTAGGTCCTAATTAAAATCTGGTTGATTCTTGGCTCTATAGTGTCTTCCAGGAGTGGTTGGTTTGCTAAGGCCTTGAAGATGTAGGTAAATGATCTTAGAGTTCCTGCTTAGTGGTTTGGTGTTCTCTCCATATCCCCTATTGAGATGGGGTTTTTGGATTTGCTCAGATTTTTTCTTAGGGGTCTGATGGTGTCTTACACCATTATTTTTATTATCTTTCTTGTCTTTGTGGTGTCTTCCATGAGTGGTTAGTTTTTTTATTCTTGCCAGATGTAGGAGGGTTCTTTGTATAGTTAATTAGGTTTCTGGTCCCAGTTAAAACCAGGTTGTTAAAGGGTTTTAGGCCCTTGCTTGTTTGTAAGTTGCAATGTGTTGTCATGTTAATCTTTTAGAGGCTACTGTGGAGCTATTTTTGGTTTATGCTTTATCTTTTCTGTAGATTTCTTTCCTTTGTACTTGGTTCTGGGCCCCATCAAAACCCATTTTTGAACCCCTAATCAAGACTAAATTACTACCAACTAATATAAATAAGTGTTAATAAATATTACTAAATATAATGATTATGCAACTAATAAACAATGTATCAATATACCTATCAGTTGACATAAATCAGTGAGAAAAAACAATTAAATAAACTACCAAATTGATCAAAATGATGATAAAAATTAATGACTAAATACATTACCAATGGATAGAAATCAATGAATAAAAATGACTAAATAAGTGACCAATTAACATCAATCAATGACTAAATTAACGAAAAAATATAGTAGTGAATAAAAAATGACTAAATAAGTGACCAGTTTAAAACATTCAATGACTAAATTACACACTATCAAATCAATCAAATTAACAACTACATCAATGACCAAATCGATCAATCAGATGACTAAATATATGAGCAAGTTGATCACTCATATGACTAAACCAACAACCAAATCAATCAATCGGGTGACTAAATTAACGACCAAATCGATCAACCAAACGACTAAAAATGGTTTAGTCATCAATTTGGTCATGTTATAGATGACTGAAAATCAACTACTACTGGTCACACGACCATGTTCAGTCATTTATAAGTAGTTTTTAGTAGTTTTATTAGTCACATATTGTTGTTTATGTACTAGTGTAAAGGTTGGTATACTAACAATGTGATGGAGGCTCTTTCCCTTTTATGTGTTGTGGAGCGTGATTGCGCTCTTGGGTGGAGCTGGATCATTTATGAATCTGATTCTCAAGTGGTGGTGACTTTACTAAAGAGGCAATAGTTAGAGGATTTCAGTTAGCATTTGGTTGTAATTATAAAACAAATTCTTAATTTGTGTGCTTCCTTGGAATTTGTTACTTTCTTTCACATTCCTAGAGAATGAAATGGGGTTGTGGATTGTTTGGCTAAATGGTCTTTTTCTCATTTGAAAAATTACAATATTATGGAAAGGGGTCAATTACCTTCAGATTTGTCACAAAATTTGGACCACTTAGTGGAGATAGACAGGGGTGTTTAATTCCCTTGCCTTGTACTTCTCTTTTTTGGTTTGAATAAATCTTTACCCCTCTTTTAGTTTAAGATATTTTATTGTATTGGTTTCACCTTATTTCACAAAAATATCTACTCCTAAGAGAACACATATCATTCCAAGGCTACAAAAAACCAAAAGATCAAAATTCTTCCATAGTAAAATATCACTTCATCATCAAAAGTCCCACTAAAGTGATCCAAAATTACCAATGATATCATGATGAATATATCCTAATTAAAGATCATTTGTGGTTACCACACAAGAAAATATCTCAACTATAACATCAAGAGTTACCAAGGGTAAAGTAAATCTAGGATCTCTAAAAGAAGATAACTACTACAAGTTAAAACACAAATTATTGTAAATGACCCAAAGTACTCTTATACATGAATAAAATGGACATACCAAATTACAAATTTCTAATATCATACCTTAACATGAAGAACTTAATCTTTCTCTTCTAGGATAAATATGATGGCATAACCTTATGATAAAAACTTCTCAATATCTCCATCTCTTGCGCTTAATATATAGACTCAAGAAGGCCTAGAAAACCATAGAATAAATTACCATGTACCCAAATAAGGTCCCAAAACACTATGATAAGATTTAATATGACCCAAACCCCATTTGGAGTTCTTATTTTTTATTTACCTCCTTTATAAATATGATTCATGAAATTTCATAACATACATCATAAGTGGCTCGTGATTCTTAGTTTACTTTGTAACTCCCTTAAATCATGCTCACACATACATCCTAGAACATTTTATTAATAACTCCCACATCTTTAAACTCCATAATAACATTAATATTATATTATATATTCTTGCACACATTCTAAAATAGTCGCTACATGGCCAAAGGTACCTCCTTAAAGTGGGATGTCTCATTTCCCTAATGAAGATAAAAAAATAATAAATATAATAATAAGAATTTTAAATATTAAGACTTGTAAGGTGTGTGACACACTAGTTTGGGAATTATTCTAGACATTAGACTTACTTTTTAGTGACAAAATTAATTCTATAGCCACTTCCTCTAATGCTTGATGTCTAATGGAGATATCAATATTAAAAAATTCTTCTCCTCGTTCTACCATATTCATCTCTATCCTATGCACTATATATAATATACACTCCTTTGTCAACTCAAAAAATTAATATGGGATAGTTGATAAGAAACGTACCATGGGATCTAATATTGTCTCCTTATTAACTATGATGGAAAAAGGGTATGCCTTAACAATTTCTAAAGGATTCCTTTTGTTTAAAAAAATATATATATTGTATTCCAATCAAGAGCCTAGTATTTTTTCCCCTTCAACTTCCCTCCTACCACCTAGCTTCATGTAACTCATTAGTAATATTTACACTTCTCAAATTCCTCTTGCAATATTTCTTCTTCACCTTTTTCCTACTCTTCATATGAATAGTCAGTATAATGCACCAATATTCTTTTTTCTTTTGTCTCCTTGTTCTCACCAATTTTATTCTCTCATCCTTTTCTAAGAACACTTTTGTAATACTTTTGTTTAGTATCTTTTACTTGTGAACCTTGTGGTGTGTTAGTTCCTAACTTAGAAGTAATTATTTCTCCTACCTATCCCTAAATTTCATATCATGTGTTGAACATTTCAAAATTCTAGATGAATTCTAAATATGGGCAATTTTTAGTTGTTTTCTAGCATTTCTATGAAGTTACAAAGTTTTAGTGGAAAACCAAACATTTTCTTCCTATACAAATATCATTTTCTAATATATTCATACCTAAAATTTCTATATAATTCTCTACACCCTTTATCTTCTTTAATTCTCCCTCATTCTTCCCTTTTGTTGAATCTCAGTTATGATCTTGAACTCTCATCTCTATCCCTATGTCTATACCTCTATTTTTTTCCCAACGTTACATGAACTTCACTTACCCTTCCTTGCATATTTTCAAAGTGGACATGCACCTTTTTTTCCTCCATTTTATCCACTTTTTCAAGCCTTCCTCACATCACTTCATTTCTTCCTTACAAAAATATTGTTTGAATATGGATATTTATCTCTCCTCTCATTCTATCTCCTCTCCCTTGTGGATTTACAGGGTCCATATGGATGCGTTCCTTATCCATTCCTCATTCTAATATTTTGTCTTTCCCCACTTCCATTTCCCAAATTTCCTTTCATTCCTCATTTTTCACCTTTGAACCTCAAAATTTCCTCTAGTCATATCTCCTATCAAATATCCACTTCCTACATCCTTTTCTACATAAAATTCACAAAAATGATCCTAATACCTTTTGTATTTAGTTTCTTCTTATGTAGAATTGAACCTAGCTTTCAGACATCTAATTCCACACTCATACATATTTCCATGATGTCCATTCCCACAAAAAATTTCCATACTTTTTTTTGTACTATTCATCCATTCCTTTCACTTGTTAATAGAGTTTTGAAGGACTTCCAGGTCTTCTTCTAATGTCTAGTTTAATTTTCTTATCCCACAAGAAAACCCCACATCTCCCATTCCAAGGTGGAAATGTCCACTACTCCATTGAGTTTTTTCAAGTTAGAGATCACAATATTACGTTCCTTCATGAAAAACCTTGGAGACCATTAATGAATTTAAATGAATATAATAAAAAATAAAATGGCTCCTGTATGTTTCCTAGTATAAGACCCTGTGATGGTGACCCTAGAAAGCATGGGTGACCTTTAAAATTACATGCAACCATGCATCTTTCCCAAGATTCCTATTTGGCATAAAATTATATATTCTATATTTTCATTTGTAAGAGGATGGGGAGAAAATATTGAAAACTAAGAATGAAGAGAAAAAAATATAATTTGAGAGGGTCTTCCTTCCATTATTAAGTTGAAATAATTCTTATTTTATAATATTTTGGGTTTCATCCCAAGGTTGTAATACAAAATTATTGTCCTAGGAGAATGATTTTAAATGTGTAGATCCAATATCTCATAAATTTTTGCATGTAAATTGTGTATGTTTATGAATATTACGTTCCTTGATAAGAAGAGATTTATTATTTAATATGATGCAGACCAACCAATATGTCAAATTTGTTGTTGCCAGTTATATGGGAGGCTTAGGACATATATGTCTGAAGAGGCACACCTTCACATTAACCTTAGATAGTTTCAACACTTATAGTTGAATATGCTAGCAATCACCTAAATATAATCATTAAATAATGATCTAATACCAAGTTAAATAATGATTATATTTCTTTATGATTTGATATATCTAAGGCTTTTCTATTTTCAGAATATGATTCTTACAATGACTATACTTTCTTGCAAATTATAATCAGAATATTGAACTAGATGAATCTGAAGTTGATGCCAAATCAATATTGAAAAATATTGATCATTAATTCACAAGTCTGAATTTTCCTTAATAGTATTCGATCTACAAGAGAAAAACATTTATTGATTCAATGTCTCCTATTGTCAATCAGATCTGCATTAAATATATAAGGAAGAGACACATCCCATGAGCGGACATGTCTCCACAAAGTGGAGGCATGTCCGTTCATGAGATGTCTCATGAATTGTGCCTTTTCATCTTAATTAAACACCTGATCTCTAATTGGGATTTTTTTCCTAATAAACATACATGCTTACCAAGTTCGATCTGTATTTATCTTGCACAAATAAATAATATCCAATCTAGAAATGATCACCGATAATGATTTTTGATCGGGATCCTATATGAAACATGAAAATTTATACAATTAAATATATATATGTGTGTATACATATGTCAGTACATACTAACATATATATACACACACATATTATCAAATCGATCATCATTTCTATATATGATCGAAGCTACCATATTTCAACACTCCCTCTTAGCTAGGGAAGATAAAACTAACCAAGTATATAGCTATATCACCTTAGTCATGATATCAGAAGATATGGTATGCTTCTAAGAGTGTCAAGTCACATGACATTCTTCATAACACATATTCATTATGGTATGTGCACTGACATCAAGTCTCATGATGTCTACCATAATAAATCATGGCATATCCAAGGAAACATTTATCCACCTTGATTATCTCATAGAGATCATAATGATCTTTAACTGATATCAAGTCTCATGATATCTATCAAAATTTCTAAGAGATACTATCATGACATATCCATGGATATCAAGTCACATGATATCCATCATGATAGTGAAACTAATCATTGTAAATAGTGATATCACCTTACTCGTGATATCAAAAGATATGGTATGCTTCTAAGAGTGTCAAGTCACATGACATTCTTCATAGCACATCTTCATTATGGTATGTGCACTGACATCAAGTCTCATGATGTCTACCATAATAGATCATGGCATATCCAAGGATACATTTATCCACCATGATTATCTCATAAGGATCATAATGATCTTTAACTGATATCAAGTCTCATGATATCTATAAAAATGTCCAAGAGATACTATCATGAAATATCCACAGATATCAAGTCACATGATATCCATCATGATAGTGAAACTAATCATTGTAAATTCGTCACCTTAGAATGTCAAATACAAGTGTTCATTATCAGAAAGATCATCACCTTTCAATAATGTACACAAGGGGGGGGGGGGGGCATAAAGTCATGGAGTCACACAAATGACAAAAGAGTTTACTCATTAAACATCTTTTAAATATATTAGTACAAAAAAACAATTTGAGTCCCAATCTCAATAATAACTTACATTTCAACCATACCAAGTTTCTTCTTGAAGAGTTCAAATTTAACTCTGGAGAGAGGTTTTGGTGAGAATGTGTGTTGTTTGATCGCTTGTACTAACATACTTCAACTGGATCACATTCCTTTCTACCATGTCTCTCACATAGTGGTAAGGAATATCTATATGCTTTGATCTATCATGGAATACTTGATTCACTAAAAGCTTAATACAACTCTGATTGTCACAGTGGATAATAGTAGGATTTAGAGGCTCACCAAATAATCCCACAAGCAAATTCTAGAACCATACTGCTTCTCTTGCTCACATAGAGGCTGCAATATATTCAACTTTTGTTGAACTCAGTGCCATAGAAGATTGTTTCCTGCTACATGTAGACCTCAACCTGAAATAACATCCAGAGGTACTCGTTCAATCATCTTCTTTAGGTTCAGTAGGCTCCCTCTGAATCTTCAAGAACTTGCATCAACCTCCTGACCTCATCGTCCAAGATTTCCTGCAACACTTTATTTAGAGAAATGGTTTCAACCACACACCTCTGTAGAATTCAGAGCTGTCCTCTTCAAAATCATCCCAGATCACTCTATTATGAATAGGTTTGTGGAGCTACCAATGTTAAATCCAGGTTGACTGACTTGAGAGATTATGATCTCAATTGCTGAAGAGGTACTTCAAGGATTTATCATCAACACTGCAACCCTTACTTATTCTCAGTGAATCATAGAACTCCCTCTGAAGGTTAATTCTTCCTCTTCGAAGAGATGTATTCAACCATTCATTTAGTCTCATGGCTGCAAGTAGTGTCTCCATTATCTTATTCTTTTGAAATAAATCTCCCGGTCCATCCTCATGCACATTAAGAAGAGTTTCCTTAATAGTTTATATGACTCAACTATTCCAAAGAGAAATACAAATGCTAGAAGCATACAAGATTCACTTATCCAATGTTATATCATGAATTAATGACTACATAAAAATTCATGAGAATTATTAAGGATATGAAATACTTATCTCTCAATCAAAGATGCCTGTCAGATTTCAATCTCCATAAATTTCCCTTCGATGTATTAATGGCTTCTTTTACGCACAGTCAGCACTGAAGCAAATAATTGAAGGATGAATTCTAGACTATACCAAATATCGGTTATGCCAAACAAAAAATTCCAATATGATATATTTAGGTGAAACCTCCAAAACTTAGAGTATGAAATTCTTCTGAAGATAGGTGCATTTCAACCAATGAAGACCAATATTGCCTCCGCCGTCTAGGCAGAGCCAATGGCTCTATCTGGTGCTGATTGAAGATTTCCATCATTGGGTTGCATACTAGACAATCACTCTAGCACTTTGTATTTTGTTGCTCTTGAGGATTGACTATGTCTTTCCTCAATTTGAATTTGATCCCTTCATATGATATTGGTCGACGCTTATTATTTCTGACTTCAACAATCAGTGCAACACTTGGAAATTTCAATTCGCACTCCCTTCAATTGCAAATATTCTCAACAATGGTTGGTGTCTTTGCTTGACTTAGTTTCTTGACTCCTTAATTTCCATAGTCGCGGCAGTCTCCAAGCTTGACCTGTAGCGACAACTTGAATATAATGAATCTCTTCTTATATTTATTTGTTTCAATGATATTTCCCACAACTGACTTTATAAATATTAAGGCATTTCCTTAAGCAGTTCCCGATAAAATTTTCTTGACACTTAAATTGAAACAACATCACAAGGAATTGTGATAATTCATTTGTTAGTGAATAACATGACATACTTTGTGGTTTTTAAATCTGAATATTTAATTCAAATATCTCCAACTCATACGATGCCTCCAAAGTCCCTAGATGATAAACATATATTCGATGGCCATATTAGTATTTCCTTGTGATAAAACGATGTCTTAATTCTTAGCTAAGATGTTTCATCTTCGATGCCTTTAGTTTTTCATATCTTTTTTTCTTTAATATGAGGAAAATTTATTGCTTTAGTTCTTGCGACGACCCAGAATGATCACCTTACATTAGCCTTTGTTTATGTTGCTCCCATGTAAGTCCATTCCCTTAACATGAAGTGGAACTAGATGAATGAACATAACCTGGCAATACTAAGGGTGGCTATAATGAAATGTAATATACTAGTGTTTCATCTTCACACTAGTCCCATCCCTCTTCCATATGATTTATTATTTAATACGATGCAGACCAACCAATATGCCAAATTTGTTGTTGTTAGTTATATGGGAGGCTCAGGATGTATATGTCTGAAGAGGCACACCTTCACAATAACCTCAGACAGTTTCAATGCTTATAGTTGAATATGCTAAGAAATCACCTAAATATAATCATTAAATAATGCTCTAATACCAAGTTAAATAATGATTATATTTCTTTCCGATTTGATATATCTAAGGCTTTTCTATTTTTAGAATATGATTCTTACAATGACTATACTTTCTTGCAGATTATAATCAGAATATTGAACTAGATGAATCTAAAGTTGATGCCAAATCAATATTGAAAAATACTGATCATTAATTCACATGTCTGAATTTTCCTTAATAGTATTCGATCTACAAGAGCAGAACATTTATTGATTTCAATGTCTCCTATTGTGGATCAGATCTTCATTAAATATATAAGGAAGAGATAAACTCCATGAGTGGACATGTCTCCACAAAGTGGAGGCATGTCTGTTCATGAGATGTCTCATGAAGTGTGCCTTTTCATCTTAACTAAACACTCGATATCTAATTGGGGTTTGTTTATTAATAAACATAAATGCTTACCAAGTTCGATCTGTATTAATCTTGCACAAATAAATAATATCCAATATGGAAATGATCACCGATAATGATGCTCGATCGGGATCCTATATGAAACATGAAAATATATACAATTAAATATATATATGTGTGTATACATATGTCAGTACATACTGACATATATATACACACACATATTATCAAATCAATCATCATTTCTATATCTGACCGAAGCTACCATATTTTAACAATATAAAATTCTATAAAATCCTTGTAAAGATTTCACAAGGTATAAGTTTGGATTAATACAAGGAATATATGGGTCTATTCGTAAACTACTAAGTTATGTTCATTTTGATATTTTATAATTTTTTATTTATTTTTAATTGCATGCATAGATCCTAGCTTAAGTGTGAAGTTGAAAGGTATAGTCTTTAGTGGTATCTTCATTAAGATATGAAAAAATGGGTTTTAGTCATTATATTTATTAATTTGTATGAAAGTTAAGACTTTATCTCCATACCTAGTATAAGACACCCATATAATTCATGCTCAACCCCACATCACACCCACATTCAAAATAATTAAATTTTAAACTCCAGTTTAGATTATGTTGATTCAATTTAATCCAATTCCATGTTTAGATGTGCATAAGAACATTAGGGGTTATTATGGCATTATCCTTAGACACTTTATATGGTAGTTGATTTTATTTATGAAGGTACCAAACCTTACATTTTTAAAACAACATACAAACACTTAGTGATAGAAAAATGGGAGTACTATGTCCTGGTATGGTTTGTGTCAAGGATTATTTCCTTTATAATAACTAATATATCACCTTAGGGAAGCCACCCTTGGACTAGAAAATCCTAAAGTTGAACAAGGTATTACCCTCCTTACCAAAATTTTCCACAATTTTCCTACCTATCACAAGTGTGAAGTATCCTTCCTTGAGTTTGACACCCTTGGTACTCAGGGAAATCTTATGGGAACCTATAAATTTGAGCACCAACATGGTGAAGTTCTCCTTCCAAATCAACATCTAATTATTCCACCTTTTGTAGTAGTGTATTTTTTCTAGTATTTGTTTTCATTTCCTTTGATTATTACTTGATAGTGATGAAGGGAGAGTCTCCCTCAAACACACCTTACATAGAAAATAACATTCCAAAACAAAAAACATGCAACTTTATCATATTCTCAAAAATCATCCACATACATGAAATCAAATTTATTATAACTATCTAGTCACAAGACCACTATTACAAAAATCTGGGCTACAAATACATGTAGAAAATCAAACAGGAAAATCTACAAATGGAAATAATGGCCACTGAAACCCCAACCTTTGTTCTTTGTTGAAAAGCAAGAATTTTGTCTATCTTCTCATCTAGAATGAACCCATTTTCATTCCTAACCACTTTATAAGAATTTTTCACTCTCTAATGAACTGCCACTTCTATTTTTGGTGCCCGATAGATTTAGTTACCCCTTTTTTTTCCGAATTTTAAAAATTCCTAAATTTTAGTCCGACTTTTGAATGTCGTAACTTTTGACTCAAGCATTAGATTGAAAAACTGTCCACACTATTGGATAGATCTTGATGAGAAGTAATGTTGCAGAAGGATGATAAACCAACCTTTTGATTTTTAGCCACTTTTCAAGCCAATTTAGAACCTCTAGGTGCCTCAAATTAACTTTAAATATTTTTAAAGTTATTTTTAAAGAAAAACATTAATATCTCACAAGTAACAAATGGTATTGAAGTGATTTCTTCACTGTTCGCTTCATTTCATCATTCTATAGCTCTTTGTAAGATTACATGTTCATATGTGCATAAATGTTAACTTACTAAAAATAGAAACCTACTATTTTTAGGCTTTCCGATCTTACTAAAAATAGAAACCTACTATTTTTAGCCCTTCCAACTTACTAAAAATAGTAAGTAATCCTACTATTTTTAGCCCTTAAAATTTATTCACTAAACCTAACTAGAATCAAAATAAATATTTTTTTTGGGGTGCAAGATTGCTCTTACACCTTGGATATTCCTGGATCAGATATTATTTTCAATTCCTTTGCACATAAGGTTCTCCTCACCTTAAAATCATTTATTTCGAATTTCTCTTTCTAAGGTGGTGTAACTATAATTCATAAGCCTAATATATCTAATATTATATTTTCTCATTCTCCTTGATTATTTCTTCCCTCTTTATTTTAGTAATACAAATGAACTTTAGGGAAGAAAATGTTTTATTTTATTTTATTTTTTGATTATTTTTCTTTATTCTTTTGAAACTTCTTTGTAGCCTCTTTCCTAGCACTTTTTTTCTCTATATACTCCCTCTAGCTTCTAAACCTCCAAGAATTAGGATAGTTCAAGAGGGTAAGGATAGTGTTTTAATACTTTTTAATAGTCATTAGCTTCATAAGGAATTCAAGGTCCACCCAAGTATTTTGTAGTTATATAGTCTCAATATGGATATGATCTTTATCTATCACAAAAGCTACATCATCATCAATTTTCTTCATAATACTCTAAAAATTTCTCTTTGTTATTGAATTTGTAACTAAAATTTTATAAAGAATCAATCATATAAAAATTAGAGGGTCCCATGAAGAAACTATTAATATGGTCCAATATTTTTATTTCTATAGGTTTTTCTTATATCTCCAAATACACTTTCTCATCCTAAGCATCTGACTCATAAAGTAAAGAGATAAACATATTATCAAATATCGACAAGTTAATTCATATTGATTTTTCTTTTTTTGAGTGGACTTTTAATTAGTTTCTCTCTTAAGGTCTCACATAGATCATACTCATTCCCTTTCATGACCATTTCATGTGCTACAAAAATGGAAGTACTAGTGATTGAATCCTCTGTTAGTACACTATATTTTGTATGATGAATTTTATTACATATTTCACCATTAGGTTTTAGATTTTATTTATTTCCAGTATAATACCATCATATGCTTCTCTCATTAATGATATGGTAGTTTTACTTTCAACCTTCAAGTATATCCTCTTATCACATAGTCTAATGACTACCCCAATCAAATTATTCATGAAATAAAATGTGTTGATGGAATTATCACAAAATAAATGAAAATAAACGATTGTAGACACTAAAAAAAATTGAAAGACAAAAATCCATATACAAGAAAACATATATTTTTTATAGTGGTTCACCAACTGGCTACATCCACTTTTAGCATGGAATTTTTTTTATTGAATTATATTTTTGTATATATCCATATGCTATAGCATAAAAGTGTGTTCAACCTGTGTGCTATATCAATGCAAAGTGGTTATGAAGGCTTGCTAGAATTTCATTCCTCTGGTTGTAAAGTTTTGGACAAGAAGATTTGCGTACATTCTTCGTAATGTCTTATGAGTTCTATGTTGCAATTATGAAGGTGTTTTCATTGATGTCAATAGGAATTCTATTGACTGGTGTTGTCATTGATCTCAACTATGTGTTAAGGAAATTATTACATGATGAAGTTGTCAAGGATATTGAGAAAATTGTGAAAAGAGGAGAACAAGTTGTTTCAGGTTGTGTATGTGTAGTTGAGATATTGAGGAAGTGTTGTGAGTACATGGAGCTATATGTTTATTTCAGTGTCTAAATGTGAGTTGGAATGAAGTAATGAGTTGACAAGATGTCTTTAGTACTTCGTTTCCAAGTGCTTTTGAGAAAATTTGATAGGCAGAGTAAATTGTGTTGTGCAAGTGTTCAAAATGTGATCTAGTATTGTGCTCTATGTTTATTATATGTTGATAATATGCTTATGTAGATCTGATATCTTTTTCATGGTTTATAGACGTTGTTATATTCAAAATTTGGGTTTTTGGATCGATGTATAGAGCAGGATATTTTCACCAGTGTGTGAACTAGTTTTTCAATGATAATTTTTGTGACTTGGGAGAAATGTATTTTCTCCACTTTTATTCACCATTTGGATTTAGGTTGTGTATATTTGGAAAGTTTCTTATAATTTTTGTATCTTTCATATTTCAAAATTTTACTTGATTTGGTATAGTAAAAATTCAGTTTCATATGTTAGTGTGTGAATAAGGTTTACCAATTGTTTTGAGTTGAATTATCTGTATGATGAAAGATTGGATGAAGTGTTTGATGAATCTCAAGTATTCGTAGTTTATTCTAGATCATGTTCAAGTTAATTTTTTTGTTTGAAACTTTCAAAATGATTTAAGGAAGCATGTACTTAATTATTATGGTGTTTACCATGAGTATTGGTTGAACTTGCATTAGCACTACATGTGAAGGTTATGGAAGTGTGTTGAGGTGTGTTGGGATCTATTTAGGTCCTAATTAAGGATTTATATAGGTCTCCTACATTCCTAGCCACCATGGGAATGTTTATGTGTGACCTATTTTCTATTTGTAAGTGTAACAGATAGTTGTCAACCTTGGAGAGGGTTTTTGAAGTTGAGGATAGTATATATAAGAGTTGAGTTGTGAGATGAAAGGAAGAATCAAGAGAGAAGGAAGAATCAAGAGAGAAGAAAGATAGGTGCAATATTTATGTGAGTGATGTGTGTGATATGAATTTGAGCAGTGCAATGTGAATTTCAAGTGTTTTGGATTCCTGAAGGTAGTGAGCTAAAGGTGTCCAAAATAATTCAAGCAAGACTATGAGATTGTTGGAGAATTGTGGTGGATTCCTTTCTACATTGATAAAGTGTTCTCTATGTAACATTTTTATTCTATCTTCTTATTTCTTTCTATGGTAGTGAGCCCTAGCTATGAGCCTTTCTAGACAATGTGTCCTATTTTGGCAGTGATCCCTTTTATACCGGTTTTGCAATTTACTTATATTGTGAGCTAATACTCATTGTGGTTTTTCCCTCATTGGGTTTTCCATATAAATTTGGTGTTCTCTTGTGTATGGTGTTGTTATTTCTATTTTTTTTATCTATGTTTCATGTTTAATCACATTAATAAAATAACGGTTTAATGAATGCATGTGAATTTGATTAATGTTGAGGGTTTTGAAGGATTGATTTTCTACAACTAATTCACCCCCACTCTCAATTGTCTTTTTCATTCAGCAATTGGTATTAGAGCAAGGTTCCTTAGAAAAGAGATTAACCACTTGAGGTAGATCCGAGATGGGGAAAAAGGTTTCATTGGAATTCCTTATATTTGATGGCACAAATTATGCATTCTTGAAGATAAAGATGGAAGGATATCTAGCCGCTTAGGGATTTGAGATTGAAAAATATTATAAGACTACATAAATTCCACCTCAGAATGCTCCAAGTGCAAGTGCAAAGATCAAGGCACATGAGATCAATGCTAAGGCAAGATTTATTATTGTGAATAGTATTTCAAATGCTAAATTAGTAAAAGTTATGAGTTTGAAGACCGCCAAAGAGATTTGGGATAAGCTAGAAAGCATTTACAAAGGAGATGAAAAATTTAGACAAGAAAAGCTACAAAATTTGAATGCACAATTTGAGACCTTGCATTTGTTTGAAGATGAAACAATCAAAATCTACATGTAGAGAGTTGATGAGCTTGCAAGCACAATGAGAGGTCTTGGTGCACAAGTGAAAGAATCTAAAGTGGTAAATAAAGTTCTCAGATATCTTCCTGATTCTTATAGTGAAAAGGTATATTATATTGAGTAAATTGTAAAACTTGATACTTATTCTAGAGATCAGATGATTGGTACACTAACTTCTTTTGAAATGAGAAAAAAAGGCTTGAAAAATGGTATAAAAGTAGATACTACTTTCAAGGCTGGAGTATCATAAAAGGTTGAAGATTCATACAAGGAATATCTTGATGATGTGCAAGCTAACTTTGTAAGAAGAATGAAGAAGGGCACTAGTAAGTATAAAGGTAAATTTGGTCTTTAAAATGTTTTAACTGTGGTGATATAGGTCATTATGCTTCAAGATGTCTAAAAAATTGTAAACAATAAGAGTAAGGAGAATAAAGGAAAGATGACTAAAAGAGCCTACTGTGTTAGAGAAGATGTTGGTGTTTCTAATGATGAATCTGATTATGGAGGCTTTGATGAAAATTAATGCTTTTTCTTGGCTATAAAAGATAAATATAGTTCTTCTAACTTTGAATTTTGTGTGAAGGAAAGAATTTTAGAGAAGAAGTATAAAGTTGAAGGTACTTTGGTATCTGCCTTTCATGTTAAAGAAGATAAGAATTACTGGGTTGTTGACAATGGTTGAACTAATCACATGACTAGAGACAAAAGTAAGTTTGTTAAACTTGAAGAATATGACAGAGGACTAGTTAAATCTAGAGATGATTCAAGAGCTGAGATTTGAGGAATAGGTTCTTTAGTTTTGATGGCAAGCATAAAACTAATAATATTTACTATGTTAAGGGTTTAAGGAATAACCTTTTGAGTGTTGGACAAATATTTAGAAAGGGATATAATATTGTGTTTAAGGATGAATCATGTGAGATTAGAAAAGGGTCTAGAATTGCCATTACTACTGGTAAAAGGACAAATGGAAACATCTATCAATTTAAAGGTTTTGATGGAAATTGCTTTATGTCTCATATTAATGAAATTTGGTTATGGAACAAAAGGATGTGTCACATGAATCCTGATAATTTGACAAGAATTAGTTCAATTCATGTAGTGAGAGACCTACCAAGAATCACAAAACCTATCAGTGTTGTTTGTGAGAGTTTTCAATTTGGAAAACAAACAAGGAGTAGTTTCAAGGAAAGGAACAATATGCTACTAGACTACTGGAATTAGTACATATAGATATTTGTGGTCCTACAAGGGTGAGAAGTCTAAAAGGTGACATGTAATTTATTCTTTTGATTGATGACTATTCTAGAATGACATGGGTTACTTTTCTTAAAGAAAAATTTGATGCACTAGATAAATTCAAGGCATTTAAAGCTATAGTTGAGAATGAAATGAATCTAAAAAATAAATGTTTGAGGTCTGACAGAGGTGGTGAATTCACCTCCAATGAGTTTAACATGTTTTTTGAAGTTCATGGAATAAAGAGGCATTTTTTTGCCCCTAGAAATCCTCATAAAAATGGAGTTGTTGAAAGGAAAAATACGATTGTTCAAGAAGCTTCTAGGACTATGATGAAAGAGAAATTTTTTTTGGAAGTCTACTAGAGAGAAGAAATTCATACTTTCATTTACATACTTAATAGAGTTCAAGCTAAAGCTAACAATACAAAGACACCCTATCAGTTATGGTATGGACAGATTCCTACTGTGCAGTATTTTAGAGTATGTAGAAGCAAGTGTTATATAAAAGGAGAAGAACCAGACTTAGGAAAGTTTGATGCAAGGTCTGATGAAGGAATATTCCTTGGATACTCTATTAAAATCAAAGCTTACAAATGTTACAACAAAAGGCCGAGAAAGTTTTTTGAAAGTGAAAATGTTAAAGTTGATGAAAACTTGATGAATTCAATTACATTGGATGGATATGTGTCAGATGAACCTGATTGTAGAGAAGAAGAATAAAAATTTGATGAGAAATAAGTACAAAATGAAGAGGAAGAAGCTCCAAAGAAGACTCCTAAAACCCCTAAGTATGTGCCAAAGAATCATTCTGAATATTGGATCATTAAAGACAAGAGGAAACCTATATTGACAAGAATCAAAGCTACTGAAGTTGAGGTAAATCTATGTTTACTTTCTAAAGTTGAACCTAAATAGTAAGTGAAGCATGTAAAGATGAACATTGGATGAAGGTAATGGAAGAAGAACTTATGTAGATAGAGAAAAATCAGACTTGGGAATTGGTTCCTAGACCAACAAAGAAGAACATAATTGGAACTAAGTGAGTATTAAAAAAAAAATGAATGAGAATGGAGAAGTGGTAAGAAATAAAGAAAGACGTGTGTAAGGGTTACTGACGAGTGCAAGGAATAGACTTTGAGGAGACATTTACTCCTATGGCTAGGATGAAAGCTATCAGAATTTTTTTGGCATTTACAACAAGTAAAGAATTTAAAGTTTATCAAATGGATGTGAAGTCTACTTTTCTAAATGGTGAATTGGAAGAAGAGGTTTACATGGAACAATCTGGAGGATTTTAGTTGTCAAATCTACCAAATATGGTATGTAAATTGAATAAGGAACTAAATGGATTGAAGCAAGCTCCCAGAGCTTGGTATGTAGGATTGTATAGATATTTGATACAACAAGGATTCAATAAGGGCACCACAGATAGTAATTTCTATTTTAAAATTGAGGAAGACAAAATATTGATAGTGGTTGTCTATGTGGATGATATTATATTTGGTGGAAATGAATTTATGTGTAATAAATTTGTTGAAGAGATTTAGAAAGGGTTTGAAATGTCAATGTTTGGGGAGATAAATTTCTTCCTTGGACTACAGAACACTCAAATAGATAAAGGGATTTTTATTTCACAATCTAAGTATGTAAAAGAGATGTTGAAGAAATTTGGAATGGATGATTCCAAACCAGTATGCACTCTTATGGTGACTAATTGTAGATTGAACAAAGATGATGATTCACCTAAGACTGATCAGAACAAATATAGATCTATGATTGGTTGATTGATATATCTAACTGCTATTAGACCGAATATCATGCATGTAGTTTATCTTGTGGTTAGATTTCAAGAAGAACCTAAAGAAAAGTATGTTGAAGCAATGAAGAGGACATTCAGATATTTAAGAGGCACTCTGGATTATGGCTTGTGGTATCCTAAGGATACTGATTTCACATTAAATTCTTACAAAGATGCAGATTGAGTTGGTTGTGTTGATGACAGAAAAAATACATGTGGTGGTTCATTTTTTCTTGGATGTAGATTGGTGTCATGGTTGAGCTAGAAGCAAGATTCAATTAATTTATCTACTGCAGAGGCTAAGTATATTGCAAAAACATCATGTTGTACACAAGGTTTGTGGATGAGACATACATTGAAAGATATTAGAGCAGTGTTTGATGATCCTATATCTATCTTTTGTGATAATACAAGTGCAATTAACATTTCAAAGAATCTAGTGAGGCATTCAAGGAAAAATCATATATCAATTACGCATCACTTTATGAGAGAGAAGGTTATGGAGAATGAAGTGAAGCTTGAGTATGTTCCTACAAATACTCAAATTGCTGACATATTTACTAAGGCTCTTCCTAAGGATACTTTTGAGTATCTTCGAGAGAGGTTGGGGGTTATTACCCCTCCTTCATTAAACTACATGCATATAGAGATGCATCATTCTAGTGAATCCATGGATCTATCTCTTTTCTGGACTAATGATTAGAGGCTACCTCTCAAGGGGAGTAGGTAGTTGTAGGCACATAAAAATGACCAAGGCTTGCAAGCAATATTTTACCACCTTTCATCCTAGCATAATTATGACATTTTAATTATGTTTCTAACCCACCTTCAGCTATTAATTGAATAATGCATAATTATTGAATTAATTCATGATTATTAAATAAATAAATCTTATTTGTTTAATGCATCACTAATTATTAAGTCTTCTCACAATTAAATAAAGTTCTCAATTTATTTAATTAATCTTTATAATCAATGTCCTCTTGATTATTAAATAAATATATTTTAATATATTTATTTAATTGTCACTAATACCTAAATCCTCTTTTAATTAAATAGATTTATTAATTTATTTAATTAATTAACTACCTCTTCTAAATTAAATAATTGTTCCTAATTATTTAATTGCTTTATGTGACATTTCCCTCTTTTTAAATAAAACAATTTATTTAAAAATGACTTCACATAGTTGACTGATACTTCTTTTAGTAATTAATTTTAAATCAATTACTTATTATCTCACAAAATCCATATTTTGAATTAATTTAATTCAAAATGGAAATATTATTCTACAAATCAAGTAATTGCTAAAATTACTGATTTTCTAAAAATCTCATCTTCTTATCTTTTGATTTTTGCTAATTTCATCTCACTATCACATTCATTTTGCACCATTGATTTAATTTCCTAAACTAAATATTGTCCACACATTTGGGTATTTTTACCCTAACCCTAATTGAGAGTTTCCATTTTGAATCTTGACCATTGATTCTAGGGAATTTATCAATCTCTCATCTCATCCGTCCGTTCAAGATTGCATTTTCTATAAAATGGAAATCTTGTCCTCATTTTCAGCATCTCTTTTTAATCTCATATTATTATCTCTTCTTGCATCCTTGTTATCATTTTAACTATTTACATTTTAGATCTAATATCTATTTACATTTAGTTTATACAAATCCTTCAATGCTTTGTTTAGGACTAGGAATTATAGAATTTTCTCATCAAATCTGAGGGCACACTCTTCAACACAGCAAGCTAAGGAGGTGCAATGTAAGTTAGTCATGGAGGAGAGAAGATTGGGTGAGATTGTTCCAGTTTCCTTTCTTTTTCTTGTTTATCTCCTATGCATTTCATTTCTTTGATTGGATTATTTAATATTGCATTCATTAGACACTAACAACTTTATCTTCCAGAAAATCCATCATTACATTGGATGAAGATAAGTGTGTTAATACTATTACCATTAAAAAGGCCCCAGAATGCAATGTCACCACGCGTAAAGGAAAGGTCACTATCCTAGGTCCTTCTGCACGTCAACCTAAAATCACCATACCTAGTCCATCTGCTAGACAGTCAAATCCTAAAATAGAGTTCAACCTTATTGAGCAGTTGAATAAAACACCCGCTCAAATATCCATTCTCGAATTGCTATGTATTTCACCTGCACATAAGGCCATCTTGGATAAATTCTTCTAAGAGTCATCCATCCCAACCAACATTGATGTCAACCATTTTGAAACTATGGTTGGATATCTGAATTCGCCTCATCACATTACCTTTTCAGATAGTGACTATTCCTTGCCCAAACCATCTCATAATGATGCCCTTCATATTGAGGTTTTTGTCCACAAACATAAGGTTAGATGAGTCTTAGTAGATGGCGGAGCAGGATTGAACCTCTTCTCCTTAAAATTGGTTAAATCTCTTGGCTTCTCTGATGCATGTGTAAATGCTATAAAGAGCATTGTCATCAAGGCATACGATGATGAAGAACGCACTTCTAAAGGCGTCATTACAATTCCACTCTAGGTGGGACCAGTTATCATAGATACAACATGCCAAGTCCTGGATCATGACATACATTACAATATCTTACTTGGTTGCCCCTGGATTCATACTCTAAAGGCCATTCCTTCCACATACCACCAATTCCTAAAATTCGCTTTTGATGGTATTGAAATCACTATCCTAGGAGATCCCGATCCATTTATATATTGTACCAATCTGTGAGCCATTGTTGAGCACCAGGTACCCATCAATCAAGAAGCCTCAACTTCCACCTCTTCCAAATATATTGACCCATCGACACTCACCAAATCATGCATCCCACCAATTCCTGCCACACCATCTTCCTCGACGTCCATACCAAGTAAAGATCTTTAGATCCAGGACCTTGGTTGTGGAGAA
Organism: Sequoiadendron giganteum; assembly: GCA_007115665.2. Lineage (NCBI taxonomy): Eukaryota > Viridiplantae > Streptophyta > Pinopsida > Cupressales > Cupressaceae > Sequoiadendron > Sequoiadendron giganteum. The sequence goes on from CM021101.1 coordinate 600,333,745, forward strand.
TTCAAATTGAATACGGCTTATTGTATCACCACAATACCTAAGCCACCTAAAGTCTATGGTAGACCATGTTTCACAATCGAGCCTAAAACAACTTTCAAGGTTCCACCAAAAAGTGTTTTCACACTATGGGGTGATATGGGTAATGAAGTCATTATTGACATAGCTAGTTGGATCTACAAAGACCTAGAAGAGTTACCTCCACTACCAGTGCATCTCTACGAAAAAGGCTATGATATATGTAAGGCACTAGGTTTTGATGGCACAAGTGGTCTTGGAAGGGCCAACAATGGAAGGAGGGAACCTATTATCATAAATGCAAGACCAAGGTACATAGGGCTAGGGTTTGACCAACTCAGAACTGACGATCGACGTACCTATGAACTTTCAAGTGAGGGTGTAATGGCTACAGAAAGTGTCGAGACATGTGAAGAATTCCTTACCAAAACTGACTCAAATGAATAGGAATGGGGATTTGAGAAAACCCTAAGTGACTATGATATTGATGAACTATTCCTAGATCCTGGTCAACTCCCCTTTGAAGAACGATTCTGAAAAGAATATAACATTGACCCTATTGAACGACATTCCAAAAATAAGGAATGGGTAAGCATTCCTTGGAATCCAGAAGAACATAAGGTGTCATCGACAACACCTAAATTATCCCACCCCATTCCTGATCCCAGCCATGAGCCTAACTTATCTGAGCCCACTGTCCATACCTCTAAAAGGCCATCCAGTAGTCATGGTGCTGATACTTTTGTACCCTATTATGAATTTGAGTTCAACTCATCGAAATTGGAGTATGGTCCATCCATTGCATCTGACACGAAAGTTGAAATTGACAACTTTGCCTTCACACTTGAGGCATCAATTTTCACACTTTCCAAATCTTCCCCATATTTTACCAACACTAACGATGGGACTCCCCTTGTTTACCCACAACTGATTGACTGGGACCAACAAGATCCACCAGTGATGGACATTTTTCAGAATGATGAGGCAATAACAGAATTCATGGGGCTCCGAGAAGGCATACCATGGGGTGATCACAAAACAAGATTTTCCATTGACCTAGATTGTGCAGCTTACTTCGAGGAGACTGTGCAGTCCTCCAGTCCCAAAAATGCAAAGAATAAGACAAAAAAAGAAATGTCTTTGGGTGAAAACTGCAAGGCACCTTCTGACAACAAAATAGTAAAAATAGAGGACGTATCCAAAGGTGAAAACCTCTCTGAGGCACCTAAGGATGGAGGATTGGACTTTCTTCCCATAACACAGGAAAAATCGGTAATTCTCATCGAAGACACCATCGAAGTAAACATAGCCACATAAGAGAATCCCAAAATGATTCTCCTGGCTACCTCATTAACAGATGAAGAAAAACCTGAGTTCCAACAATTCTTCACAGAAAGGAAGGTTAACTTCGCATGGTCATATGCTGATATGCCAGGGCTAGATCCAGAATTGGTACTGCACCATCTTCCGTTAATCCCAAATATCAAGCCACACAAATAAAAGTTGCAAAAAATGCATCCACAGATTGCAATACTGGTAAAGGTTGAACTAAAGAAGTTACTGGATGTTGGATTTATAAGATCAATAGATTATGTTGACTGGATATCCAACATTGTCCTTATCACAAAGCCAAACAGAAAAATCCGTATCTGCACGGATTTCAAAGATTTGAATAAGGCTTGCCCAAAGGATGATTTCCCATTACCAAATATAGACATGATTTTTGATCTCATGGCAAGGTATGAGATGCTATCTCTCATGGACGGTTTCTCGGGCTATAACCAAATCTGAATTGCAATAGATGATCAACACAAAATGGCATTCACCTACCCATGGGGAACATACTGTTGGAATGTCATGCCTTTTGGCTTACAAAATGCAAGCACCACATACCAAAGAGCTATGACAACAATCTTTCATGACATGATGCATATCCTAATGCAATATTATTTGGATGACCTATTGGAAAAATCCTTGACACAGAAAGATCATCTCAAAGTCCTGGACAAATTTTTTAGACGGCTAGAGGATTACAAGGTTTGTTTAAACCCAAAGAAATGTGTCTTTGGAGTCACTTCAAGCAAGCTATTGGGATACATAGTTTCATGATGATGCATTGAGGTTGATCCTGTAAAAATAAAAGCAATTCTAGACATGCCTCCACCAAAAGGAATCAGCGAGTTGAGAACACTTTAGGGCAGACTGTAGTCCATCTGACGCTTCATCGCACAGTTGGTAGACAAGTGTCAACCATTTTAATATCTGTTACGCAAAATTATTCCCTTTGTATGGATGGACAAATGCCACACAACCTTTGAACAAATTAAGGAATATCTATTGACACCACCAGTCTCAATGCCACCCATTAAAGGCAAGCCATTGATCTTGTATGTATCTACAACTACAAATACACTAGGGGCATTATTGGCACAAAATGACAATGAGGAAAAAGAAAGAGCCATATACTACATCAGTCGCACACTGATAGGATATGAGTTGAACTATACAACCATTGAACGTGCATGCCTTACAGTTGTCTTTGCGGCGCAGAAACTAAGACATTACATGCTGAGCCACCAAACACACCTAGTAGCCAAGATTGATCCACTAAAATATCTCCTAAGTCGGGCAACATTAATAGGTCGTTTGGCAAAGTGGGTCATGATATTGAGAGAGTATGACATACAATATATTGAGTGCAAGGTAATAAAAGGTTAAGTAATAGCAGATCAACTTGCGGATTCACCCATCTAGGCTACTCATCCACTAGTAGTTGATTTTCCTGATGATTCTATCTTTCAAGCGGAACCTACGTCACCATGGAAATGTTATTTTGATGGGTCTCATACTGGTCATGACTCAGGGGTTGGCATCTTGTTCATTAAACCATAAGGGGATTCCATTCCTAAAGAATTTTGGATCACCTTCCCTTGCACTAACAACATTGTAGAATACAAAGCATTGGTCACAATACTCAAGATCGCGATTAAATGGAAAATTCAGACATTGCTTGTATTCAGGGATTCTTATTTAGTCATCAACCAAGTGAATGATGATTATAAAATCAACAATATGAGAAGTTGCTTCCATACAAGCGAATGGTGGATAGCTTCCTGACCTATTTCAAATTGATTGCCTTTGAAAAAATCCCCAGCACATAGAATAAGGCAGTCGATGCAATGGCTACCATTGGATCTCTATTGGACATCCCTAAAAATGTGTTACAATTTGAGTTCTTAGATGAACAATTGTTGATTCCTGCATATGATATCCTAGAGTCAGAAATGGTTTACAAAATTGTTGGTCCTAGTTTTCCTTGGTACCAAGACATCTATGATTATCTTAAGTCCCAAACCATATCACCCAACCTTTCCAACAACCAAAGAAATTCCTTTATCCGAAAAGTTGTTAGACACACCATCGTCAGTGACACCCTATACCATCGTGGCTTTGATAACACCCTTCTTCATTGTCTCGACACTGATGAAGTCCAAAAAAATTTATGAGAAGTACATGAGGGTATATACGAATCTCATTTGAGTGGTCCAACTTTAGCTAGGAAATTCACCATACTTGGATACTATTGGCCAACATTAGAAAAAGATGCTCTCCAATTTGTCAAAACATGTCAGAAATGTGAGGTGCATAGTGACCTAATTCATGCACCTACACAAGAGCTAAGACCGATCACTTCTCCATGGCCTTTCACACAATGGGGACTTGACCTCATAGGCAAGATTCATCCTTCCTCCTCTAATGGCCATAAATTCATAATCACCACCATTGAGTATTTTACTAGGTGGATTGAATTCATACCTCTCACTTACATCACCAGTAAGAAAATATCCAAGTTTATCCTAAATTACATCATCTTCCGATATGGTGTCCCACAATCCATCATCATAGATAATGGTAGTCCATTCAAAAATTAGGATGTTCATGAACTCTATGAGCGATTATGCATCCAACATCATTTCTCCACCCCATATTACCCACAAGGTAATGACCAAGATGAGGTGTCAAATAAAACAATTCTTCACATTCTTAAAAAGACCATCAACAATGTTGGCCGAGATTGGCACCTACAACTTAGTCCTATTTTGTGGGCCTATTGTATCAGCATTCGTACCCTGACTAGAGCCACTCCATTTTCCCTGGTCTACGGATCTGAGGCCATATTTCCCATCAAGGTCAAAATTCCTTCTCTCCGAGTCTCCTTGAAAGGAATGATTGATGATGAAGAGTATAGACAGTCTTGCCTACATGAGCTAGAAATGTTATAAGAAAGATGACAAAATGCCTTAAATCATTTGAAAGCATATCAAAATCGTCTTTGCTGAAGCTATAACAAAAGAGTAATGGTGAGAAAATTTGAAATCGGTGACTTGGTCCTTATGCAAAATCCAAGAAATCGGGCTAACCATGAAAAACCTAAAAAGTTTGACGCTAATTGGCTTGGTCCCTATATTATTACTGCAGTATTTGATTCTAGAGATAATCAATTGGCCACACCTGATGGAGAATAGTTGATAGAACCCATCAACAACTTACATCTATGAAAGTTCTACACATAGCATCAGAGAGCTTGGCTAAAAAATTAAAAATACAAACAAATTAAAAAATAGAAAAAATCATCCCTTGATGAAAACCTGGCAAACAGGCATCTTGGTGAAACCAAAAAAATCAAAAAATGGAAAAAACAGTAAAAATAAATAAAGTCATTCAATAGTGAAAACCTGGCAAACAAGTGCTTTGGATAAGTACCATGGTGAAAACCTGGAAAATAGGCACCATGTGTAGTCGATCGTTGCTTCACCATCTATTGTTACTCTCATCGACCTTTATCCACTTTTCATAATCATGACAGCTTGACACATTCACGACCTTCATCCTAAGTCCTGTCGATTATGGCCATGGTTAGCATTTGGTTGACATCATCCCTTGCATATCCTTGCCTTTTTCCTTGTGTCTTCCTATCTCCATATCATTGGACTCGGGTAATCCTTGATTTGTCTGGGGGCAAGACCTTCATCATGTAACTGCAGTGGGTGTCGCATATGATCCTGCATTTGTAAAAATTCTTGAAAAAATTCCTAAAAATCTGAAAAAGTCCTAAAAATCCTAAAACGTCTTGAAAAAAGATCTAAAATTTTCAAAATGTCTTGAGAAAATCCAAAAAATAGAGTCAAAGTCAATGTCTGTCTGGTCAATTCAATCAGTCACGTCAGTCAATATTTGTCCACGTCTGAACTACGTTGTCTCTGTGCATTTTCTACGTAGGCAAGATTCATCTTTGAATCCCTGAGACATTAGGTTAGTCTTTCTAGATTTTTCAGAATAAAATCATGATTCAAAATTTTGTCCATTGGAAAAGGTCATTAGTTGTGTCGAACTATGAGGTCTCTGAGTGCACAACATAGGCAAGGCCATCAATTGATGAGCCCCCGAGGCCACACTAGGTCAGTCCATTAGGGTTCATGGCACTACACTTTCACACGCGTCGAACTATCTTCAAATCAAGCAAATCTTCCATCAATCCTGAGCAAGCAGTCTATCAACAAATCTATTTCATCAACATTCTCAGTCAAATCAGCATGTCAGTAATGACATGTACTCAAAATCTATCAACCTGGCAATTTTGGGTTCTTCTTCAGATGTGTCCTTCTTAAAAGCAACTCTCATCATTTCTTTATGCTTTTGGATGTTTCCTTCCTAAGCATCGTCATCATCATCTGGCATTTTGATGGATTCTCCTAACTCCAAGAATTGATCTCCAAGATATCAACGTCATTCAAGATGTGTCCTTCCTGAATTTGATATCACTCAACATTTGGCAACACTTGACATTAAAACACTTGGCAAACACTTGGAAAAATTTATCTATCTTTTTGATGGTTATCATTATATTAGTTCCTTCTGTCATAGGAGCCGCAACATATCATGATGATCATCCTCATCTTTTATAATCACCTTGCTAATAGTTTCTCAAAGATGTCCTGATTTGAGGATTTAGAGAAGCAACGACTTAGCACGATAGTTTTCCTGTCTATTTTGACTATCATGTGGCTAGTTTCTCAAGGATGTCCTAAATATAAGGATTTAGAGAAGCAACGACATCTCATGATTGGTTTGGTTTTTCTAATGGATGGACATGACAAAATGACTAGGGGTAATTGGGTTCCTCATATGGGTCATGATCATCCTTGTATGCGACTGTTGATCTACGTGATGATTCGACATTGCACACTATGGATCTACGTCATATCATAGTGTTTGTCGGCCATCATGACATTTTCGCCCAATTATGATTAAAGAGAAACAACTAGGATAGAACTATAGCAAAGCTTTGAAGGATTTTTATTTCCGCACTAACATGCATGACTTTCTTCACACTAACATCCATCTTTGTCTTCTCTTCTCTCATTCTCTGATGCTATCTTGTGACATACAAAAAAACAAAGCTGCATACATAATCATACGAGCATCTCATATTCACATTTCACATTTGCATAAATCAAATATCATATTCACAATGCATTTACATTCATCTATAATTAAAAAAAAACCATAATTTGCATCAACATATAGGCATCATAAATAAAATTTGTATTAACATATAGGAATCATATACTCATACATTACACATTGCATACATACATGACCACATGCATAATTGCATTCATAAACATAAGCATAACATCCATACATCTCATAGCATCATAAAAGCATCACATAGAATCTAATAAACCATAAAACCACCATAACACATAGAATCATATAGGCCACATCAAAAATTGCATCGCATATATATAATCTCACAAATGTAATGTCACAAGATAGAGAAATATGATATCCCAAAATTGGAGCTCATAGGCTCAAGTATCAAAATATGAAAGTGTCTAAGAAGAAGTCCTATGATGTCCCTCCTCTGTCCTATGAAGGTGAACTACAAGGTAGTTGTGGCTAACCAACCATGTGAAAAGTGACCTGGATGGGAGTGTTGTCCTGAGTCTGACTCTGAGATCCTGAGGGATTAGTCACAAGAGGTTGGATCTGCTCTGCCTAGTGTCCTGATGACACTAATTTGTGCCCATGCTCTGACCTATGGCTATAGCCTGATGAATGCCTATGTGATCTATGTGACCTATGCCCTGATGACTGCCCTGATGAAGTTGACCCCCCAACACTAGTATGACTGCCACTATGTGACCTACTATTGTTGTGTGTCCAAGTACCACTGCCTGTCCTACTGTAGGATCAAGACAAATCTAGGTCCCATCTCTCTGGTGGAACAACCTGCTCATATAACAACCTATATTGCCCCCTGATCTCTACCATCTTGGACAACTCCCTCACCATGTCCCCTGTCAGTCCTGCGCATAACTCAACAAACTCTATCACCCATCGATCTATTTTTTGTCATCGAATAATGGCCTGATGTCTCTCTGCTCTGGTGACCTCTAACTCTACTGCCAAGGCCTTTTTCTGAGACAAGGTCGTATCAAGTCTGCTCTGAAGATCTATGATCCTCTGATCAATAGTGGCATCTATAGGAAAAATCGATGACCTCTCACCCTCTTCATCTTCGGTGATCATCCACTCCCACAATCTCTAGTCTGTCTCATCCTCCTCCTCCTCCTCCTCCTCCTCCTCATCTCTCTCCTCATCCCTCTCCTCCTCTGCCTAGATCTCCTCTACATCAATATCAAGAGGTTTTCCTCTGACAAATGGATCCTCCTCTCCACCCTTGACCACCTCCTCAGCCCTCACCTCTGCCTCCTCCTCACCCCTCTGAGCTCCTCCCCTACCTCCTGCTCGACTGGAAACTCTCTCTCCTCACCCTCCTCTCGAATGGGTGAAAATGGTGCACCACCCACTCTCCTTCTGACTCTCCTGTGCTGCCTCCACCCTTTGTCATCCTTCCTCCTCTTGACACCCCTCCCATCACCTCCATCCCCTCCTCCCCCACCACCCCCGTCATCCCCATCTCCTTTGCCTCCATCTCCCCTACCTCCATCTCTACCTCCATCTCCCTTTCCTCCATCTCTCCCCTGGCCCCTCTGCCATCTCTGCCTCCATCCCTACCACCCCAACCTCTCCTTCGTACCTATGGGATAATTGATCTCCAATCTATAGGCGATGGACCATCTGGATCTGTCAATGGGATAGGCCTGTGAATCTTCCACCAAACGTTGAACACGACAGATGTACCTGCATCTACTGGACCACCCCTCCACATCCACAGAACTACAACAAGACCATCTACCTATTGCTCGGCCTCTATCACTGCTATAGGCGGCCCCCATATCGTCTCTCTAGAAGACCGTGCATACTCTGTGGTACCTACTGACACATCTTGCTGCTCCCCAAACTACCGTAGCACCCACTAGGGTAGGTACATCTCAATAATCTACTGGCTCTGAACTATGCAGCCAATCAAATACTGGAACTATCTGCACAATGATAAATGGCCATCCTCATCTAGCCATTGGGCACAATCTCTGTAAGGCCTCCAGACAAAATTGATCATAGTCTCAATCTGATTCCACCAATAACCGATATCCCCCACATGAGTCTGACCGAGTGAACTCGCATACAGATAGACATATGGCATCCCATCACCCAACTGCTGCATCTGTATTGGTGGCCAAAAAATGGGGATGTGCTCCCATGCCCAGATCATAAGGAAGGTATTCCTGCAGCTAATACTCTGACCCTAATGGTAGACTACCTCATGTAACTGATGGTATAACATGGCCAACAAGCAGGACCCCCAAGCAAAAATTGTCCTTTGACCCCACATACAGACTAGTACCTCCCCCCATCTGATTGAAAATCCATGGCCATGGCGATCCAGGATCAACACTCCAGCAATCAGTGTCATGAGCATGACATCCCACCATGGAAACTGGTCAACTATGACATCCCAACCGATCTCATAACCATCAATACCCATCCTGGCACCTCTGACATCCTTGTTCATCTCTAATAGGGCCTGTCACCTTTGGTGTGGTTCATATAAAACTCTCTCCCCGCTGATTGGGATGCAGAGAATGCGGTAGACATCCTCTAAGGTAACTGTCACCTCTCCTATGGGAAGGTGAATGGAGCATGTCTCTGAATGCCACCTCTCGCATAATGCTATCAGCAAATCCCTATTCACCCGAATAATGGGCATGAAAGTGACATAGTACAACCCAAGTGTCATTAGACACTATCTCTCCTTGTTGCTCAAACGATCCCTAAAGGCATATGTCATTGGTCTAAACTCGTGTGTGTATATCGGCACTAATCGCCTCTGCACATGCAGAAACAAGAGTTAGCGCCCATGGGTCAGCATTATTGACATCAAAATACATCTAAAATTAAAGTGTGTGCAAATTCAACACTGGTGAACATTGGTCAACGAAAATTGCATCACGTTGACTACAAATGCGTCGTGGTTCATCACTTGCGACTTTTCATTTGGCAGTTGTGTCGCAATATGGAAAATGTGTTGTTCTATCTAGCAATTGCATAGTCTCACAATGTTTGCATCGCTTGACAAACTAATTGCGTCACAATGTGGCAATTGCATTGTTTGACATGTCAATTGCATCACAACAGTGCAGTTGCTTCATGAAAAGTCACACTTGTGTCACACTTTGGCATTTGTGTCATTCCCCTTATCAAATGCAAGATTTGACATAAAAACCTAACTACCTAGTGCACTTGCATTGTGATGCAAACAAATGCATGAAACGCGAAGTCACTTGCAGCTTACACGATAACATTTGCATCACAATGCATTTGTTTAACCCCCCACAAGCAGTATTAAGTGCATAAAAATTGAAAATTTACTAGTGGGATATGGGGTACTTACTGGTGCCTTTGTGCCCTCGGGTCGTCAGAAGGTCCAGATGCGGTATCCAAGGTGGTTTGTTGTAGGAATCACCATCGTCATTTTAGGCTTTGATCTCTGAAAATTTTATATAGCAAATGAGCAAATGACACTTGGTTTTGCTTTTTCAACCTATTTATAGGCTGAAAATTAGGGTTTTGACCTAGTAGGTTTGTACTGGAGGCTCATTTGATCGTCTTTCTCTAGCATTTTGGCTAGCTTAGCGTCCTTCATTCATGAATTTGATCACACCCTTGTGTCTCCTATCATTAATTGAATTAATCGGGACACTTTCTAAATTTTTCTGACCTCGGGTCGAAATTCAAAAATTTTCCCGAGGGGGCATAGGCACTCCGTACCTTCGCTGGGGCATATTCTGGACTTGTTTCTTTTCCATAATGCGATAAACTGCATTATGACAAAGAGGGGCAAATGTAGACACATAAAAATGACCAAGGCCTGCAAGCAATATTTTACCACCTTTCATCCTAGCATAATTATGACATTTTAATTATGTTTCTAACCCACCTTCAACTATTAATTGAATAATGCATAATTATTTAATTAATTCATGATTTTCTATTCTTCATGATTATTAAATAAATAAATCTTATTTATTTAATGCATCACTAATTATTAAGTCTTCTCACAATTAAATAAAGTTCTCAATTTATTTAATTAATCTTTATAATCAATGTCCTCTTGATTATTAAATAAATATATTTTAATATATTTATTTAATATGTCACTAATCCCTAAATCCTCTTTTAATTAAATAGATTTATTAATTTATTTAATTAATTAACTACCTGTTCTAAATTAAATAATTATTCCTAATTATTTAATTGCTTTATGTGACATTTCCCTCTTTTTAAATAAAACAATTTATTTAAAAATGACTTCACATAGTTGACCGATTCTTCTTTTAGTAATTAATTTTAAATCAGTTACTTATTATCTCACAAAATCCATATTTTGAATTAATTTAATTCAAAACGGAAATATTCTTCTACAAATCAAGTAATTGCTAAAATTACTGATTTTCTAAAAATCTCATCTTCTTATCTTTTGATTTTTCCTAATTTCATCTCACTGTCACATTCATTTTCCACCATTGATTTAATTTCCTAAATTAAATCTTTTCCACACATTTGGGGACTTTTACCTTAACCCTAATTGAGAGTTTTCATTTTGAATCTTGACCATTGATTCTAGGGCATTTCTCAATCTCTCATCTCATCTATCCGTTCAAGATTGCATTTTCTATAAAATGGAAATCTTGTCTTCATTTTCAACATCTCTTATCAATCTCATATTATAATCTCTTATTATTATCTCTTCTTGCATCCTTGTTATCATTTTAACTACTTACATTTTAGATCTAATATCTATTTGCATTTAGTTTTTACAAATCCTTCAAAGCTTTCTTTAGGACTAGGCATTATATAATTTTCTCATAAAATATGAGGGCACACTCTTCATCACATCAAGCTAAGGAGGTGTAATGGAAGTCAGCCATGGAGGAGAGAAGATTGGGTGAGATTGTTCCAGTTTCCTTTCTTTTTATCATTTATCTCCTATGCATTTCATTGCTTTGATTGGATTATTTAATATTGCATGCATTAGACACTAACAACTCTATCTTGTAGAAAATCCATCATTACAGTAGTATCTAGTGTTGTAATTGTTGCAGAGTAGCTAAGTTGATTGGGTGTACTCTTATGGGGGAGTATTCAGAGCAAGTATCTTGGTTCAACATCAAAGTGGGAGAGCAGTGCAAAATGATTTATCCTTTGCCATTGATTTCCAAGGGGGAGAGAGAGTATGATGTGAAAAAAATAATCTACATAGGGGGAGAGAGATCGTGTGAGAAATTTGTGTATATTTTCTAATCATTATTGTCAAGGGAGAGAGAATCCTGTAAGGGGTAGTGAGTGCAAGAATGTTGTTTAGGCTATCTAATCTGAAAAAAGAGGAGAATATTTGTATGTGGTATTTGATGGTTTTTCACATCTTGTGTTGCCATCAATGAAAAAGGTGAGATTTTTGTAAGTATGAAGGTGTTGTCATCGATTTCAATAGGAAGTCTACTAACTGGTATTTTCATTGATGTCAACTATGTGTTAAGGAAGTTGTTGATTGATGAAGTTGTCAAGGATGTTGAGAAAATTGTGTAAAGAGGAGAATAGGTTGTTTTAGGTTATGCATGTGTAGTTGAGATATTGAGGAAGTGTTGTGAGTAAATGGAGCTATCTTTTTTATTACGTTTTTTGAAGATGAGTTGGAATGAAGTAATGAGCTGAGAAGATCTCTCTAGTACTTTGTGTCCAAGTGATTTTGAGAAAATTTGATAGGCAGAGTAAACTATGTTGTGAAAGTGTTTAGAATGTGCTCTGCATTTCTTTTGTGTTGATCCTATGCTTGTATGGATCCGATATGTTGTTCATGGTTGTCAAAGGTTGCTATATTCAAAATTTAGTTTTCTCGATTGATGTACAGAGAGAGATATTTTCACCACTATGTGAACCAATTTTTTAGTGGTGTTTTCTGTGGCTTGGGAGAAATGTATTTCCTCCATGTTTCTCCAATTTTTGGCTTCAGGTTGTGTGGATTTGGGAAGTTTCTTATAATATTTGTATCTTTTAGATTTCAAGATTTTACTTGATTTGGTATAGTACAGAGTGAGTTTCATATGTCAGTGTGCGAATAAGGTTTACTAGTTTTTCTCAGTTGAATTATTTTTATGATGCAAGCTTGGATGAAGTGTTTGATGAATCTCAAGTAGTTCATGAATTATTCTAGATCATTTTCAAGTGAAGTTTGTTTTCTAGAAGTTTCAAATTGATTTAAGGAAGAGTGTACTTAATGATTATGGTGTTTAACATGAGTATCGACCGACCTTGTGTTAGCACTACATGAAAATTTTATGGAAGCGTGTTGAGGTGTGTTGGGATCTATTTGGGTCCTAATTAAGGTTTTATGTAGCTTTACTTCATTCCTATCTACTGCGAGAATATTTAGGTTCTGACCTATTTTGAATTTATAAGTGTAATGAATAGTTTTCAACCTTGGAGAGGGATTTTTAATTTGAGGATAGTATAAATAAGAGTGGAGTTTTTGTGAGATGCAAGGAAGAACCAAGAGAGAAGAAATATAGGTGTGAGATCGATGCTAGTGATGTGTGTGATGCAAATTTGAGTAGTGAAGTGTGAATTTTAATTGTTTTGGATTCTAGAAGGTAGTGAGCTAAAGGTGTTTGAAATCATTCAAGCAAGACCACAAGATTGTTGGAGCATTGTGGTGGATTCCTTGTTACATTGAGAAAGTGTTCTATGTGTAACGTTTTTCTTCCATCTTCTTGTATTTCTTTATGCAGTAGTGAGCCTTTTTGGACAGTGTGTCCTATTATGGTAGTGAGCCCTTTTCTACCAGTTTTGCAATTGCCTATATTGTGAGCTAATCCTCACCATGGTTTCTCCATCATTGGTTTTTCCACGTAAATCTAGTGTTCTCTTGTGTATGGTGTTGTTTTTTTTATTTTTTTTAATCTGTATTTCATGTTTAATCACATTAACAGAATAAGGGTTTAATGAATGCATGTGGGTATGATTACTATTGAGGGTTTTGAAGGTTTAATTTGTTACAAATAATTCACCATCACCCCTCAATTGTCTTGTTCATTCAACATGCTATATTGAAGACTCAAGTTTTTTTGTGCTCTACAAGTTTAGTTCTCAAGTGATAGAATGTGATAGTTGGTTTTGGACACCTATTATTCAACAAAACATATGTTTTTATACTTGCACCAATAGAATAATGTAAATTTCATTTGTATGAGTTTGTGTGGACATTCCACATGTATCATATTTTCTAAGCATTGAAGCGCATGAAGATATTTCTGGTTTCTAATGCCACACAAATTTTTCAAGTCGGATTATGAATTTATGTTGTTGTTGAGGCCAACTAAGGTATGTTGGTGATGTGCACCACTAATTCAAGATTGAGAAGAGTCTAAGAAGTGTTTGTAGATGTATGAGTCATGCTGACTTGTATGGAAGAGATGTAAATATTTTTTTATCATTTTTTATATACCGCCAATGGAGATGTAGGCTAACATGTTGCAAGTTTCAGATTTTCTTTTTTATGACCAGCTAAATTTATATTTTGCAAGTGTGTGGATGATATATATAGAGGATAAAACATGAGAAGAGAAGGATGGAAGTGTGTCAATATATATGAGTGCATGAGCAGAGCATGACAAGATCCGCTATAGACCTATTGTGTAGAATTGATGACTACCAATGGTTGAAGCCATAAAATTAGTCATATTTCAGTTGTTCTTTCTTTATATTAGGGAGTATTAGCTTCCTTGGGTTTTAGCCCCTAAAACCAAGTTAGGGAGTAGTTGCTTCCTAGAGTTGTACCCGAAAATTAAAGTTTAAACTATTATTTACTTGTGTGGCTAGATTGGGATAGTAGCTCCTAGTAGCATTTCTCATCGTGGTTTTTCCTCTATAGGATTTTCCACATAAACCTAGTGTTATTTGTGTATTGATCCTCTTTTCTATTTTGATTAAGTAGTTGAATGCTTAAAAATTATTTAACTTTCCTTCAACAAGTGTTAATTAGGATTGAAATTTGAAGTATATTGATTCACTTTCCTCGTAGTATTCCAGTGTGTTCAATAATTGGTATCAAAGAAAAGTTCCTTGATATAGCCTAATAGATGAGGTATATCTTGTCTTTGGAACACATGGAGAATAAAGCAATTCCCAAGAAGAAGAGCTATCTAAAAGAAGAGGACATACATTATGAGCAGGAGGATCAATTTGAATTTGAATTCAATAAAGATTATTTTCTAGTGGATTATGAGGGAAAACTCATTTCTACTCTAAATTATCTAGATGAAGAAATAGAAAAGAATGAATAACTCCAGTAAAAACTTGAAAAACTAGAGAAGAAAATTGGAAAGCTGAAATTTCAAGTTGAAGAAGGTAAAAGAATTGAAGAGTGTCTTGATGGAACTTCAAATTTTTCTCTTTATATTCCATTTTTATCTTGCTTATGTTTCTGGTAACCCATGATGTTTGGGAAAAGCCTAAGGTTGGGGTTTTATCTTTGTTTTCATGTAAAACCCTAGTGTTTTGATTTATGTCTTGGGTGGGATCTATTTGGCCATTACTTTTTGAGGAGGATTTAAAAAAAACTTAAGTCCCATCATTTCATCTGGGTTGGGCCTCTTTTAATTCATCATTTTGTTTCTTTCGCTAGACATTATTATTTCCTAATTCTAGGATAGCCCCACATTCCCCCATTTAAAAAAAACTTATGTCATTATTTGTCATCAGTTTAGTGATGTACCCTCGTGCTTTTAACAAATGTTTTATATTTTGCAGTGGGACAAATTTACATGACCGTAGATCAATCACCATTTGATCTTAGTTGTTCCCCGCTATCCCAAGATGAGCCCACCATGCAACTTTGGTCGATCACGAAATCATGGGCTAGCGCCACGTGTCTCATTTGGTGAAGCCGAAGGATTGATAGGAATACATTGATACATTAATCTAGTTTTAATAAATTATGTAGCGGGTTACTAAAGTAGTTATAGGATGCACGTGCTTCAAACAAATGGATTTTTTTTTGTGACAGAGCTGGTGATTGTGTTGAACAAGCAGGATTATCAATGATTGAGATCCATGGTTGCCTTCCATCGCATGATTGAGAGTTGTAAGGTCTTTATTGATTGCCAAATCACGGGCAAGCGCCACATGGATTTCCTTGGTGACGTAGAGTATGGTGGGCCATTGTTTCCATGGTGGAGGTCATGTTAGAATTTTTTGAAGGCAGTCATTTGATGATCCAACCAAAATTAAAGATCGACGGGTAGTATTTTAATTTGCATCAAATGTGATTGGAGTCATTAGTGCAACACACAATTGAGCTTTAATGACGGACGATACACTCTAGCATGATTTGATTGAAATAAAGTGACCATTTATCTGCTCTATTGTATCACAAAGCTTTCAAACTTCTCGTGGAGCAGTCTCAAAGCCGAGGACAAATTTATGAGTTGTTGTAGTGAATGGTTAGGGTTTCTGCATGCACAAAGCCGTAAGTTGAATTTTGTGTCTCCTGGTTAACTTGTAATTTGAATTTGGGGAAATTTTTTTTGTGTGCTTGTCACAAGGCTTGTTGATAATTGTTTTAGGGTTATAGGTTAACTAAATTGTGGGAAATTTCAAGTTTTTGTTCTATAATTTCAAAGTTTTGTAAAGCCCTAGTTTTGTTTGAAGTCTGAAAAGCAAGGAAGCCCTAGTTAATCTAGATGGCACCATCAAAAAGTCATTCTGGCCAGTTTGAATATCTAAATAGAATGCCCTTGTCAATGAATGATAGGAAGAAGGGGTTGGTTTTGATGCAAGGAAAAACCTTAGGGGAGGGATTAGTATTGTGAACCCCTAAACCTGCAATTGCACAAATATGACAAACATGGTTAATGTTAGATCAAAATGCATGCAAATATGAAGGATTCCCCATAAAATCCACCTATTTAAACTAATATTAGGAAATAAAGAACAAACTTAAATAATATGAAATTAAATCCTAATCTAGCCAATAGATTGATGATCCCATGGGGGAATTGGTGCCAATGGAGTGTTGCAATTGGCCCTTTCCCAATTCCTATGTTGCAATGTAGATTGATGAAGAAATGGTCAAATCTCCAAAGAGATTTGAGCATAACCTTGGTGCAAATATGAAAATGTGGTGAGTGCTTGGATGAAATAAGAAAAATTAGTTCTCAATTGGAGAGAGTAACTTTGCATGTGAATTGTGGATGAAGATTGAGGAGAAGAGTCTCCAATTTATAGACTTCTATTTGGAAGAAGTGAGCAAGATTAAGCAATGTGGGACAAAAGATAATCCAATGGCATTGTGCCACTTGTCCACATGTGATTGGATGAGGAATGAGCACATTTTGGCCAATGTGCATGATAAATGCATAATTTTGAATTTGAAATGGTGAGTTGACTTGTTGAAGGGGGAAGAGAAGTGAAGTTAATGTCACTTGGCTCAAGGTCAAGGACATGTAAGAGGTATTGAATGCCTTGTTGGAAGGACCAAGTCCACTTGGCCTTTTTTAATTCAAAAGAGGGAATATTCACTTTTGATGCCTTGTGAGGGAAAATAGGTAAATTAATAAATCAAAGTAATTGATTTATTGTGCAACTTGCATTCTCTAGAGGATTTTAAGGAGAGAGATTAACTTAATCAATGTTTTGATTAACTTAATGAAGAATTAGGTGATGCGACAATTTAGACTTAGTTTTATGAATTGATTTATCAAATAAATGACTTGATTTATATAATTAAGAAGGAATATGTTAGATTAAATCAAATAAGGTTTAATTTATTTAATTTAATAGGACTTTAGAGATTTTAATTAAATAAAATGATTTATTTAATTAAACAGGGATGCAATGGTTAATTAAATAAAATTGATTAATTTAATCAATAGAGGAGAAAGACCTAATTAAATAAATAATGATTTATTTAATTAAGGGAAGAAAGGTGTTGATAAGTTGGGAGTATGATTCGAGATGAAATGATGTTAGTAGGATCAGAATCAGGTGCATGTATATTTTACGTGTCGACAAGTATATAATTTTTCCAACATAGCCGATGCTAGGGTTCCCCTTATGGGTTTGGAGATGTTCAGACTCTGGTTTGGATAGATGAATTTTCCCCATCCTTTTTCAAATGGTTGGGCATATGATATGGGGAAGCTAATAGTTCTGAATGTGTTCCCTGATGTGGAATTGCTCAAAGTAGTGGCTGCACGGTATGACCCTATCACATGGATAGTTAGAGACAACAATGGAAAGGTTTTGTTAAGTATTAACAAGGAAGAAATTCGACAGGTTTTTGATCTAAGTGAGCCCAGTGAGTTATTGGTTCCTATTGATCTTGATAGAATGAAGCATGAGTATGGAAAGATGAAATCACTTATCAGAGTTAAGATGCTCCCACCTCATCTGGCTAGGGTAGGAGGTTCCAAATTTTATAGTAGCCCTAGTGACCAAGAGCCTTTCAGGTTGGACTATTTTTCAAAACACTTCTTGGCCACTTTCTACTCCTTATGTCAATTTTTTTGTTTTAGCCCCAACACAGTGATGCCTATTGCCTATATGTTCATGGGGGTCCAAATACAACACCCCAATTTCTCTGTGATATATGATTTTTCTTCTTTTTTGGCTGAAAGGATACATGAAGGGTTGTTGAAGTTGCAGCAAAATGATGTAGGCACTCCATTTTTCTGGTATTCTATGTTAATGTACATGTTTTTGTTTAAGAATGCTGAATTCTTCTTAGAGAAGAAGAAGTTGAAGCAGTTTGTTAATGGAGAAAAGTTGCCAGTGCAAGTGTGGATTGTTGACTTATCATACAACTGGGAGAATGCTAGTTATGTGCAGTTTGACATCTATTTTGCATCCACATTGAGGGCCAAGATGATGGTAAATTTGCCTAGATTTCCTGAGGAGTTGCGTGACTTCCTTAGGCCAAAGGGGAGGAAGCCAGAGTTGAAAATTTGTCACAACTGGGGTGACATTATCCCATACCCAGTCAGTATTGTTTTGAGGGTGTATGGCTTTAAGAGGACCCCACATATATTGCCATATAATGTGCCACCAAGGGTTGGATTTTCTGAAGTTATGTGGCAGATTGGATGTATCCATGAGGATAATCTTATAGGAAAGGGAAAGGGGACCTTTTACTCAGACTATATAGTGGTTTCTATATAAGCATGAGTTCAGTTTTCCTAAGGACTTGATCATAAATGAATTTGATCTAAATAAGCAAGAGTTGAACAAGAAGAAATGGACAACTTATGACAAGCTATTGACCATTGTGCATAAGATGGATCCAAAATATGATCCATTGATGGAATTGAGTCCATATCACAAAAAGATTGACTTTTTGATGGACAACTTCAAAGAACTCATGAGCATTTTGATGACTAAGAAGATAAATCTAGAGTTAGACTTGGGCATACAAGAAAAAGCTGCAAGGCCACTTGAAGAGAGGCCAACCTACCAACCTTCAGATAATTGGCCTATTTACAGGAGGAAAAGGAATGATAGTGGTGATGAAGAAGAATAAGAAAGAAAAGGAAAATTGATAATGAAATTTCCTGAACAACCAGGTCCAAAGCTCAAAACACCTAGGGAAATTAAGATAATTGATTTAGAGTCATCAGCTGAGAAATTCCCTCACCATCACCATCAGAGCAAGGCCCCAAGAGGTGAAGGATTGAGTATTCACAAGAAGAGTTGCTGGATGAGATTGTTGTCATTGATTAGGATATGTAGATGGGTATGTCTTCTCCTCCCATACCAGTTGAATTGGTTCTATCAGATTTGGATATGAAGGGTAAATGTGTACAGGATGCAAGGATGGAGGCTTGTAAAGAGTTTCTAGATGATGATGCCTTTGTAAAAACACCAGTATTCTTGCAACTAGTATGGAGAATAAAATTGGAAGAATATCAGGAGAAATGTAAGAAGAGAAGAGAATTGAGGCCAGATAGGTTAGACTAGGAGAATGATGATGACATAAAATTTGAATTAATTAATGGATTCAAGAGCATCACTCCTAAGGAGGGGATAAAATTGGTCAATCAAGCCAGTGTCTTGATTCTACTGAAGTGGGACATTGCCAATGCAGTAGCTCTCAATGCTATTCTAAAGTCTAAATATCCCCTGCAAAATTCTAAAGAAGAGTTCAAGGCACCATTGCAAGATTATGGCTTTAGTGAAGAGTATGAGACTTTGGCAATTTGGGCTTTGGCCCCCTAAGGGAGAAAACCCAATGTTACTGATATTAACCCAAATTTGAGAGGGGGTTTAATAATAAAGAGAGCTTCAAAGACCTCAACCACAAAGGCCACAAATTTGACTGTAAATGTGGCCAAATTGGCCCAAAAGACTGTTGAGAGAGAGGAGGCTGAAAAAAGAAGCCTTATGGAAAAATATAATTTTATAATTGGAGAATACAACAAGGTGGAACTAAAGAATATTGAGCTATAGATAGAGGTGGATAGGTTGAAATATAGGCAGATTGGGGAGACATCAAGTGCTCCAGGGATTAAAACATTGCCTTCCACATCAGGGTCTATGCCTCCTATTTCCCCCATTATTTCTACACCAGGGTCTCCTAGTCAAAGCCCTTCCCTCAGCCCTACATTGGAACCAATTGAGGAAGAATTTGAATGCTCTGTTGACCAACAAAGAAGAAGTTGATGCACAAAATTGTAGAATTATAGGCATCTTTGAAGGTGAGTGAAGAGGGAGTATTTTCAAAGCAAAGGGAGATTGTTAATACTGTATTGAGGCATTTAAATGAGAAGGTTGATGACAGATTGTCATATGTGTATTCTTCATATTCTTTATTATTAGATGCAATAAATAACATTGATAGGGATCAGGAGGTAGCACTACCACTAGTTGAGAAGTGGATTCCTAGGGAAAATGATTTAAATATAATGTATAAGGGCTCAAGGTTTGATATAAATAATAGGCCCCAGTCATTAAGGCCTACTCAAGTGTTTGTTAAGTCATTGCAAGGTTTTTTAGGCCTTACCAGATGATGTGAGTAGGAAGATCAAAGAGTTGGTGAAATTTTTTGATGATTGAAGTGACACACTACTACGTGACATAATTGATGAGTAGGGGAATATAAGGTCACTTCGATAGTGGAAAGATTGAGCTAATGAGATCATCAATGCTCAAATTACTTTAATTTGTGATGATTCAAATTTTGATTTATTGGTGAGCTATATGGATAAAATTATCAGCACCAACTCATTCCTTGAGTCTTTTGAACGAGAAGAAAATCAGGTGGCGGTTAAGAATATGCCTTATAGTGTCAAGGTAAATGAGGTAATCGATTTTAATTGGCCAACTGATGAAGATTACCAGCAGTGGGTAAATGCATATTTAATTAAGGAGTAAAAAGGGAGTAGGCTGCCAATAGTTAACAAATCAGCCGTTGTAGTTACAATAGATTCCAGTTTTGTTTTTGATGGCAGTTTAGGCGCAAAATTCTTGAGGTTTTGTTGCTGCATCAAATTATTCTCAGCAGAAAAGATGAACAAGAAGATTCTCCAGGGGAGATTGTTGTTGTAACAAATTATTGAAATATCACAAGGTGGTCCAAGTGGTTGGTGACATGTGTACTCTCTGGCCCGATGCTTGTTTGCTCCTTCATTTTCTATAAGAAGGATTTCAAAGACAGAAGTACGGGTTGACAAGTTAGATAATTTTAGTCGAGTCTAGGTGAAGTTGCAGAGCAAATTGTAAATTTTGATAGTTTTAGAGAGAATGCAATTTAGGTTTTGAGTCATTTTGTTGTAGTTTTTGAACTCATAGAGATATAATGTTTCATGATAGTAATGAAATTTGAATTAAAATTATTAATTCGAGCTCATGTCTCTCCAATGTACACGCATATTTGAATTTTGAATAAACTGATCAAGGTTTATTTCATTCATCTCACTGTTGTGGTGTGTACAATTCCTATTTTAGCTTTAATTCAAAGAATTAATTAAAGTGCTTAAATAGGATTGTAGGTCTATATGTTTTGTACGAGGATTTGATAAGTATTATTTAGTTAGGATACAAATTGGTGATATTCTAAGGAAATGCCATCGAAGATTATATATGTTGTGTGTTGAATCTATCTTGAATCCTTAGATGCTTCTGAATTTGACTCCTCCAATGGATATAGGGCACTGATCTAAGTTGTACTTGTTTCTGAGATTCAATATTTTGTTTGTGTTCACCTGGGGCTTGCTACAAATTGAAAATCAATGAATATATTTTATTGTGTAGTATTTTTGTGACTATCTCACACTCCAAATGGTTGATACTATTGATGAACAACCGATTCTATTCAGTATTATCCCGTTTTGTTGAGATATTAGGTGAGATTATGCGTTGTTAATGTTTTAATAATTATTGTGCAAAGGTTGTAAACACATTAAGGAATCACCCTCCCGGGTCTTGTAGAGCCCAAAGTGTAGGAGGTCTTTAAAATCCTCGTCAGTTGGTCCAAGTCCTTCGATCTACCCTTGATTGGAATTGGCAATTTCATAGGTAGATTAGGAGATCAACTTGGTTACAATACAAACAACCAACAAAATGGTGACTCTACTGGGGATGTTAATTTCAATATTTCCTATCAATGTGTCGGTTGTCCATTTTGCATAGAGTTATCATCGTATTTCTTTGATTTGAAGGTCGAGCTCATGATTCTGTGTTAGGTTTGTCCATATATTTTGTTGTTCAAAGTGTTTTGAGTCATTGGGGAAGTATATTGTATGTTTTCATTACAAAGTTCCAAAGGTCTTTTGAAATTCACCAAGTATCTCTGGATATTTGGCATTCCCAAGATAATTGGGTGGCGACTCTGAAGTCTTTGCACCAGTGTGCATCTTATTTTGAAGATTTAATATAAATTAAAGGACCTTTTGGAAAAGTACACAGAATGAAGAATACCAGGTCGTTCATGAAAAATCATCTAGAACAGTCATTGGAGAATGAACTTCTTAAAACAAAGAAGGGCTGGATAAAGAAAAAACTAGAATCTAGCCATTCCACTCCCACATCATAGAACCCTGTACAACAAGGTACAAGTAATTCTTTACATCCTATCCCTAAAACTTTTGAAAAGGTGTCTAAAATTTCAGAGTCAAATAGCTGTGGATTTTTTGATACATTATATAATACACCAAACCAAGAGGATGTAACATGTCAAAATAATTGACATGTTAGTGTTCAATACTCTAAAAAGAGAAGAAGTAGGAGTAGAAGTCGAAGCCATCATAAAGAAAGCACCAGTGTTGTGCCTCCTCCTCCTTCTGGGGATGATGGAACTCCTTTATTGTCTATACATGTACTTGAAGAAGTGAATATAATATACCTAAGTGATACATCGAGTTCTAATATGACTTTTCCTGAACCTTATGATATTTTGGAGACATTGACTCCTTAAGGCAGGAGATCTGAAAACAAGCTGAGCTCAGGAGGAAAAAGGAAAAAGAAAGAGAAAAAAAACTAATGCATGTTGTGATTGAAAGAAATAGGTTGATTAGACAGTTGGCAGCAATGAAGGCCCTAAACCAAGAAAAGCCTGAGCCAGATGTTGAGGTCCCTATTGTACATGAAATTGTTGATAAGGAGATAAATCCTGTGTCTAAGGTAGGTATTGTAGGTCAAGTTGATGCCCAATCAAAACCATTAGACTCTATCAAGCCTTAGCCAAGTGATCCAAATCCTAAACCTATCTTAGACAAGGGAAAACAAAAGGCTGACGGGATTAAATAAGTGAAATGGTGAATTCACAGCCCCCTAAATGAGGCTTTCCCCCACGTGTACCATTACAAGCTGAAAATTCCTTAGAAAATTTTAGAAGGGAGGGTGAGGCTCTTACTGAGGAATTGGAGAAGATAGAAATTGAGGCTGCAAATGCAGAAATGAAAATAAAAATAGGTATCTTAAGGATTTCAAGCATGGATGAGGCTACACAAGCCACAACCTCATCAAGTCACCAAGATGCCTCAAGATCTGGTCCTAAGATAAATCTAGATACCAATACAAACAATTTTTTCCCTAGGGTACAAAACATACAATCTGGTGATGACTTTCAGAAGATTGAGGGATTATTCCAAAGAAGACCTATATAGTTGGAAAGATATAGGAAATAATATTTTGAGGGTATTCCAGGTTATCAAAATCCCATCCCCGATGATTTGAGAGAGAAGATGAGTAATTTTGTTGGTAAGAATGTTGTGAAAGCAAATGAACATTTAAAAGCCTTTATGGATATGCTGAATGATTATGAGGTAGAGCATGAAGATGTTGTAATGAAATTGTTTGTGCAATCCTTGGTAGAAGATGCAAGGGATTTAACAGAGGTTTACCTAATGCTAGTATTGGTTCATGGGATGAATTTGAAAATTGTTTCAAGGAGTAGTATGAAGATAAAACCAATGCCAGCTTCATGCTGAATGAGTTCAATAACATCAATAAGTCAATAATGAGCCTATGACATAGTTTAATCTAAGATTTCAAAAAGAAATGTATAAGTTCTTCTAGGTTTTGAGGCCCAATGAAATTTTTTTTCTAGCCACATATTTCAATTCTTTTGATGCTAAAATTTCATATCTCCTTAGAGACAAAGATTCTCAGACTATGAGGGATGCATTTAGGGTGGCTATAAACATTGAGAGTAATAGGTGAGCTTCTGGGAAGTATGGTAGGAGAGAGGAGCCTACACTTTTGAGAAGTCCTAAGGATAAGATTGAGAAGGTTTTTGTTGCATAGCCTAAGGATGATGAGAAATGGAATAAGGTCTTGAGTACTTTGAAAGACATAAAATATACTATTTTCAAGCAAGAAAAGGGTATAGGAAATTAAAAACAACAGTATAATAAGAATGAAAGACAACCTAGGTTGCAGAATTACCCTTATAATACAAATTGGAAAGATAGGAAACCAATCTTGCCTAGCCAAAAGCCTAAACATGATCACCATACACCAGACCCCCTACAAAATCATTCACTAAATCTGGTACAGGATAGACCATGGTGTGACATTTGTGAATATCCACATGATCAAAATTACTATGGTATTTCTTAGTTGATTTTTGTTGAAGGGATAAACAAGGATACTCAGGAATAGATTCCTGAAAAATGAGGGCGATGTTGATGTTTATATGGCTAGATCATACATTGATGGGGCAAAATGTTCCTCTGATGATGAATCATGGGGAATTGATGTGGATAATCAGAGGCAAAGAAATGAAATATACCATCAACACATTTTCTCTAATGAAGAAGATGATTTTGATCGCAATGCTTATAATATGGAACAAGATGAAGATTCAGTGTCCTTAAGGAGACCATTAGAAGAAGAGATTGCAAGGTTGATTGAGGAAATGGCTGGTCAAATGAGAAGCTCACTTCAGATGAGAAACATAACTGTGGGTGTTGAATAGGGTAAACCTGTTGGCTTGTTTATTAAAGAAAAAAAGGACAAAGATAAGGGTGTTAAGGTTGATAGCAAAAAGGATGCTATAAAACTTAAAGAGGTGAAAAGTGATAAGATTTGGGTGAAAAAGAATGAAACCTCAAGAAGATACAACTTCATCATTGGTGAAAACTAAAGTGGTTATAAAGTCCATGGAACTTGCTTCAGAAGATAGGAGGAAGAAGAAACCTGAGGGAACCAAGCCACAAGAGAAGAAATAAAATGATCAAGGTATGGTGTCTAATTTTCCAAAATATGCACCCATAGATATGTTTCAAGTTCTTTCTCAGGTTAAAGTTATTGTGCCTTTTCTAGAAATGATGAAAATAGATGAACACAAGGAAAATACAATAGCCTTGATCACAGGTGTTGTTGTTAATAGTGTTGAACAAGGTAGTTGTAAAGAAGCAAAGGATGAAGGAGAAAGAAAAGAAAAAGAAGTTGAGGGAATTGTGTTACAAATTCTCCCAGTATATTTAGAGAATTCCATGAATATGTTCCTTGAAAACATAAACCCCTTTTTCTTAAGTGTTGTTATAAATGGGAAGACTCTAAGGAACTATATGATAGATTCAGGGGCATGAAATAATGTTATGCCAATCAAGATCATGGAGGCAATGGGCCTGACAGTGGATACTACTCAAGGTAAATGTTATACAATGGATTCAAGGGAAGTGCCCGTTATTGGGATTATCAGAGCATTTCCTTATAAACTGACTTAGTATCCTGAGGACTTAGCCATGACTATACTAGTTGTAGACATCCCACCACATTTTGGGATGCTATTGTCAAGAAAGTGGAGTGCATCAATGGGAGGTAACATGCAGCGTGACTTGTCATTTGCTACTTTATACATTGATGGAAAGGATGTCAAGATTGAGAGAGAATAAAAAGTGTCTCATATTATTGAGTATGATCCAACTAAAAATATGACATGTTTTATTGACAATGGCATAAATGAATTCAGAGTTGAGGAATTCCCTAGCAATTGT
Organism: Sequoiadendron giganteum; assembly: GCA_007115665.2. Lineage (NCBI taxonomy): Eukaryota > Viridiplantae > Streptophyta > Pinopsida > Cupressales > Cupressaceae > Sequoiadendron > Sequoiadendron giganteum. The sequence continues at coordinate 600,359,721 of CM021101.1, forward strand.
GATAAGCCTACTACACCGATTGATACAGAAGTAAAACAATTGTCAGAGTGTGACAACTTGTGGAATATGTACTTTGATGGTGCAAGTTTGAAAGAAGGATATGGTGCATGTGTTTTGTTACAGTCACCAAGTAGAAATACAATTAGGTTCCCTTTCACTCTGTCATTTGAATGCACCCATAATGTGGCAGAATATGAGGCCCTGTTATTGGGGTTAAGATTAGCTGAAAAACATAGGATCAAGAAGCTCAAGGTAATTCGAGATTCTGAGCTTTTGGTTTCCCAAGTTAGATCTAGGTATGTATCAAAGAATAAGAGGCTGAAATAGTATAGGAATGTTGTTTGGGATGAATTGGAGAACTTTGATGCATTTGGCATAGGTTGGGTGGAAAGAGGCCATAAGAAAGTGGCAGACTTATTAGTAAATATTGCACTAAAACTAGATGATATAGCATTTGTTGGGATTTCAAAGGTTGAAGTGCAAACCAGGCCATTGGTTCCTGATAATATCAAAAATTGGCAAGTTTTTGATAATTATGATGACATACTAAGGTTTCTGAATTGTGTGGATGAATATGAAAGTCAAGAAATTGAATTTGGGGATTTTGTGGAAACAATTTATGGTAAAGATACTGTGTTTGGAAATGAAGTGATTCGGTTAAAAACAAATACAATTCCTAAGGGTTTATTTGTATTGGAAAGAGTATTTGACAATCAGGATAGGACAAAGGCTAATCATACTGCTTCACATCCTTATGACTAGGAAGAGATAAATCTTGGAACAAAAGCATCACCAAAAAAGGTATATATTGGAAAGAAACTATCACCAAAGGTGAGAAGGATGCTAATTGGCTTATTAAGGAAGTTTAGACATGTGTTTGCATGGTCTTATGATGATCTTAAGGCATACAGGGAGGACCTATTCTAACATGAGATTCCTTTGAGTGATGGTGCTAAGCCATTTAGGAAAAAACAAAGGCCTATTAATCCTACCTTGGCCCCCAAAATGAAAGAAGAGTTAATGAAGCTAAGGGATCCAGAGATCATTAAGCCAATCAGACATTATTCCTAGGTGTCAAACTTGGTACCAATGAGAAAGAAAGATGGATACATCAGGTTATGTGTAGACTTCATAAATTTGAATGTCTCTTCATTAAAAGACAACTATCCATTACCTAATATGGAAGCCACGTTGCAAAGGGTGGCAGGCTATGAATTAATGTCTATGATGGATGGGTTCTCTAGTTATAACCAACTCATGGTCAAGGAGTCTAAGCAATATAAGACAACGTTCACTACACCCTGAGGAAAATATTTTAATGTGAGAATGTCTTTTGGTCTAACAAATGTAGGGGCTACTTTTCAAAGAGCCATGGATGTAGCATTTTCAGATTTCATTAACTTGTTTTTGGTGATATACCAAGATGACTTGACAACATATTCCAAGAAAGAAGAGGATCATTGTGAGCATCTGGAGAAGACATTTAGTAGAGCATTGGAGTATGGTATCTCTTTGAATTCGAAGAAATGTGCATTTGGGGTAAGAGAGGGAAAATTGTTGGGACATAAATTATTTCCAAGGATGGAGTCAAAATTGATCCAGAGAGGGTAATTGCAATAGATAAAATCTCAAAACCCCATAATGTCAAAGGTATACAATCTTTCTTTGGAAAAATAAACTTCCTAAGGAGGTTTGTGACAAATTTTGTTGAGATAGTTCACCCAATTTCCAAGATGCTTAAGAAGCGAGCTAAGGTTAAATGGGTAGAGGAGTCTATATAGGCCTTCAAAGCCATTAAGCAAGCAATAAACGAGGCTCCTGTATTGAAAACCCATAATTTTTAAAATCCCTTACAAAAAATTTCATTTGCTTCTTTCCACACAATTGCAGCTGTGTTGTTACAAAAGAATGTAGAAGGTTTTCAACAACCTATAGCATTTTTCAGCAAATCTTTACAAGCTGCAGAACTTAAGTATGATATAAATAAAAAATAGGCATATTCATTGGTGAAGGTAGTAAAATCCTTTAGGCCTTATTTGATGGGAGCTATTGTGGTTGCATATGTACCTAGTGTTGTTGTCAAAGATATTTTCACACAGCAGGAAGTATCAAGAAGGAGGTGTAGATGGATAAATAAGATCCAAGAATTCAATATTGAGATCTAGATTACTAAGCTAGTAAGAGGACAAGGATTGGCCAAGCTTATGGCCCAAAGTAATCTAGAAGAAAATTAGATAAATTTGCAAGAAGAGGAGAATAGATCGTACATATGTGATATGGAACATTCTGAATGGTATAAAGGTGTGATCTATTATTTGCAAAAGATAAAATGTCCTGATAACTTGAGTGACAATGAAAAAAGGAGATTGAAATTACATGCTATCAAGTATGTTATTATAGCTGGTAAGCTTTGGTGGAGAAATGGAGAAGGCATCATGTTAAAGTGTGTAGATCAAGATCAAGCACATGAACTTTTGATTGAGATGCACAGTGGAGTTTGTGGAAGGCATTATATGGCCAAAAAAATTGCACATAAGATAATGAGGGATAGATTTTGGTGGCCTAATTTTTTTAAGGATGAACACTGATTAGTAAATACATGTGATTCTTGTCAACATTTCTCTGGTAAGTTAAAAATCTACGGTAACTTGCCTCTGAAACCAATTGCAGTGCAATCTCCATTTCAGCAATGGGGAATTGATTTTGTGGGAGAGATAGCATGTAAGTCTAGTGGAGGCCACTCATGGATATTGGTGGCCACTGATTATTTTACCAAGTGGGTGGAAGAAATCCCAACAAAGAGAGAAACTAGTAAAGTGGTAATTGACTTCCTGATGAGAAACATATTGAATAGGTTTGGATGTACAAAAAGAATTGTGTTGGATAATGCAATGTGTTTCAAATCTAAGGAATACACAAAATTTTGAGAAAAGCATGGGATCTAAATTTCTTACTCATCACCATATCACCCATAGGGAAATGGACAGGAATAATCAAGCAATAAAATCTTGATGAAAATCATTAAGAGAATCCTGGATCAAAATAAGAAGGCATGGGATTCTAAGTTGAGATTAGCAGTCTGGGCAGATCAGGTAACTATGAAGAAAGAAATTGGTTGTGCCCCATTTGAATTAGTCTATGGGATAAGTGCAAGGTATCCCTAGAATAATCTGATGGAGATGTATAAGTTTCTCCAGACATATGAAAATGAAATTGATGATGAAATGCAATTGAGAGTAGAAGCTCTCATAGAATTGGATGAAACCAGAAGGGAGGCTCAAATGAAAAATGAAAAATTATAGTTGCAAGTAAAGAATTTGAATGAAAAAAAGCCAACTACAAGGAGCTTCCAAGATGGAGATTTGGTCCTAATGTGGAATGCCAGATTAGAGGATAAAGGAAAATGTGGAAAATTAAATGCAATCTAGTTAGGTTCATTTTTTATCAACAATAAGTGGGCTGAAGATTCATACTTCCTCCAAGATATGATATGGGATATTCTTGAACTGCCAATTCATGGATAGTTCTTGAAGTTGTACTTCACTTGAAGTATGTTTTTCCATGAAGAGTAGTTTAGGTTTGTATATATGTTAGCGGTAGGTTTCTTTCCTCCTGGGTTGTTTGGTCTGAACAATCCCTTTTGGTCTTCTCTGCAATTGGTCTACTCAACCTGAGATTCTAAAATCTCATTTCATTCCACTGGAATGAACATCCCCAATTAGAGCCACTGATGGAACTTCAAATTTTTCTCTTTATGTTCCATTTTTTTCGTGCTTATGTTTTTGGTCACCCATGATGTTTTGGAAAAGCCTAAGGTTGGGGTTTTATCTTTGTTTTCATGTAAAACCCTACTATTTTGTTTTATGCCTTGGGTGAGATCTATTTGGCCATTACTTTTTGAGGAGGATTTTAAAAAAACTTATGTCCCATCATTTCATCTAGGTTGGGCACCTTTTAATCTATAATTTTATTTCTTTCACTTGACTTTATTATTTCCTAAGTCTAGGATGGCCCCATGTTCCCCCATTTAAAACAAACTTATGTCATTGTTTATCGTCGATCTAGTGATGTCCCCTCGTTCTTTTAACAAATATTTTATATTTTACAGTGGGAAAGATTTGCATGACCATAGATCAATCACCATTCAATCTCAGCCATTCCCCACTATCCCATGATGACCCCACCACATAGCTTTAGTCGATCGTGAAATCACGGGCGAGCGCCACATGTCTCATCTGGTGAAGCTGAAAGATTGATAGGAATACATTGATACATTAATCCAGTTTTAATAAATTATGTAGCGGGTTACTAAAGTAGTTATAGGATGCACGTGCTTCAAATGAACAATGATGTATTAATCTTGATAGAAAAAGTGCTCAATGATTAATGACAGAGTTGGCGACTATGTTGAACAAGAAGGATTGTCGATGGTTGAGATCCACGGTTGCCCGCCATCGCATGATTGGGAGTTGCAAGATCTTTACTGATTGTGAAATCATGGGCGAGCGCCACATGGATTTCCTTGGCGATGTAGAGTATGGTGGGTCATTGTTTCCTCGGTGGAGGTCATGTTAGAATGTTTTGAAGGCAATCATTCGATTATCCAACCAAAATGAAAGATCGACGAGTAGTATTTGAATCTGCATCAAATGCGATTGGACCCATTACTGCAGTGTGTGAGTGAGCTTTAATGGTGGACGAGACATTCTTTGGCATGATTTGATTGAAATAAAGTGACCATTTCTCTATTCTATTGTATCACAAAGGTTTCAAACTTTTTGTGGAGTAGTCTCAAAGCCGAGGATGAATTTATGAGTTGTTGCAGTGAATGGTTAGGGTTTCTGCACGCACAAAGCCGTAAGTTGAATTATGTGTCTCCTGGTTAATTTGTAATTTGAATTCAAGGAAATTTCCTATGTGTGCTTGTTGGAAGGATTTTTGATAATTGTTTTAGGGTTATAGGTTAACTGAATTGTGGGAAATTGCAATTTTTTGTTTTGTAATTTCATAGTTTTGTTTGAAGTTTGAAAAGCAAGGAAGCCCTAGTTAATCTAGATGGCACCATCAAAAAGTCATTCTGGCCAGTTCGACTATCTAAATAGAAACCTATATGATGATTTCCTAGATCAATTTCCCTTGTCAATGAATGATAGGAAGAAGGGGATGGATTAGTATATAATTGTTTCAACATAGCCGATGTTAGGGTTCCCCTTACAGGTTTGGAGATGTTTAGACTCTGGTTTGGATAGAGGAATTTTCCCCATCCTTTTTCAAATGGTTGGGCGTATGACATGGGGAAGCTTATAGTTTCGAATGTGTTCCCTGATGTGGAATTTCTCAAAGCAGTGGCTGCATGGTATGACCCTGTCACATGGGTAGTTAGAGACAACAATGGAAAGGTTTTGTTAAGTATTAACAAGGAAGAGTTCCGACAGGTTTTTGATCTGAGTGAACCCAATGAGTTCTTGGTTCCTATTGATCTTGATGGAATGAAGTAGGAGTATGGGAAAATGAAATCACTTTTCAAAGTTAAGATGCTCCCACCTCATCTAGCTAGGGCAAGAAGTTCCAAATTTTATATTAGCCCTAGTGACTAGGAGCCTTTTAGGTTGGACTGTTTTGCAAAACACTTCTTGGCCACTTTCTACTCCTTATGTCAGATTTTGTGTTTTAGCCCCAACACAATGATGCCTATTGCCTATATGTTCATGGGGGTCCAAATACAACACCCCCAATTTCTCTGTGATATATTATTTTTCTTCTTTTTTGGCTGAAAAGATACATGAAGGGCTATTGAAGTTGCAAAAAAATGATGCAGGCACTCCATTTTTCTTGTATTCTATGTTAATGTACATGTTTTTTTTAAGAATTCTGAATTATTCTCTGATAAGATGAAGTTGAAGTAGTTTGTTAATGGATAAAAGTTTCTAGTACATGTGTGGACTACTGACTTATCATACAACAAGAAGAATGCTAGTTATGTGCAGTTTGACAATTGTTTTGCATCCAGATTGAGGGCCAGGCCGATGGTAAATTTTTCTAGAGTTCCTGAGGAATTGCATGACTTCCTTAGGCCAAAGGGGAGGAAGCCGAAGTTGAAAATTTGTCACAACTGGGGTGACATTATCCCATACCTGGTCAAAACTATTTTGAGGGTGTATGGATTTTAGGGGACCTCGCATATATTTTCATATAATGTTCCACCAAGGGTTGGATTTTCTGAAGTTATATGGTAGATTGGATGTATCCATGAGGATAATCTTACAAGAAAGGGAAAGGGGACCTTTCACCTAGACTATACAGTGGTGTCTGATTTTGTGTTTTCAAAGGGAGGCTGGGCCCATTTTGAAATTTGTTTTGAAGTATACCATTTGAGTTGTGGTCCTAAGCGGTAACATGATCTTGAGGGTTTCTTTGCCCTATTCAGACAGAGAATAAAAGGAGGCAAATTTGTGCATGAGTTCAGTTTTCCCAAGGACTTGATCAGAAATGAATTTGATCTAAATAAGCAGGAGTTGAACAAGGAGAAATGGATAGCTTATGACAAGCTATTGACCATTGTGCACAAGATGGATCCAAAATATGATCCATTGATGGAACTCAGTCCATATCACAAAAAGATTGACTTTTTGATGGACAAATTCAAATAATGCATGAGCATTCTGATGACTAAGAAGATAAATCTAGAGTTGGACTTGGGTATACAAGAAAAAGCTACAAGGCCACTTGAAGAGAGGCCAACCTACCAACCTTCAGATAATTGGCCTATTTACAGGAGGAAAAAGAATGATAAAAGTGATGAAGAAGAAGAAGACAAAAAAGGAAAACAGATAATGAAATTGCCTGAACAACTAGGTCCAAAGCTCAAAACACCTGGGGCAATTAAGATAATTGATTTAGAGTCATCACCTATGAAAAGTCCCTCACCACCACCATCAGAGCCAAGCCCCAAGAGGGGAAGGATTGAGTAGTCACAAGAAGACCTGGTGGATGAGATTGTTGTCACTGATCAAGATAGGCAAATGGGTATGCCTTCTCCTCCTAGACCAGTTGAATTGGTTTTATTAGATTTGGATATGAAGGGTAAATGTGTGCAAGATGCAAGGATGAAGGCTTGTAAAGAGTTTCTAGATGATGATTCCTTTGTAAAAACACCAGTCTTCTTGCAACTGGTATGGAGAATGAAATTGGAAGAATATCAGGAGAAATAAAAGAAGTGAAGAGAATTGAGGCCTGATAGGTCAGACCAAGAGAATGATGATGAAGTAAAAGCTGAATTAATTAATGAATTCAAGAGCATCACTTTTGAGGAGGGGAGAAAATTGGTCAATCAAGTTGGTGTCTTGATTCTACCGGAGTTGGACATTTCCGATGCAGTAGCTTTCAATGCTATTCTAAAGTCCAAGTATCCCCTGCAAAATTCTAAAGAAGAGGTCAAGGCAGCATTGCAAGATTCTACCTTTAGTGAAGAGTACGAGACTTTGAAAGTTTGGGCTTTGGCCCCCCAAGGGAGAAAGCCCAATGTTACTTATACTAACCCAAATTTGAGAGGTGGTTAATAATAAAGAGAGCTTCAGAGACCTCAACCATAGAGGCCACAAATTTGACTGTAAATGTGGCCAAATTGGTCGAGAAGACTATTGAGAGAGAGGAGGCTAAAAAAAGAAGCCTTATGGAAAAATACAATTTTATAATTGGAGAATACATCAAGGTGCAACAAAAGAATATTGAGCTATAGATAGAGGTGGATAGGTTGAAATATAGGCAGATTGGGGAGAAATCAAGTGCTCTAGGGATTAAAACATTGCCTTCCACATCAGGGTTTGTGCATCTTGTTTCGCCCATTGTTTCTACACCAAGGTCTCTCAGTCAAACCCCTTCCATCAGCCCTACATTGGAACCAATTGAGGAAGAATTTGAATGCTCTGTTGACCCAAAAAGAAGCAGTTGATGCAGAAAATTGCAGAGTTATAGGAATATTTGAAGGTGAGTGAAGAGGGAGTATTTTCAAAGCAAAGGGAGATTGTTAATACTGTATTAAGACATTTAAATGAGAAGGTTGATGACAGATTGTCATCTGTGTATTCTTCATATTCTTTATTATTATATTCAATAAATAACATTGATAGGGATTAGGAGGTAGCAATACCACTAGTTGAGAAGTGGATCCCTCTGGAAAATGATTTAGATATAATGTATAAGGCCTCAAGGTTTGATATAAGTCATTGCAAGGTTTTTCAGGCCTTACAAGATGATTTGAGTAGGAAGATCAAAGAGTTGGTGAAGAATTTTGATGATTGGAGTGACACACTACTACCTGACATAATTGATGAGCAAGGGAATATCAAGTCACTTTGATAGTGGAAGGATCGGGCTAATGAGGTCATCAATGCTCAAATTACTTTAATTTGTGATGACTCAAATTTTGATTTATTGGTGAGCTGTATGGATAAAATTATCAACACCAACTCATTCCTTGAGTCTTTTGAACGAGAAGCAAATCCGGTGGTAGTTAAATATATGCCTTATAGTGTCAAGGTAAATCAGGTAATCAATTTTAATTGGACAACTAATGAAGAGTAGTAGTAGTGGGTAAATGTATATTTAATTGAGGAGGAGTAAAAAGGGAGTAGGCTACTAACAGTTAACAAATTAGTCATTGCAGTTACAATATATTCCAGTTTTATTTTTTATGGAAGTTTAGGCACGAAATTCTTGAGGTTTTGTTGCTGCATCAAATTATTCTTAGCGGAAAAGATGAACAAGAAGATTCTCCAGGTGAGATTGTTTTTGTAACAAATTTTTGAAATATCACAAGGCGGTCCAAGTGGCTGGTGACATGTGTACTCTTTGGCCCAATGCTTGTTTTCTCCTTCATTTTCTATAAGAAGGATTTCAAGGCCAGAAGTACGGGTTAGAAAGTTAGATAATTTTGGTTGAGTCTAGGTAAAGTTGCAGAGCAAATTGTAAATTTTGATAGTTTTAGAGAGAATGCAATTTAGGTTTTGAGTAATTCTATTTTATTTTTTGAACTCATGGAGATTTAATGTTTCATGATAGTACTGGAATTTGAATTAAAATGATTAATTCGAGCTCATGTCTCTCCAATGTACAAGAATATTTGAATTTTTAATAAACTGATCAAGGGTTATTTCATTCATCTCACTATTGTGGTGTGTACAACTCTCGTTTTAGCTTTAATTCAAAGAATTAATTAAAGTGCTTAAATGGGATTGTAGGTCTATATGTTTTGTACTAGGATTTGATAAGTAGTATTGAGTTAGGATACAAATTGGTGATATTGTAAGGCAATTTCATTGAAGATTATATATTATGTGTGTTGAATCTATCTTGAATCCTTAGATGCTTATGAATTTGACTCCTCCAATGGATATAGGGCACTGATCTAAGTTGTACTTGTTTGTGATATTTAGTATTTTGTTTGTGTTCACCTGGAGCTTTCTACAAATTTAAAATCAATGAATATTTTTTACTGTGTAGTATTGTTGTGACTATCTCACGATCCAAATGGTTGATACTATTGATGAACAACCGATTCTATTCAGTATTATCCCATTCTATTGAGCTATTAGGTGAGATTATCTGTTGTTTTTAATTTTATTTATAATTATGGTGTAGAGGTTGTAAACACATTAAGGAATCACCCTCCTGGGTCTTGCAGAGCCCAAAGTGTAGGTCTTTAAAATCCTCGTCAATTGGTCCAGGTCCTTCGAGCTGCCCTTGATTGGAATTGGCAATTCCATAGGTAGATTAGGAGATCAACCTGGTTACAGTAAAAACAACCAACATGTCTGGATATAAAGCTCATTGAAAAAACTACTAAATTTTCCAAGCTTGAAGAAGAGATTGTTTCCTTGAGAGAAGAATTGGGTAAAGAAAAAGAAAAAATTGATAAAGGTCTAAAGATAAAAGGCAGTTCTGACATTCTTGATGAGATAATCATCTCACAAAATCCATCAAAATAAAAAGATATCCTTTGGTTTTCTTGTGCCTTTTGAACACACGCCCTACTTGGACCAGGGATCCTCTCTTTTTGTTCTACCCTTTGTCGAGTCTGTTCATGTTTTCCTCATTCTTTTTTCCCTTGCTTTTGGACCTAATTGATCAAAATGCTTCCAAGTTGCAAAATCTTATCATGCTTGGCCATTTGCCAAAGTTTCATGAATTATAGGGAGTTTGCAGAAGCCTACAGGTCTCCATTTTTGGGCCACTTCATACATAATTCCATTCCCACTATGTTGTCCTTGACGACATCCTCTTTTCATTTTTTCGTAGGGGACTTCAACTTGCCGAATTGTACATGTCACTTTTCCGTACCTGTACTTCACACATTTTTGAAAATCCTACATTAAATGTCATCATTAATGGTGTCAAAGTTTATAAATAGAGGGGTTCTGACCTTTCATTTTCACCTTACACATTCAAAATTTGAATGGCTCATCAATCTGCTACTTTTACAAGTGTGCTCAATGATTGAAGCAACATCCTCCTCCTTTATTCACATGGTAGTAGGTATGGCCATTACTCCCTTTCACCTCTATGGTTTTTTTGAATTCATCGGCGATTGCTTGTTGGGGCTTCTTAGATGATTAGCATGAGAGATCATGGGGCTATTTAAGTTCATAGTGGTTTTAATTAAGCAAGATAAAACAAAACCTTGTGATACTATGATTGAATCTTGATGATATTTGTGGCTATTTATAGGTGTTGTGGCACTCTAAATTTGAAACCCTATTTCACCAACTGATAGAAAACCATGAATCCCATAAAATATCTAAGTGTGCAAGCCATTTGTGGAATTCTGAAGTGAGCGATCCGCTTTCAAGTGTCATCTATTAATACCATGAGTGATAGCAACCCCTGCCTCCCTTGTTTCCACAACTAAGTTCTAGGATTATCTAAACTTTTGAAGTCTTAAAATAATCGATGCTTCAAATTGAAACCCTCATGGATTCCTCCATGAGAATCCCCATTGGCAAGAGGATGTGAGGCCCAAGCCGTCTCTAACAGTGAAACCTAAATGAATTTCCTATTGGTGGCTTTTTCACCAACCATCTCCATGAGCATCAAATGTTGAAACCTAAACCTCCAAATCACTAAGTCCTTAACCTATTGTGGGTTCTTTCTTGCAGGTCACCATAGGTGGAAGGTCATTTGACCTTGTATGTTGTTAATGGTAAAGCCTAAACAAAATTACACCTGGTATCTTCCACATTCACACTTTTTGAATGCACTTAGTACCTGACCCTGATGATGTAAGCATCAATTTTGACATTATCATGTTGACCCTCTTGAACAAAAAATTGAAAATTCTAAGTCGAAGCATGATGCAAGTTTCTCCATGTGGAACTTCTTTCATGGGATGTCATCCTATCAAAGTTGTTCCCCAGCTTCTTAACACTCAACGGCACCCATATTGGCAACTTCGGCCTCGCTCTTTCCCACATCACCCCAATGGATCCCCAAATAACAAAGTCAACTCTAATCTCTCCTCCCACATGCCAATGAACCCCCTATGACAATATTCAACCCACAATATCAAAGGCCAAATCCCATGCAGGTTATCCCACACGAGATGTCGTTCACGGGTCTCCATGAGCCTGATGTTGTTAATCAACTACTTACCATTAGACAACCTCCACATTAGTGGCACCCACATGCCATCTCTTCGCACCTTGTAAATAATAGAATCTCCAAAAGCATAGTGACTTAACATGAATCCTTCGCATATTCTTCACATGCCAAATTGATGTAACTCAAAAATGCTAAGTTTAGGATCATTGTAGGGATCACAAGGTGGGAAGATGTTTGCAAAATTTGATCAATTACAAGACATTTTTAACAAAAAACTTAGACGGCTTTCTGGGTTACTGCCCCCACATAACCTTTTCTCACAAGAACCAAGGAAGTGAATTTAATCAAGGAAAGTGATCCCAAATGCTTCAATTTGCATTCTTGGCATGACTTAATGAGTTCATATTGAAATAACCTGGTGTTTTGACTTTTTAGAAATATCATCGTGGAACGTCGTTAGTGGGCTATCAAGCACTCCAATACATTATCTAACAACATTAACATTGGTGGCATCTGCAAGATGAAAACCTGCACTATATGGCTTGCAAAGTTGTAAATCTAGCAAATGAGTAGAAAATGATGAGATTTAATTAATGTAATGATCCCTTTGAGGTAAATGGGTGCATCTAACAACACTTTAGCATGATCTAACTAGTGTTTTTCTCTTTCTATATTTATTGAGGCATTTACTACACATTCTTTATGCAGGATTTATGGACCCAACTGAGAAGACTGACAAAGGCAAGAAGAGTGCAAAGGCTACGAGAGGAGAAAAAGAAAAGGCTAAAATGAAGTACGAGTTTCATGAGGTTGAGTATGCCTCAAAGATCGTTTCTCAATGGAACAAGGTTACCGACACAGACTTAGTCCGTATCAACATAGATGAATTCAAACAAAAGGTCTTGGTCAGTGATTTTTTAGTGGCTAATATTCACCAATTGGCTAATAGTTGAGATTTAAGAATCCAAAATTGGCTAATAGTTTTAGCTATAATGTGACTTGAATCACCACATTTTTACAAAAAATTATTATAGTCTTATTTAATCGCCAAATAATTTATTTTATTAAAAAATTTAACTCAAAATTTTTCCATAATATTCAATACATGATTAGATTAGATTCACCTAAATTTTATAAATTATAGTAGAAATCTATATTAATTTTCCAATAGTATATCATAATTATTAGTTGCTTTAGGACCCTATTTCTAATATTTAGTTTCCACCATTGATTTATAATATAATCTAATGGGCCTTCTTGTGTTCCACAAGGTAAAATGTACCCATGATCTATAATGCTCATGGGGCCCACAATTTTGGGTCTCATGAACATTATAGATTCTGGGTACACTTTACCTTACAAAGTAGAATAAGGGTTGTTAGATCAATGATCTAAAATTAATTTTGAGCCCCATGAGAATTAAAGATCATGGGTACATTTTACCTTGCAAAATACAATGAGGGACAGTATATTATATTTTAAAACAATGGTGGAAAGTATACCCCTTAAACCCATGAATAATTTCCACTCTCGGGCCCCTACTTTTCCATGAGAAATATTTTTAGATTAGATCAGTTTTCCATCACAATTAATGCATTTTCCTATTATTTTTTAAGATTCGCCAAAATTTTCTATAAAAATTTAGTGATGTAAAAAAATTGCCAATAAAATTAATATTTTTTTCAAAAAAAAGGAAAAATTCGCTAATAGAAATTAATATTTTTTCCTAAAAAAGTGAAAGATTCACCAAGATTTTATATCTTTTTTTGAGTGGTTTTTCTTAAAGTTATCACTAGTCTTGGTCAATCCAAAAACTAAGGAAGCATGGAAATTGAAGAAGAGTGGGATTGCAAAAGCAATGGGCTTCTCACTAGCTTTGGTCAGCCTAGAGTTAATTTTTGGATGTAGAGAATGTTATCACCCACAAACAAGGAGAATAATCATTATAGACGAGAGGCTACTAGCCGAATTGACTCCTATGTCAATCAGGAATATGTTTGGGATCTCTCTGTTTAACAAGATAGAAAAGATAGAGAAAGAATATGTTCAAAATGTGTGAAAAGCTGACCCCACCAGCTATAAAAGGACCATAAATTAGACATGGGTGATTGAAAAGAGGGGCAGTGCAAATAAAGTGCCTCAAAAGCTATATCAAAGTGACTTCATGGAGGAGGTCAATGACCTCATGACACTTCTAAGTAAGGTGATGGGACTCCCTACTTCCTTGATCTTCAAGGAATAGATGTGGTACTTTGTAGAAGAGATCCTCAGAGGTGAGACAAAATTCCATTGGGCCAAGATAATCAATAAAAATTTGCACAAACAGTTTGTTTCAATAAAGAAGACCAAGGATTTTTATACGACTTCTTATATTGTGTATCTCCTGGTGGTAAATTTTCCATACAAGGGTCTGAAGAGATCCTTGTGATACTTCTAATTAGGGTGATGGGACTCCCTAATTCCTCAATCTTCAAGGAATAGATGTGGTACTTCGTAGAAGAGATCCTTAGAGGCAAGACAAAATTCCATTGGGCCAAGATAATCAGTGAAAATTTGCGCAATCAGTTTGTTATAGTAAAGAATACCAAGGAGTTTTATATGAATTCTTATATTATGTATCTCCTAGTGGTAAATTTTCCATACAAGGGTCTGAACTATGTCGGCCAACTAAGAACATAGAAAGGGAAAAACCCTGTCTATGATTGCTACCCACAACTGCAATACATAAATTACAAGAAAGACTACAAGTAGTTAAAACATGCTTTCATTATGCATGTTGTTTGAACATTGTCAAAGGATTGTGGCAAAAGGATGTCCCATGGTACAAAGGAATTGATTAGGAATTTTGGATACTAGTTCATCCAGTTCCCCAAGTACATAAGGGTTGAGGGATCCTCGAGGTTACCATACCACTTACCAAGGTATCCTAGTGACAAGATAATCCTACTAGATCTTACTAGACAGTTACATACTACCCATTCCTTACTGCAAGAGAAGCACTATGTTGAGGTTCCATACCCCATAGTTTTTGGTAAAGGAGTGTATTTGTGCCATGTTGCCCCTTTCGTAGAATATTCAAAAAAGGAACTTGTAGAATACCACTAAAAATTACATACAAAGAGAGGATGTCTGGACCCTCTAGGAAAATTTAACAAGTAGGTTGGAAGATAATATGTCGACAAGCCCCATATTGAAGATTTTTGGGAAAACTGTGATGATGACCATGAGATCCAGAGGAGGAACTACATGAGAATGATAACAAAGTTTGTAAAATCCATTTATTTATTTATGTTTCTCAACCAAGTGGTTGATGATGATAATACTTTGGACGAAGGATACAATGCTCTAGCCAAAGTGCCATTGCCAATAATTGAATGGACTGAGCTAGAGGTCATAGACTTGGACATAGTTACCCGCCCAATAGAGCAGAGAACCAAGAGATGGTTAGATAATCAAGTAGCTCAATTGTAGCAATAGGGTGTTGAATTGACATATAGGGAACTTGAAGATGATATTGAAAGTGAGATCGATAGTGACACCAATATAGGTTCTTTGAGAGAGTTTCCAAAGTCTCCACCCATCACCCAATCAAAGAAAAGAAAGGAGGTACCAGAGCAGCAACCCAAACAAAAGGTGTACATTAGAAAGCTGGTTGAGGGGCAGAGGCCCCCTAAGAAATCTAAGAGGATAAGGAAATTTGTTCCTAACATGCCCACAATACAAGAAGATTCCTCACCCCTTGAGGAGGAAGATGAGCCACAATCACCTCCACGTACTACTTCCCCACTTCCAACTACTACTGTTGCATTGGCTCCTTCCACTCTACCACCACTACTTATATCATCCTTGCCTGCTATGTAAATCTTCATCCACCTTACCTTCACTTCTCTAACTATGCCCATGGTTGTGGTGGAATCCTCCTCAACCACCTCCCCTATCATCTTCCTCGCTCCAACCTCCCTTTCCAAATTTCTCTACCCTACCACCTTCTATGCCTATTATTCCTATGTCACCTATCTCATTTCCTGAAACCTTTGCTACCTATTTACAAAACATTTTAAAAGAAAGAAGAAAAAAACATCTCTTAATGCAGCTTTTGTGTTTTCATTGATGTCACCATGATATATGAGTTGCAACTACAAGTTCAAATTCAATGATTGATCTAGTACTTTGAACTGGTATGCATAAATATCCTTTGGTATTTTGGTCTGCAATTCCCCTCCCGTGATCATCGTTGCTCACAATTTTGGAAAGTGGTTTCTAGTTAATGGAAGCATGCAAGTTTAGAACCTCATGTGTACAATTTCTCATATACAAAGTTGGAATCATTCTATTGTTTTCATTTTTTAATTAGGTCTATCTCTAGATAACCGAATAAGTAGTTAAAGTTGTAATGAAATAAATTTTGTATGTGTGATCCATGCCAACATGATTTAATTTTTTAAAGAATTTTTTGTATTTACTTGAAGCTGACCTAATTGGTTCTTGTAGGCGAATCAGATATATATATATATATATATATACATGACAGTTTGGAGATTGAAGCATGGGTGTTGAGTGTGTGGTGTGTTGGTGGACTGAATTTGAATGCAAAAAGAGAGAATATTGGTCTGTTGACATGCAAATTATTTGAGCTTCAAAGGAATTGAATCTGCACTTGTGAGGTGTATCTTCATCAATTTATACTCTAGCTGTAAGCCATTTTTTTACTATATCTTTGGTAGGAATTGAGCCTCTCAGTGAGTCCTTGTATTGAGCCACCCTTTGTAATATCTTATAATTAGTTGTACTATATTTTGAGTTAACCCTCACCGTGGTTTTTCTCATTCTAGGTTTTCCACGTAAAAATCTTGATGTTCACGTGTTGTGTGTTTTCATGTTTTATTGATGATTCTACTTATCTTAATTGTTATATGCATTGGAATAATTAGATGGTATTTGTTCAATAAGTTTAAGAATATATTGATTCACCCCCCCTCTCAGTATCTTGGGTATTCAAAAATTTGTATCAGAGCTTGGTTCCTATGAAGAATCCTAACAACTTGAGAGAGATCTTGAAGATTGAAAATATGTATGATAAAGAAGAAATCTAGACAACCCATGATGATCTTGACAAAGCTAAAAATGAAAACAAAGATCTGAAAGAAAATCTTGATGAGGAAAATGAATGCATCAAAAAATTGAAAGAGCAATTGAATAAATTCAAAGAAAGACATAGAGAACTTAGTGAGTAATTAAAACAATCAAATGAAGAGGTTACCAGACTAAAGGTGCAAGTGGAGGAAAAGAAGAGAATTGAAGAATGTTTGAATGGAGCAATACAAAGCAAGTCTGATGAATTCTCTAGGCTTGAACAAGAAGTGGTGAACCTGAGAGTAGATATAGAAAAATAATTTTTTTGTGAAGATAGTTTTAAGACAAGCTCCACTAGGTTTGATGAATTGATTGTAGGACAAAAACCATCTAAATACAAAGGTGGATTGGGATTAGAAGTAGGCGAAAGCTCAAAATATGTGAACAATCAAAAGACTCAAGGTAAAGGAAAACAGACAAGAAATCCAAGAAGAAGACCGCCTATCAAAGAACCAAATTCTCAAAGGTATCCATCTTTCAATGGTGTTTGTTTTTCATGCAATAAATTTGGTCATAGGGAAACTAAGTGCAAAAGTAGGATGAATCAGTATTTTGGTTCTTTCTCCGGACAATTCTATGCATGCAGTAATATTGGACATAGAGCTAGTGAATGTAGAACTTAGATGATGAATTGTTTTAATGGAGGTAGAATGAATCAATCCTTTTCTAGTTACTACTATACTTGCAAAAAGTTTGGACATAAAGAAAATCAGTGCAGATCAAGGATTAATAGAACTCAAAAAAATTAGAGAAATATTGTCTGCTACAATTGCAATAAATTAGGACATATTTCAAGAGTATGCTTAAGTAAAAAGGGAAAGCAATTTGCTCTGATAAAGAAGAATGAACCTATGATGAATATTGACAAAGATGAGGTTAAGAAAGAAATGAACAAGATATGGAAAAAGAAAGAAGAGCCAGAATCTTCAGATGAATCTGTGCCCTTATCCGGTGCAAACAATTCCTCTAGGGTTTAGACCTAGCATGGTCTTAGGGAGAGCTTTAACAAAAAATTGTTCGAGCCCCCTAGATTTCAAGCATGTCAGTCTTTGGAATGAGGATATGTTATAAGGAATTAATAGGAAAAGGTTATGAAAAATAAATTAGAAGAAAAAATGTAGGCATGTTTGTTTGTGGAGCATATTAGGGTTTTCAATGCAACTAAGGGTTTTTTCTATCTTTTTGAATTCCATCGCATTTAATGCAAATTATAGAATTGAATTGATCTATAAAGTGAAAATGTAAAGGAATTTTAATAACTTGTGCATTCAAAGAAAGTGGAGAGAGATTTGGAGCATTCTTGAGGTGATTTGAAGTGTGAGCTATGCAAACCCTAGCTTTAATTTTTCACAAAGTTAAATGGTATTTTATGTTTTTGTGTTATTATGAGCTTGTGAAAATTATCTTTCTAAAATTATTGGAGGTTCGTGTGTTGAAAATGGCAACCCCTGTAGTCGTGAAAGCATCAAAAAGAGCTATACCTTCCTACAGTAAATATTCTATGAAGGTTTTCGAAGATGACCCCATGGGGGCCTTCTCATCGATTCCTCATGGTTTCATGCCTACTGAGGACACCATGATGTACATTAGGGTAAAGATTGAGGAATTTAATCACAAAAAATTAATAGACATGTGGCTGAATGATCTCACCGGGGATAACTTCTTGGTAAAACCCGAGTATTCAAATATTGTGGTGGAGAAGCTGGATTGATGGAACTCCTTCCCTAATTTTTTTCCACTATTGATGATAAGTATGTTAAACCTATCCTTAGTAGAATGCATGATCAATTCTTGTGAACTAACATACCTCATTTGATAACTAAGGAAGTAATCAAGGAAGTTATCAAACTCTATATTACTAGACCAGTACCAATGATGAAATCTATGAAAAATGAAGTGGTGATGGAACTCACTGATGGTACATATGATAAACGGGATCTTAAAAAAAATCATATTACTAATCCAGCTGTGAAGTATGTATCAATAATGATCAGACATAAAATATACTTCATAAACAAAGAGAATTTTGTGTCTGCCACAATAATCTATATTGCTTATGACATGGCAACAAATGGTGTAGATTATGATTTGTGTGAGCTTCTCTGATAACAATTTTTTGAGAATATGAGGATGTCAAAGGAGAAGAAATATCCATTTAATTTTGTCTCATTGATTGTTTTCTTGTTGTTCTATTTTCTTGGAAGGCTTCTGAGAAAATATGTAGTGTTTTGGGACCCCTCCCAACCGGTTGCTCATCAAACTTTTGACTATTTGCATAAATTGGGTGATTTGTCAAAGAATAGTGATGATTCCCTCACAACATTCTTCATTGTGTTTAAGAGAGAAAGAATCCTAAAGAAAGTTGTTGAGAAATACAAGAATGATATCATATTCCATGTCTCTTTTGATGAATGCATGGTTGAAGCAATTAAACCTTGGACTGTATGGATTCAAACTTTAGGATATAGAATTACAGAGGATGAAGTTGAAGGTTATTTGTAGATTTTATTAAAAATTCTAAAAGATGCCAATGAACCTAGAATTGGTACATATGTTGAAAAATCCCTAGAAGTTCACTTGGAGCACAAAAAACCTACTAGGAGAAAAAGGGCAAATGAGATGCTTAGAAATTTTGGTTACATGAATGAGGAGATAGCACAAGGAAGAGCTTTGGGGGAACATAAGTCTGGAGAATCATCAGGTGTAAGGAGATCCGACATGATTGCTCCTTCTAAACCAACTTTTGGTTTGGCTACAATAAATATTGAACCCAGTATTTATGAAAAAGGAAAAGGCCCGACTCCTTTTGAACCTACTACAAGATCGGGTAAGAGAAAAGGTATTCCTCTAGTAGTGCCTGCTAAGCAAGGAAGAAAAGAAAAAAACACAAGGGAAAATAACCTTAGTATTACTGAAGATCAAGAAGAAGAGGAGGAAGACCCTGCTGCAAAAATAATAAGAAATAAGAGAGTAATCATGTCCTCCGGTGAAGGTGCTTCTTAGGAAGCCAGTGTTGGATCTAAAAGAGTTCATTATGTATCATCCTCAGAGGAAGATGAAGAGTAGGAAAAAAGTGTTCATGAGGTGAAAGAAAAGAAGGAAAAAGTTGTAGAAAAGGTATCTCTAGACCAAGGAGAACAAAATTCTTCTTCAGTAAGACGTGGTGCTCCTCTTAGACTAGAAGCCTTGGTAAATAGTTTATTACATTATGAAAATATGTTGCAACCCACTGTAGAAATTTTTAATCAAGTAGGTGCAGAGGGTAGGAAAATATTAATGATGGTTGTCATTTAGTGTATCATTCTTTTGGAAGTTAAATGGGATCATGTTCATGATAATGTACCTAATAAACTGTGGGAAGCTTTGATGAAGAGAAGATCAAAGGCCGTTGAAATGGAAGAGAAAATAAGGACTAAGGAATTAAAGGAAATTGGATCCTCTCTGACTCTGGGTGATCTAGAAACCTTGAAGAAGGTTTGTTCTACAATGTTTCAGATGAAGAAAATATTTAAAGTTTTAATCACAGGAGATAAGAGGCAGATAAAGAAGATAAAGAAGGAAATTGTAAACACCATCAGAAGCATGACTAAGAACTATGGCATGTTTGGTGCATCTGGTCCAACACCTAAATCAAGAGAAGAAGTCTCTACAAAAGTTAAGGAAGACACTCCTTCCGGTACTAGTGATACAAATGCACCTCTCAAAAATAAATATTTAGATATTCCTCTAGAAATAGGTGGTACAAATTTTCTTCTATAAATTAATTCTACAAATGAGCCTCCAAAGATTGAGAAGCAGAGTGAAGAAAATGTTGAAGTAGAAATGCATGATGCTGCTCCTCTGGAACATACTATAGAGGAAAAATATAAAGTTGAAGAAGAAAAGGACAAGGATGAAAGTGACAAGGAAGAATAAAAAGAAGAAGAAAGGATAGAAGAAGAAGAAGAAGAAAAGGAAGAAGAAAATAAGGCAGAAGAAGAGAAAGTTGAGGAAGAAGAAAGAAATGAGAAATCAGGTGGAGATGCTGGAAAGAATGAAGAAGGAATAAAGAAGGTAGTGGAATCACAAATTTCCTTTGGAGAATCCTCCTCTAGTGATGATTTTTTGAAAGGCTTGTTACCTAAACAAATCATATTCTAGCCGGTGATTCCTTCAGAGCTTCTACAACTTCCCATGACTCAAGGTTATGCAGATCTGGACAAGATTTGTCTTGTGCATAAAATGGTGTTGGGTGATGCATTGAACACATCTAGTAGAAGAGAAATCATGGAAACACATTAGAAGGGAATTGATCTTATCGATGATTCCATCAAGGCCTTATAGGAGGTCACACTTGGTACATCAACAAACACATCTCTCACTCTGATAGAAAACTTGAAACTTCTATTGGACTCCTTCAAGGAGTATGCCACCAAACTTGGTGAGGAGACAAGATAGGAAGTTTAAGAGAAAATGGTTGAGAAAATGCTATTAGTTCTTCATGACAAGTGTGCTCAGGCACACAGCAATATATAAAATATCCTTGAAACTGCAAAGGATTTTGAGTTAGAAGAAAATACTGTGTTTTCTTACTACATAACATGGCCAGATGCCACATAGAGTATAAAATATCTTATTGAATCCATTGAGTCCCAATGATATTTTTTTCCAACACATATAACACATCTAAGGATAAAGATAGGTCAACTTGGAATGCCATCTCTTCTCATAGAGAGAATTTTTTCATGTTACAGAAGTAGAAGGAATAAATTATCAAAAAAATTGGTGTACTTGGGGATAGTGTAAGAATGGAGTATACTCTGATAGCCAATGCCTTGCCTAATGCAGATAAACTAGATAAGATCAATCTCACCCTGGATACTCTGGATGAGGCTAAAGAGAGTCTGATTGCATTGGAATCATTGAATAAAATGTTGATATCTACTGAGCAGAGTTGGGAGAATGGTAAGACAGCCTGACAAGGCATTCTCCAAGAGATTCAAAGTGCACCCTCCTTCAGGTAATTTTTTTTTTAAATTTTACACATTGATTGGGTCAAACTCCTAAGGCGGAGTTCAAAATTTTGATTCTTTAGGTTGTACATTATTTTAGACCATGTGTACATATGTATATTCATATTTTTGGGTCACCCTTTGTTCTTGATGTCAAAGGGGGAGAGAGAAATGGAGAGAAAAGGGGAGAGTACTATATATAGGAGGCTTGTAAATTCTTTTGGAACATGTTGCCATCAATGAAAAAGGGGGATATTGTTGGAAGAATGAAGAAGAACACATCTCTTAATGCAGCTTTTGTGTTGTCATTGATGTCACCATGATATATGAGTTACAATTGCAAGCTCAAATTCAATGATTGATCTGGTATTTTGAACTGGTCTGCAAAAATTTCCTCTGATTTTTTGGTCCAAAATTCCCCTCCTGTGATCATCGTTTCTCATAGTTTTGGAAAGTGGTTTTTGGTTGATGGAAGCATGCAAGTTTAGAGCCTTGTGTGTACAAGTGATCATATATGAAGTTGGCATCATTTTGTTGTTTGCATTTTGTCATTAGGTCTATCTCTGGCCAACCTAATAAGTAGTTTAAGTTGTCATGAACTAAATTTTGTATGTACGATCCATGCCGACATGATGTATCATGCTACACGCTTGAATTTTTTTTGAGAAGTTTTTGTATTTACTTGAAGCTGACCTAATTGGTGCTTGTGGGAAAGTCAAATATATATACAGGATAGTTTGGAGATTGAAGTGTGGGTGTTGAGTGTGTATTGTGTTGGTGGATTGAATGTGAATGTGAAAAGAGAAAATATTGGTCTTCTAGCATGTGAATTATTTGAGCTTCAAAGGAACTGAATCTGCACTTGTGAGGTGTATCTTCATCAGTTCATACTCTGGCTATAAGCTATTTTTTTACTGTATCTTTTGTAGAAAGTGAACCTCTCTTTTGGACAGTGAGTCCTGGCAGTGAGCCACCCTTTGTAATATCTTATAATTGGTTATACTATATTTTGAGTTAACCCTCACTATTGTTTCTCCCATTCTGGGTTTTCCACGTAAAAATCTTGGTGTTCATGTGTTGTGTGTTTTCATGTTATGTTGATGCTTCTACTTATCTTAACTATCATATGCATTGGAATAATCAAATGGTTTTTGTTCAATAAGTTTAAGAAGATACTGATTCAACCCCTCTTCTCAGTATCTTGGGTATTCAACATAACATACCTCAGACTATTCTAACTCTTGAAAAAATATTCTTTATGACTTAACTTTTTGTTTCATTACCTGTCCCTCCAACTCCTACTGAGCCACCAAAAATGGAAGCTAAAATGCAAATATGAAAGGAAATGGAGAGAAGCAAGGAGTAGCTTAAGGAAACACCTAACATCACTGAAGAGCCTAAGGACTTAGACTGTGATAATTATCATGAACATGTTGAGGATGGTTTGAGGATCATTGATTTAGATGAAGTTTTTTCAGATGAAGAGGGGCAACAAACACCCAAGGATAGAGATATGAGTAGGTTTGACACACATTATGATGTCGAGACCTATGACTAGGAACCTGAGGATGAACAGTATAAGGATCATGATGACAAAGAGGAAATTCCAAAGGAGCACCACTCCAAGGAAGAAAGAGATGACCTAGAGATCAATATGATGACAAAAGAAGATATGGGGAAAGATGATAAACTCTTAGAAGCCGGCCAAGATGAGGGCCCCTAGGATAAATAAGTACCTCTAGAGGAAGAGGAAGATAAAGAGAAGAAAAGTGATGATGAAAAGAAAGATGAGTCGGCCTAGGAGGAAGAAAATACTGAAAGGGAAGCTAAAATGCAGATATGAAAGGAAATGGAGAGAAGCAAAGAGTAGCTTTAGGAAACACCTAACATCACTGAAGAGCCTGAGGACTTAGACCGTGATAATTATCATGAACATGTTGAGGATGGTTTGAGGATCATTGATTTGGATGAAGTTACTTCAGATGAAGAGGGGAAAAAAATCTTGAAGGACAAAGATATGAGTAGGTTTGACACACATTATGATGTCGAGACCTATGACTAGGAACCTAAGGATGAACAATATAAGGAGCATGATGACAAAGAGGAAAGTCTAGAGGAGAACCACTCCAAGGAAGAAAGAGATGACCCAAAGATCAATATCATGACAAAAGAAGATATGGGGAAAGATGATAAACTCTTAGAAGCCAGCCAAGATGAGGGCCCCTAGGATAAATAAGTTCTTCTAGAGGAAGAGCAAGATAAAGAGAAGAAAAGTGATGATGAAAAAAGATGAGTCGGCCTAGGAGGAAGAAAATACTGATGAAATAAATGTAGAATTCATTGAGTTTGATAGAGGAAAGGAAATGATGCAAGAAGAAGGGCAAGATGAATCAAATAAAGATGTTGAGGACACTCCTAGGTATGAAGGGGAAGGGCCCCAAAAGGATCAAGAGGATACATGTAATGAATTGAACACTACATCCCTTGATCAACAAACTAAGATCCCCTCATGGTTGGACAAACAAATGAAGATAAAAGATCCTATACTTCCCGATCCAAAGGCATGCTTGGAATCCATATTGGATCGAGCACAAGTTAAGGCACAAGAGAAGAAGAATCCAAAGATAAAGTACCACATCACTATAGATGCTTCAAGCTCTCGTATCGTGCAGTTGGAAACTCCAACGACAGATAAGGATGTAGATACTATCCAGGCTAGAGATTATCAAGTGACAACCATCAATCTAGGCCCCGCTTCTTGAGCACATAAGATAGATGAATTATAAGGGTATGTCACCACCGTCCTGTAGCAACTAGACAAAGATCAAGCCACAAAAGAAGAATTAAAAGTGCAAGTGGTGCAATTGACCGCCTTTGTACAACAATGGACCACCTTCGAGAAAGAAGCCTGGAATTGCTTGAACCTTTCGTATTATCAAAGGAAGATATCAGTAAAATGGAGAAAATGAGAGCTTGGACCAAATTCTTCTCGGTTTGGTTCAATAGGGTGACTGACATAGGCATCAAGGCCATCCGCCACAAGGTTGAAATGCACAATAATTTTTTTATTTTGAAGGAGGAAATCACGAAAGAGGTAGAAGTTACCAAATATTTCCCTTCTTTGTATAATCTGAAGTGCATTCTGAAGGTGTCCACAAAAATTTGGGAGCAAGAATTGGCTCTACCAAAGGAAGACCACTGGCTACTTGAGGCCTGGTTATTCAATTTTGAGTTAAGAAAGGGAGTTTTGGAGAAATCAATAGGTGATATGGATGTTATTTTTTCCTACGTCATTGACAATTTGTCAGAGTGTGATGAAATCCTGGAGTTCCTCACTGGAGCTAAAATTCCAGCTCAAGAATGGATCATGAATCAGTAAAATGTGAATTCTTGAAGAAGATGGAGCAAGAAGCGGGTGATGTGTTGACTATAGATTGTATGGAATTTATTGTGTGAGCCTTCATATGATCAAATTAGATGATTCAAGCAAGAGATACATAAGTAAAACAACATGTTGTGCTAATGGAAGAATTTTGAGTGATTGCTTACAATATGAGCAAGTCCAAATTTTCAGAGTGTAGAGTGGGCTAAACTCTTGGTTGTTATAGATAAATTTTTCTATTATTCTTTATTGAAAAAGGAGGCTGGAAATGCCATAATAGAGGATAAATACTTATTAAAGTAGCTAAATGAAAAATAAGCTACAAGAGAAAATTGGATAGAAGAAAATATAGGGAAAAGAAAAAAATAGTAGTGTTGTCTCTTAAAGTTGCACCCTATTTAAATTGTAAAACTTAACACTTTGGAGAAACATGGGAACTTTTCAAGGTTGTGGGTCACCTATAATGGAAAAGAACCTATGAAGAAGGTCGGCTTCCTTTGGTACTCACCTAAAAACTAATCTATTGAACTACTGGGAAAAAGGGTAAAAAGATAACATAAACTGAATTGATTAAACCCTATGGTGATGCACCTAAACGTTACTTGGACTTGAAACCAGATTTGCATAAATTTGCCTTCAATAATAGAAATCAAAACTGCAAAACTCATTTCTGTATATCTCTGCATAAATATTTCACAAAAAGTTCCTAATGCTCAAGCTCTTAGGAGGAAAAATAAATTCACCGTTAAAGGCCATTTGCATTTCTGACACAGATTGCAACCTTAATTAACATACTTTTTTGCAAAAAGGTGCTAAACATGAGACAAAACCATAAGGAGAATAACAATACCTCACAAATGACTTGATCCATCAACTCAATGCACATAATGAAGCAAAGAATAAGAAGGAAAAACTCCAAAATCACTGATATTCAAGGTTGTTTCTGATATTCATGTCCAAAAATGAGTTACAAAAGTCTGCAAAATTTCGCCAAAGGACTGAAAAGCCACTAAGTATAAAAAATGCATAGTCAGAATTGAGAACAACGAGTCAAAAGACTGACTATATCCACTTCCCAAGTGGTTCCACCCAAAAAAGTTCTAGAAGCCATCTTGGGTCGAATGTCCTCAAAATTCCAAAAATCTAGCATGTAAATCCACTCCAAGAAGGCTCTAATGTGTTTGAAAAGGTTAGTTTTGACCAAGTCTATCATAAAGGCATAAGAAACTAACTCCAAACTTGGTCAAAAAGGCCTAAATTCCCTCCAAATGTTTCTCAACTTCTCTAACCACTCCTATATGATTGCAAAAGCATAAAATCTCCAAACAAGTTGTTTAAAGCATTTATAAGGCATAATACATAATATTTGCATCTAGAATAGCCATTTGATTAAATTTCTTATAATTACATCATTTAAATCAAATTGCTTTACACTTGAAAATAATGCAAAAATAAAATACAAGGCTCGACCTTTATTTGTTTGAATGCAAAATGAAACAAGTCTAAATGACTTTTGAGCTATGAAATTCTCAAAGGCATATCATGGGGTATCAAAGAACACAAATCATTAGACTTAAAGTCTTATCCACGGGTGTATTAGTCATATAATTTAACTTAAAATAAAAGGTAAAAAACCTTTTCTCCATCGGCAAATTAGGGTAAAACCCTAAGTGACAAAACCAAAGGCTAAATGCTACAATGCATTTCATTTCATCGACCCCTCACTTGGCACTCTATTACACCACCATGATTAGGTTTCACTTGGAGCTTCTCTACAGAGTTTTCCATGGAAGATTTTGAAGATTATAAAGGGATTTTTAAATATTTCTTGTGCAAAATCAAGAAGAATAAAATCGAGTAAGCTTCCTATAGATATAATCTCACATTTCTTTTTATTACCTCTGTGGAACACTATTTGTTTGAGCCCCTTTATCTTTCTCATTTCCCTGCTCTGTGGTCGGCCTTTCATCATGTTTGCAAAGAAAACAAGGGCCTTTCCTCATTCTTTTCATTTCACTTTGTTGTGATAAAACCATGCAAGATCATAATATGAATGAAATTTTATGATAGTTTATTAGTTGAAACAAAAACTATCTATGTCAATCATTCCACAAGACAATGTTGCCGTGTGAAGAAAAAATGGTTTGCAAAATGATTCAATGCCATTGAACGGTACGAGTATGAGTCAAAGACTCCATGCACCTTTTCATTTGAAAACCCATGTGACCTTTATGTATGATATGGTTTAGATGCACTCATGGTTACTGGTTTCTAGATTTTGCAACTATGTTGGATGGTCACTCTTGGTTATTATGATTGTACCTTATTGACTGTTACTTTTGTGCCAAACTGCCCATCTTTGTAGCTTCAAAAACTAACATACCATGATGTGTTTTTCAATTAAATCATGCGCTACTTTCTAAAAACCCAACCTTATCACTAGATTATGATGATCTACCTTCATTTCTACCTATTTACTCAGACAATAACAATGCATATTTGTATAAAAACCTTTGAATGATTTTTCATTCACTAAGATACAAATCTGATCATGATTTTATATTTTCATGTTGAATTTACAATATATCTCTTTAGTGTTAGATGCAAAGGTCTTCAAGGCATTTTGTTGTATCAATATCTTAATGTTATCTTTAAAACTAAGCATAAGTATTGGACACTATATTGCATTGCACAAATTATCTTTCTCCTTTATCTTGCTCAGTGGATACGTTTAGATAGTTGTATGATTTCCATATGAATTCTTTGCATTGTAAAATATCCTCATGATGCATAGTATAGTTTCTTGCTCACTATTCTTTCATTCTTTTCCTATTGACTGTAGCATAAGCATATGAAAACCATACTCTCATAATCCTCTAAAATGATATATAGTAGAAATATGCTTTGGACTCTTGAAACCTAGAAGAATTTGTGACTATCCTATTTGAAAATTATAGTCACAAGTTTCTTTACTCAAGCTTCGTTGTTATCTTTTAACTTTGTCCTATTGCAAGACATATTACTCTCTTTTGATTCAGAGAAAGACTGTTCTTTATCATGACTGAATTTCCATGTCCTTTCAAGGGCTAAAACTTGAAAGATATTGCCACTGTAACATTGTATCATCTGCCCAATCTATTATAGTGTATCATGGTAGTATCTTTATCTGCACCATTTACACAAGTATGCTCATTTATGCTTGATGGTCTCAGTCATGAGATGACTACATATTGAAACATGTTCATTAACTGTGCAAAGAAACCCACTACCTCTCACTCTATCATAACTCTATTCAACATTGTTAATATTGTTGCATATTATAACTACCTTCTTGGATTGTTAAGCTATCCAATGGTTTTCTTCATTAACCATGCCTCTTTTCTTTTACTTCCATTGTGTCTGCAGAAATGTGTAATAGTGACCTTCACATAGACTTTCCTATATAATTGTTACCTATTTCTAGCTACAACTCAAAATAGGTAGATTTGAATTGAAAATTCAAGCCAAAAGGTACACAAGGTGTTCAAAATTTTCTTCTAGGTACTCATTATTGTGCAATGGTTGATTACAAAGTAAATTTCAGTTATATTATGCAAGAAAATTTCAATATAATATCATAAGATTGCATAATATTTGTTGCTTTATTCATAATGTACAAACCAAAGTCCCACACAAGCCATGGGAGTAACTTCATTTCATCTTCATAATCAAATAATGGATGCAATGAGGAACTATAAACTACACAATTGAGGATAAGGTAAGCATTAAAATAAAGTGATTTGTCATTCCCTGTAATGACGAATCATTGAACACTTAATTTCTTCGAGTTGTTGTGTCTCCAGTGTCTCTGGGTTGTTCAGCTCCAAGCTCCATATGTTTCCTGCAAGGTTGTTGAGTAATGATGTTAGAGATGAGCTCTAAGTAATGAAGAATCAAATCCTACTTTATTCCTACATTACCAACATAAATGTAATCTACATCAATTCAAGCATACATTGGATGATCAAATTAAAAGAGCACAAAGATTCATTGGAAGCTTACAACTCTGATTATTTTGCTAACATGTTTGTTCACTATGCAGGAGAAGGTTCATTATGTTCATGATCCTTTTTTATCTAGTATGTGGAGAAAAATGGGCTCCCACAAGGGTTGAGCCCAACATACTAAATTTTCTAGGAACCACATCACATGATGCATCAAAAATGTATGCAATGATCAAAGGTATAGTTCATAAAGACATGCACAGTAATATCCAATGATCAAAGTGCAGAACAAAGAGGGCAGTCCATTGTGAGAGCCATAATGAGGCTTGTAAAACAACATAGTAAGTGAGTTTCAAGTACTGAGCAATCTAGTTCAATATTGTCAATAATTTGGCATGGAGGTGAATGTAGACACATAAAAATGACCTAGGCTTGAAGCACTATTTTACCACTTTTCGTCCTAGCATAATTATGATATTTTAATTATGTTTCTAAGCCACCTTCGACTATTAATTAAATAATTCATAATTATTTAATTAATTCATGTCTTTTTATTCTTCATGATTATTAAATAAATAGATCTTATTTATTTATTTAATGTGTCACTAATTATCTAAAGTCTTCTCATAATTAAATAAAGTTCTCAATTTATTTAATTAATCTTTTCCATTTATGTCCTCTGGATTATTAAATAAATATATTTTAATTTATTTATTTAATGTGTCACTAATTCCCAAGTCCTCTTTTAATTAAATAGATTTATTAATTTATTTAATTAATCAATCACCTTCTCTAAATTAAATAATTATCTTTAATTATTTAATTGCCTTATTTTGACATTTCCCTCATTTTAAATAAAACAATTTATTTAAAATAGCCTCACATGATTAACTGTCACTTCTTTTAGTAAATAATCTTAAAATAAATTATTTACTATCTCACTAAATCCATGTTTTGAATTAATTTTAATTCAAAATGGAAATATTCTTCTACAAATCAAGTAATTGCTAAAATTACTGATTTTCTAAATCTCATCTTCTTGTTCAAACATTATCTTCTTGATTTTTCTAATTTTCATCTCACTATCACGTTTATTCTCCATCCTTGATTTAATTTCTTAAATTAAATCTTGTGCACTCATTTGGGAATTTTACCCTAGCCCTAATTGAGAGTTTCCATTTCAAATCTTGACCATTGATTCTAGGGCATTTCTCAATCTTCAATCTTGTTCATCCATCCAAAATTGCATTTTCTATAAAATGTCAATTTTGTTCTCATTTCGACACCTCTTGATCTCTTGAATCTTTTTTTGCTTAATCTTAATCTCTCTTACATTTTAGAATTGTCATTTAATTGTTTGCATTTAGGTAAATCCTTCAAAAATTTGCTTAGGGCTAGGCCACATAGTAGAGTTGTTCATCACAATCTGAGGGCAAACTCATCATTTCAAAAATCTAAAAGGTGCAATGGAAGTTAGCCATGGAGGAGGAAGGACTTGGTGAGCTTGTTTCAATTTATTTTCCTTTCTTTATTTCCTATGCATTCGATTGTTATATTGTGGGTTTTAATTAATATGCATGCAACATGTTGCTAACTAATCTGATCTTGCAAAAAAATCCTCAATCACATTGGTGAACCCAACTTTTTGACACATTTTTACAGGTACAGGTACGGAATGATGCATTCGCTCTGCTACGCCACATTTGCCACCTACAACGACGCATACGCTCTATCGTGACACACTTGATTTGTTTCATGATGCAATTGATAACCCAAACCACATCTGATAAACCGAGAGCTACATTTGACATAACGTGCCACATTCACTCTGCTACGACGCATTCACTCTGTTGCGACGCAGGCGACTAGTAAAGCAGTTTTTATTTGTTTAATTTTTTTGGATTTTTTGTTTTTTGTTTTTTGTTTTTAGATTATAGATTTTTCTTGATACTAACCTGTCTGTTGCAGCGTGTGTCAAGCTGGAATCCAACCTTTAGCTATTGTTTATTTTTTTAATCATGCATTTTCACTCATTAGGTAAAATGAACAATCATGTAATTGCACAAGGTTAAAAGAATGATCAATTTTCTTTTTCATGGGTTTAAAATTAACTGTTAGTTAGCTAACACTACAAATGGTTAAAATGAACCTTTTGTTTGCTAACACTACAAATAGTTAAAATGAACTAGTGTCTTTTTTTCCATTTTTTGATTTAGTTAGATATCACAACAAGACATTTCAATTTGGGCTTAAAAAAGAACAGCATGCGAGTGTGAGTTAAATATATTCATGTGCTCTCTCTTTGTTTTTAAATGAAGATTTATTGAACTATGAATATGTTGGCTCGCTTTTGTTAGCCTTAGAAATTGGGTCTGCTTTGGTGGGAAAAAATACTCACCCCAAAGCGACTCAAACCGGTAATGCGCTAAAGCCAAGCAACGCCCAACCAGTATATAAATTTTAATGTTAAGGAAAGCTTAGCATTACAAAACTTCCCATGGACCAGCAATTGACTCCCTAGTACCCTTGTGGTGCGTCGAAACTTGTAGAGTGTAACCTCTACAGACTAGGATGATATTGCCTCTCACGTGGCCTTCTGAACGGGTGCCCGAATTAAAACCTTTTTTTAGTGACCACAAACCTTCTATTCTTTGGTGCAGCAATGGTCGTTGCAAAGGCACCCACACCTGCACAGTTCTTAGTAGAGATGATCAGCCACCCATGGGAGATTCATGGGAGTTGGAAGCTTGGTTTCCTTGAGAAGTGAGTGCATTGTAAGGGGGAGCCCATGGGTCCAAGCTTATGAATTTATTCGCTAAGGATATGCAGTTGGAGTAAAATACATGTGGGATCCATAAGAATACTGTCCTTGCAGCCATAGGATTTTGTAAATGTCTTCTATGTGGTTGTTTTTCATTTTTTACAACACCATGTGTTTTCCAATTGTTTTAAGACAACTTCAACAAATGAACATCAAACTTTCCAAAATCTGAAACAAACTGGTCAAACTCCTGAATTTTTTTTCCAAATCTGGTTCCTGCGATGCAATCACCTTATCAAACCGCAATTGCTTAATTTTGAGCTACAATCGCTCTGTTGAGCTGCAATCACAACTGTTTACACTGCAATCGCCTTATCAAACCACATTTTCTTGCTCATATTCCATGATCACATTTCCAAACCACATTTGATTGATATCGAGCCGCATTTTCCAGTTAAAACATAGCCACCACCTCACTGAGAAGCATTTTCCCTATCATAATGCATTTTCTGCAACATATTTTCCAGTCTTCAAAATTTTCTTTTCACTGTCAAAATTGAGATCCAAACTTGCCTTTTCCAGATTTCCATCATGTCTTTCTCTACAGTTTCTATCAAACCAGACATTGAATTTCTCAACTTCCCTCATCATTGCATTATAGATAGCATTCTTAAACTCACCACAAGATTCCATTTGCATTTCATTAGTTGCATTGTTAAACTTTACCATCCCCTTAGACACTCATTTTTCAAATTTTAGGAGTTGATTCCCTACCATCCATTGTCAAACCTTTCCATTCAAAAGTAGGTTATCATTAGACTCAATAACCCTTTGTCTTTTAGTCAATATCTTTGGTGAATTATTTGCCACTCAATAGTCTAGTGTGGAAATTTCACTTTGTCCTCCTTTAGTCCATTTACAGTCCATTGATATTCTAAACCTAAAGCATTGCCAAAACTTTGTATGGTCAAGTATACATCTCCTTAGATTTACCAATAGTGAGTGCATCTTAGGCTCCTTTTAGTTTGCATACCATTAGTCTTCTCACTTTAGTGTCATACCATTTGCTTTTATAAACCTTTAGTCTCCTTTTGGTCTCATTTGCATTTCATAACATTCCTTAATTCCAAAAAACCCCAAAAACATAGTGTCATATTTAGGCCATTCTCCCTCATCATCCCCAAGTTGAGAAAAAAATTTTATGGTTGAAACTAGATTACAGAGAAAGAAAAGGCTCATGGGTTCTTTTGGTCAAGACACCAACTTTCTCCATTTCACCAACAACATGAATTCTTTCCTTAATGACACGAATACCTTTTCTAATGACATGGGAAATTACGCTATCAATATATTTAGTGAGATATCATTACCACCCTCTTCACATAATCCTTTTGAACAATTTGTCTGCAGAGACCAAAATGTGGTAGTCATTGAAGAAGACATAGAAGTTGCTGCCCAAAACCTAGAAGTGGCCTCTTTTGTGGAAGAACTCATTCGAAATGATTCAGCCAGATATCTAACCATGCTCCTTGACCAAGGGGCTAGGTTACCAAAATTATTTGACCTCAACACTATTAGAGAAACATTTGCTAATCCCCAATCAGACAATAATTCAATGGGAGCCACATCACAAAATGCCATTAACACCATTAATGCTACCTCCCTTGGTCATGCTACCACCACAACCAATGCATCCACCACAATCAACACAACATCTATTGGGGGATCATCTACCCAAACCAACACCACATCACAATCCATCCCCCAACAAACATCCACTATTCCTTCACAAATGTTTGGATCAACAATTGGTGCAACCAGCTCAAACCTCTTTGGGACTTCATCTAGCTCCATGAGTACATCAACAAACCTGTTATTAGGTTCCTCAAATGTTATGGAAACCAACTCATCAAACCCTTTTGGGAGGAATAAATGAAGAGTTGTCATTCAAGGTACCCAACCTAATGTCCCAAATTCTTGATAGGTTAATACCAACATTCCTTTGAGGCAAAATACCCATATTCCTCAAGGCCATAATTACCTATTTGGGCAAGGAAATCAAGGCACCCAATTCTCCACTCAATTTGGGCATCAACATGCTCAAAACCAACAAGGCCCCCAAATTCAATCCAACATGGTGGGATCCCACATCCCAACTTATGCATCTCAATTCCATACGCAACAACACATCCCTCATCAAAACACTCATTTCCAACAACCGTAAAATTAGAACACTCATTTTTCTCACCACCAAAAAATCCCAAATCAACACATCTCGTCACAACAAGCGGGAACTCAATCCATACCTATCACCAACATGTGTGATGCTACCAACAACCCAATTGTGGAGGCACTCACATTCCAAATTGCTTCTCTTCAAACGCAAGTGTTGACCTTACAACAATCAACCAAAAAGTCTTACATGTCACATGACTTATGTCCATATCCGTTTGACACAACCTTATATATGCCACCCTTTCCTCATGGATATGTGGTACCACATTTTTCTAAATACAAAGGAAAAACAAACCCCATTGAACACATAAGAGAATTCACCACCAGTTGCATGGACATTGCATATGAACAAACCTATCTCATGAGACTCTTCTCTAGAAGTCTCACAGGCCATACACTGGAGTGGTTCTCGCTATTGCCTAAACGAATCAAAACTTGGGATGAAGTAGAAAACAAGTTTGTTGAAAACTATGCCTATAATATTAACATGGATATTGACAATTCCTCCTTATGCAAACTTACCCAAGAGGAGGCAGGAGAGACTTTTATCCCATTTTGTCAAAGATGGAGAACCTTAGCAAGCAGATGTCGGGTAGAAATACCTAAAAAGGAGAAAGTCACCATGTTTGTACAAAATCTCCTAGGACCGCTAAGATATGGCTTACAAGTCCATTGTTGTACCACCTTTGTTGACCTTGTTGAAAAGGGTGTGCAACTTGAAAAATCCTTGATCGCCAAAGGCGAATTGAAATATGGTGGAAAAACAATCAACACCACTAGAAACACTAACCCAAGTAATTCCAATGACAAAACCAAATATTGGGTTAAGAATAAACACATCACTAATGACATTGTGGTTGATGCAAAAACTGTTAATGCAACAGGTCATGTACTCACCATCAAAGGAGTTCAAAATTAAAATGCACCTGTGAACACACCCACGCCAACTGCCAATGCTATTCAAAATAATCCTTCTCAATTTAATCAAAGCCATCCACGTCAACCATGACAATTTCAAAAATGCACATACACTCCCTTAGGTGAGCCTATCAAAATTGTCTTAAAGAAACTTACCCAAAATGATGTCATAACTTTAGAAGAACCTAAACAGTATGACCCTAGTCAGTTCAAGCCATCATGGTGGGATGATAATGCATTTTTTGATTACCACCGTGTCAAAGGGTACAAAACTTCCTCTTTCCGCCAGTTGCAAAATCTTGTGCAAGAACTTATTGAAAACCATACCATTGAG